>NFZR01000027.1:0-450473 GCA_002165215.1 Fusarium pininemorale | reverse complement strand
ATTATTAGTTATAATAAACTTAATAATTACTATAAGTAATTACTATAAGGAATATATTAAAAGAAGAAATATATATACTTAAAGAATAGATAATAATAAGTAATTAATACTAATAAAATTAAATAATTAGTTTATAACTTACTATTTTAAAGTATTAAATTAATTATTTATTAGGTCTTTATTATTAAGGCCTTTATATTAAAAAAAGTTACCTTTCTTATCCTTATTATTATTTTTATTTCTATCCTTTAAAATTAATAACTCTTAAGACTTAATTTTAATATAGTTTATAATTTCTTATATAATAAAGTTTAAAATATAGGCTATATATTAAATAAAATAAAGGTAAGGTAAGGGTATAGGCTATAATTTAGCCTTAATCTTATTATTTAAATCCTTAATATTAAGATATATATTATTATTTACTATAATTACTTAAAGGCAATTTAGAAAATTATAATTTTATAGACTATATATTATATAAAAGTTTAATATAGCCTTACCTTAGTCTTTAAATATATTAATAAATCTAAGTATAACCTTTTTAAGTTATTACTAAGTATTTAAAAAATATATAAAAATACTAAAAATAGTAAACTTATTATAAAGTATTAACTATATATTTAATATAAAAAAGACTTTAGCCTTTAAGGAAAAAGTTTAAAGTACTATATTTTATAAAAATAAAGACTTATTTTAAATTTATTTAGTAAAAGTTAGGCTATTAAAGAGTTAAAAGTATAGTAAAATAAAGCCTATAAGTTACTAAAATACTAGGTTTACTATAATATTTATAAATAAATAGTTACTAATAATAAAATAAGTAAGGTAGTAAATAGATTTAAATTACTATTTAGTAATACTAACTTAATAAAAGTAAGTATAAATTATTATATTTAATTACTATAAATATACTTATATTAAAATTAAAATATATTATATTAATTCCCTAAGATAATTTTATTTTAAAAGCTTTTTTTTTATAAATAGTAAAGTTTAAATACTTATATATACTTAATATACTAATTTTAAATATATTAAAATATATTAAGGTAATATAGTAAAAGTAATATATAATTTTAAGTTTTTTATTTAATCTTTATAAACTTTAATTAAATTAAAACTAGTTTAAAAAGTTTCTTTTTCTTTAAAAGATTTTTAAAGCTTTAAATTTTAATAATTAAAGTAAATAAAAAGTATTAAAAGTAAAATTAATATAAAGTACTTACTATTATATTATTTTTTACTATAAAATAAAAGTATTAATTATAAAAAAGTTAAAAATAATATAAAAAGGCTTATTAAGTATAGTTAGTTTAAAACTAGATAAGCTTTATAAAAATATTATAGTAATAAGAAATACTTAAAAATTAGTTAAAAAATAAAAAGAAAATTTAAAAAAGAATTACTATAAAAGATTATTACCTTACTTAATAATATTAAATAAGAAAATTTATAATTATATTAAATTAATCTTAGCTATAATATACTAAAGCTATATAAAGTTAAAGTTACTTATTAATTTAATACTAAAGACTTTAGTATATTTTATTATATAAATATTAAATTATATTAAGTTAGCTAAATAAATTAGTATTACTTAAACTTAGTAAGAATTTAACTATTTATAAAATAGGTTTTTTTATTTTAATTTTTTTTTTTTTTTTTATAATATTTTAAAAATTTAAAAATAATATTAATATATTACTTTTAAAATAGTATTTAATAATTTTAAAAGTAAAATAACTTTTAAGGTATATAGTATATTAATATTTTATTAAGTTTATTTATTTATTAATAATTTTATAAATAGTATAATTTTAATTAATTTAATAGTTAAGCTTATATACTTTAAGATTTACCTTATAATATAATAAAGAATTATACTAATTAAATATAAAGCTATTAAATAATATTAAAAATAAACTAAAAAGATTAAAAAGAAAATATATAATAAGAAATAAATAAAAGCCTTAAGGTTAAATATAATAATAATTAAAATAAAATAGTAAGTTAAGTCTTAAGTACTTTTTACTCTTTATATTAATATAATAAGTAAAAATTCTTTAAAATATTTATTAACTTTAATATATAACTAAACTTTTAATATTATAATTACTATTTTAGTAAATTATTTAAGAAATTAGTTTAAGTATAAAGTTTAATTTATATTTTTAGTTATTAGTAATTAAAGTATTATAAGAAATAAGTAAAAGCTTTATTATTATATTATTTAAAAGTAAGTTTAATATAAATATTTTAAAAATCTTTAATTAAATATAATTAGGCTTAAACCTATATATAGTTTATATAAAATATATTACTTTATACTATATTAATATAAAGTTAGTAAAGATAATTTATAAAAATATAAGATTTTAAAATAGATTTTTAAAATAATAAATAATATATAAATTTATTAATTATTATAAATAATTAGCTTAATTAACTCTTTACTATATTTTAATTTAAGTAAATAATAATTCCTTATACTTAGTTACTTATACTAATACTAGCTATATATTTATTAATTAAATCTTTTATTTAAAAAGTTTTAAAGATATTAATATAATTTAAGGTTTAGTTTTAATAAGCTTTAATAGCTTATTAGCTTTAATAAGGAATTAAAATATAAGATAATTAATACTTTTAAAATATTATAATATTTCCTTACTTAAGCTTATTTACTATATAGTCTTATTATTTTAAAAAGATAAAGGCTTAGGAAAGTAATTTTATATAGTAAATATATACTTTTATTAATAATAGATTTATTAAATCTTTTTAAGTATAAAAGGTTTATTAGTTTAATAAGGATATTAATAAGTTCTTTACTAAGGCTACTATTCTTAATAATAAAGTACTTAAAATTTATTAAAGTTACTATAAAAAATTAGTATATTATAAAATATTATAATAATATTATTTTACTATTATTTTTTAATTAAAAGGAATTTAAAGGAAAGGATATTATAATATATCTTTAAACTAAAAGGCTTTTAAATTAAAGCTTAATTATCCTTAGATAATTTAAAAAATAAATTAAAAGGTTTAAGTACTTTTAGGTTTTTTAGCTTTATAATATATTAAATATATAACTTAAGTTAAGAAAAGATATTTAGTTTATAAAGTAAAAGTATAGATTCTTTATAGCTAATTATAAGTAAGTAATTACTATATATAATTACTATAAATACTTACCTAAAGAAATTTAACTTAGTTTAGATAGCCTTTAGCTTATATTAAATATTTTAAAGGTAGTTTATTATTTTATTATATTTAATCTATAGGGAATATAATATAGTAATTATTAGCTATTTAATATAGGCTATATAAATCTTAAGATTAGCCTAAAGAATTAGCTTAAATAAAAAATAAAAAATATTATATTTTTATATTATAATTTTTTTTTACTTAATTTATTTATTAGTTTTTAATTAAATTATAGCTTAACTTTTATTTTAATTAAGCTTTTTATTAATAAAGGTAAGTTAGTAATCTTTTTTCTTAGTAAAATTAGTAATATTTTCTTAAAAAGGATTATTATTATTTTATAGGATTTTACTAGCCTTAGTAATTAATACTATAAATACTTTTTTTTTAAAAAGATTATAATATTTACCTTTTTTAATATTACTTTAAATTAATATTTAAATATTAATAATTAAGTAAAATATACTTACTAGTCTATATTATAATTATTAAAAGCAGTCTTTTTAAGTACCTTTTTAATTACTTTATTTATAGTAAAATAGTTTATATATTAATAAAGTTTAGTTTTTAAGTAACTTTATTACTAATTAAAGTTTTTTTTTATATTTTTATATTTATACTATTTTAAAGTAAGTATATTTATTTTAATATAAGCTTTTTTTATATAAGGATTTATTAATAAATTTTTTTTAGGTTTTTATTTATATAGTAACTTATTAAGTAAATACTTTAGTTTAATTAGCTTAAATAATTACTATAACTATAAATAAGCTTTTTACTATAGCTTTTACTAGTTATTTTTTTTATTATAAAAAAAAATAAAAAATAGTAGCTTTTTTTATAATATAAAAGGATAATAAAGGCTAGGGTATAGATATTAATAATTATATAGCTTAAGGTAATTATATCTTAAAAGTTAAAAAATTAAAGGTTTAAGAAAAATAAGTTTAAAAAAAGATTAAGATTTCTAGTATTATAGTAAAAATAAAAAATTAAATTTTAAATTTAAAATACTAAGCTAAAATAAGTAATAATTAGTAAAATACTTTAATTTAATTAATTTAAATTTTATAATAAATTATAGTACTAAGGTCTATTATTTAAAAGATTAAATCTTAACTTTAACTAAGCTTTAACCTTTTAAACCCTTTAAATTTTAAAATTTATAAGTTTTTAGTAAATTTTAGTATTTTTTTTTATTTTAGCCTTTTTTATTAAATCCTTTATAGTAATTAATTAAGATAATTACTTTTACTAAGCCTATATTAAAAATTTTAATACTACTTAACTTTTTAAATTTTATAATTTTTAATTTTTTTTATCTTTTTTTAAAGTTTTTATTTTTATTTTTTTTAATTCTTTTTTTTATAGTAATTTATTAAGATAATTACTTTTAAATTCCTAATTATCTAATATAACTAGTAATAAAAGCTTTACTTAGTAAAAAGCTTAAAAGATTACTAGTAATAAAAGGCCTTAAAAGACTATTACTAATAAAAAACCTTAAAAGTTTATTATTAATAAATAACCTTAAAAGTCTATTACTAATAAAAGTATATATAGTACTTAAAAAATAAAAGGAAAATTATACTTAAAAGGTTTTATTACTTCTTATAGTAAGTATTTTATTTATATTATTATTTCTTTATTTAATATTATTATAAATTACTAAATAAAGGATTTTAAAAAGGTAATTATTATAAGTAATAAGCCTGCTTTTTAATATACCCTATTTATCTATTTTATTTATAAACTTTTTTATAATATAAATAAAGATTAAGTTACTTATATTATACTTAATTATATTAGTACTTTAAAAGAAATAACTAAAGCTTTTTTATAGTAAGTCTTTAAAGGTAATATTATTTATAGTAATTTAATATAATAATTAGCTATAATAACTAATTTTAAATTTAAATATTAATTTTCTTTTTATTTATACTAGCTATAAAACTATTTAAAAAAAGGATATAAAGATATACTATTATATTTAATATACTATAGTAAACCTTATAAATAATTACTTTTAGCTTTAAATTAATTTAGTAATTATTATATTACTTTTATTCTTTAACTAAAATATATAAGTTAAATAGTATATATAAAACTAGGTAAATATAAAAAAAGTTTAAGCTAAGGAAAGGAAAAGATATATATTAAATTAAGTATATACTATAAAGGATACTAAACTCTAGAAATAGTAAAAATAAAAGTCTAATTAATAAAGTAATTTAAATAACTTAGTAAATAGTTTTTAAAATACTTTTAATAATAATAAAAATATATAAAACCTAAAGCTTAAAAAGGAAAGTAAAAGTAAAGATAAGTAAGATTTAAAGCTTTAAAAAAAGGTTAAAGATTAAAATAACTCTATCTTAGTACTTAAAAATAAAGATTTAAATAAAAATAAAAAGTAAAATAAAAAGTAAAATAAAAAGTAAAGTAAAAAGTAAAGTAAAAAATAAGGTAAGAAATAGCTTAAAAAGTAATTTAAAGAGTAAAGTAAAAAGTAAAGTAAAAAATAACTTAAAAAGTAGCTTAAAAAATAAAGTAATAACTAAGCTACTATTATTTTATATTTTTCTTTAAGTAATTTATTAAGGTATAAAAAATTAAAAGTTTATAAAATACTTATTTATTATTAATTTAAAGTAATTATTATATTTAATTATTATAAATAACTTTAATTACTTATATTATAAGTATTATAGATTTTTATTTAAGTATTAATTTATTATTAAATTTTACCTATAAATACTTATATCTATATAATTATATTATTTAGGTACTTACCTATAGGTAGGTATTTAAAATAGGTATTTCTAGGTACTTATCCCTTTAAGATAGGTACCTATAGATACCTATAGGCTAGGTATTTTAAAGGCTAACCTTAGTTATTACCTTACTAATCACTGTAAAATAAATCCTTTTACTTACACAGCAGACCCAACAGTGAGTAACCAGGCTTTCTATCAAGCGTCCGCCATGATGCGTTATATGATGGGTCTGAATACGAAGTGACTCTGGTGGCCTTATTCTTACTGATCTTGCTTGTTGAGCCTTTCCTTCCTTGAGCAACTATTGATGCAATTTGTTGCAGCAGGCTGTTAATGGCTTGCCGGCGGAGATTAGTGCACGGCGGTAATACACAAAACCAAAGTCGCCGAGCCTTCTTGGTTGAACATTGTTTCAGTGCAATAAGTAAAGATAGTAAAAGATAGCGACAAATCAAAGACTAGCATTCTGCCTAAAGAATATCGCGTAAAATCGAAATGACCTTTTTCTTATACCTTATATCAAAATATATAATTTAAGGCTGATTTGTCGCTAAGGGACCCAAGCTCATGACCTTGACTGAGGAACAGCGTAAACTCAAAGCTGAGGTTGACAAGAGTTTCGGGCCTCGCTCTCACAGCAAGTTTAAGAGAAAGAAGGAGAGTTCCACTGTAGCCAGCATGTTTCACTGTGGCTGAGAGCTTAACTCAGCGGACAGAACTTAGAGCTTAGGCTTTTAGCATCTCAACCGCGGATCTTCGTTTTTATGTTAGCTTGCACTAGTGCACTTTCACTGGCGTGGCAGGTCGGGATTAGGCATGAATGTGATGTTGAAGAAATTCACAGAAATACCTAGTCTAAAGGCATACTAAATTACACCAAACTTGTCTAAGAATTATTCATTATTTAGAACAGAGGTCCCGGGACGTAAACCGCTAAACGCCGTCATCCGCTTAGTCAATGTCAAACTATTATGCCTACCACGGGCCCCCCAATGCCGGCTTTAGCCACCCACGGAGCTCCCCCATTGCCGGGTCGCCGCATCTCGAGGCTCCAGTTTCAACGTGCAACAAATTGATTTGACTAATTTGTCTTTCAAAAATTCAATCCCACTCGGCCATGGACTTGCGGGTATCGGAATCGGCCCCACAACACTAGGCCATCAGGTGTCAGGTGTCAGGTATATAGCTAAGTTCCGTCGCACAATTCGTTCATTTTCTGAACAACCAGAAAGAACTGTATCAAGCCCTCAAACGCCAAGGATGCCGCATATTAAGCAAATAGTAGCCATCAGGAGGAAGCCTGGTCTCACCCGACAGGAGTTCTTCGACTACCACTTCCAGGTCCACGGCAGACTCAGTCAAGGGCCCTCTCCAGATGTCACCCCATCGTACGTCGACCCATCTTCCGCCATACAACTCTAACAATCTACACAGCAAGTATTTCCAGACGCATATTCAAGATGCGGCATACAATCATCAAGAAGGCCGAGGCGTCAACGCCAATCCTTGGTGGGGCTTTTCTGACGACATCGTTGAGCTTTACTTCCAGTCTGAAGACCATATGAAGACATGCTTCAGCTCGCAATATGCCAGAGAACATGTTGGTCCAGATGGTGTCAACTTCTCCGATTTTGCGTCGGCATTACCTGTGACTGTTCAGGAAAGAGTTATTCCGCTACACGAGTCTGAGAACGCGCCATCTGAAGACATCGATACTTTATCGGTCTCACCTGTCGCGATGTACTACTTGACTGTGACCGGCGACAATACCAATGATGTAATTACAGGTTTCGCCAATAGCCTGCAGAAGTTCGCGGAGAACCAGGTCCGCACCCTTGTTGCGAATATTCCAGTGGAGCTTGGTCTCAACCCTGATGCGTATTTTGGGAGCAATCCAGACCGCCCGAAATTCAATTTAATCTTCTCAATTCAGCTACACGGCAAGGAAGGCTTTGCGGAGGTGAGGAAAGCCCAGAAAGAGTTTGAGGCAGCGTATGGAGCCAAGATCAATCTCCCCAATTCCTGGATTGCCTTTGGACAACGCGGCCTAGTTCTTGATCAGGATAAAAATATCCAGGTACGTTTTTTAATTACGTCAACATTTAAACATCTACTAAATTGCTGCAGTTTGATCTATCACGTCAACCTAAACTGTAGGAGTATGGGTGTTTGAAAGCATCAATATTGGGCGTGAGAAGATTAGCTCGTGAATATAAGTCCTCATTTGCCCTGTCCTCAGCATCCAATTAGCTGATCCCCTGTGGCTTAGTTGGCTAAAGCGTCCGACTGTTATTCATAGACAATCGGGAGATCGGAAGTTCGAGCCTTCCCGGGGGAGACTTGTCTCTTAATTTCACTTTTTGATTGAATTTATATTTCCATTTCTTCCACTCTTAACCCTTTTCTTTGGCCAGGTTTTTTATTCTGTCCCTTCCAGCTTGTTGTTATTGCGCATATATGATGACTGAAAGGCGGGGTTTGTGTAACCTCACTATCTGACATATTCTCAAGCCCCGCTCGTATCGATGTAAATATCCTGTCCAGCTCCCCCTCCTCTCATGAACGACCACTGGGCACTATGGAAAGATCAGCTCAACCTCACGTCATTGTCGTTGGCGGTGGAATTGTTGGTGCCGCAATCGCCTGGCACCTGGCTCATCACACTAGCGTGACCATCGTCGCAAAGGACATCGGTGGTCCCGCCTCTAAAGCCTCTTTCGCATGGCTCAATGCGAGCTCCGTCAGCCAAAAGTTCTACTATGACTTTCGTCGCCGATCCCTACAGAGATGGAGACAAATCCATGCGGAACTTCCAGACCTTCCAATCTCCTGGAGCGGATCCATTAATTGGCACAAGACTACCGAGGTCATGGCTGAGACCGAGAGTAACCTGACTGCATGGGGCTACAATGTCGTCAACATCAAGAAGCCTGAGGTGTCTGAGTGTGAGCCATTCTTTGATCAATCAACCTTGCCAGATTGGGCCCTCTACTACCCTAAAGAGGGTTCTATGGAAGCCCATGTTGTCGCACAGATGCTCGTGGAGAGTGCAGAAACCCGAGGCAATGTGAAGGTAATCAGAGCGACAGCAAGGGGGCTTTCCAAAGACAATGGCAAAGTCGCAGGAGTCGAACTGGCATCTGGCGAGAAGGTTCTTGGCGATCATATTGTTGTGGCTGCTGGCTTGGGCACTGTTCCCCTCCTGGCAACCGAAGGAACCAGCGTTCCTATCACGTCGGTACCGGCACTGATTGTGAACTCGAAACCCATCAAAGAAAGATTGGTCAGTCGTGTAGTCAACTCGAAATATCTGTACATCAGGCAAACATCAGATGGAATCATCAAGGCGGGTTGCGAGAATCCTGGCGATGACCCAGGTGATGATCCGGAAGCAACCGCGCACCAAGTCTTCTCCAAGGTTCAGTCTACACTGGTTGGGGGAGAGAACCTTGAGTTTGACCATTACACGGTCGGTTACAAACCGACTCCTAGAGACGGTCTGCCAATCATCGGGCCAACTGGCATTGAAGGCGTCAGTGTCGCAGTCATGCACTCTGGTGTCACAAACGCTGCGATTGTCGGAGAACTGCTCAGCAAACAGATCATCACAGGCGCGATGGATCCAGAACTTGACAATTTCCGTCTCGACAGATTCAAGAACTAGGTAGAAAGATATCGAATTGAACACATCTCGACATTTGACCCTGACTCAAGAAGCCTGTGGCTTTCGACCGTAAACCGCACGGTAACGAAAGAAAGGATGGTTCGCGGTTGACCGAAGTTCCCTTCGGAGCTGCGCACAGTAGACCTTCACCTCTTGCATTGACCACCCCAAGAGCTGGCTCGCCATGTACAGAACATATCCCTCAAAGTCCTGCTCCAGAGCAGCTAGAACATACTGGCCAATCTCCCTCATCTTCTTATCCTTAGGCCACCCGCCGATAGCAATCTGCAAGACAGCTGTAAGCCACTTTTCATCAATACCTGACTGGGCTCTTACCTTGTAGTCTGCGATATGAATATCCTCAAAGCCAGCCTCGCGCATGCACTTGTGCTGAAGATCATCCTCAATAATGGTACATGGCTGTCCCATTTTCTTCCCCCCCTCGATAAAGAATCTGCCCCATTCATGCATCGCGCTGGTGTCCGTAACGGTTCCATCGTCACTCTCCATCATCGCAGAGGCCTCGTGACTTTCAACCCAACCGCCGGGTCTACATGCCCGGAAGGCTTCCTTGAATAACGCTGACCAGTCCTTGATGCTGCCAAATAGATAACGCATGTGAACAAAATCGATGGAATCTGGAGCGAATGTCCATGGCTGCGTACAGTCGTCGATGTGGCTTTTAGGAGATATCAGTGTCAAGAAGATATATCAGCGGTACATCTGGCTCACAATTCGAGATTCGGCGGAACCCATGAGGGTTGGATAGGCGAGATATCGGTACCGACGACTTTTGCGCTTGGGAATTGGTCGGCGAAGTCACTTCCAGGTTTCAGCATCAATACGTGCTCTGCTAGTGGTGTTTGATACATACATTGCCCAAATACCTAGATACCCTTCGTCAGTATTGATCAACCTCTCCTGTGAAAACGATCGTCATACCTGTCCCGGTTCCAATATCCAGAGCGGACTACT
The DNA here is from genome assembly GCA_002165215.1 of Fusarium pininemorale. Classification (NCBI taxonomy): domain Eukaryota; kingdom Fungi; phylum Ascomycota; class Sordariomycetes; order Hypocreales; family Nectriaceae; genus Fusarium; species Fusarium pininemorale. The sequence continues at coordinate 439,844 of NFZR01000027.1, read as the reverse complement.
CTGCGTGAGTTCCAATGCGATCGATGATCAGGTGATCGTCACGAACCTGTATATTATCCTTCAAAGGCGACAAAAACAGTTTATCATCCAGTAGGCGGCTCAAGAAATGATGCCTGACAAATCTAGTGGCCGGAAATGGGACCTCGGATAAGGGATAACTCACACTATATCCATAGACTCATTCTGCTGTTCGTCATTGGCAGCCCTAAAGACATAGCGTTAGTGCCGGCATTCGTGGGAATATTCATAGAAATACCAGTATTGAGCATTTCCTCTCTCTGAGTGAAACGTTCGGCCTTGAATAGTTCGATACGACAGAATACTCGAAGTCATCGATGCTGTCGACTCGGCGGGGTTGGAGATAACAGAGTCGGCATCATCATTATTCTCCGCCTCTTCCTGCTGTACCTAGTCAGTCCATGCCGAAAGTAGTACAGCTGAGCTTGCCATACCTCATTTAACTGCTCCCAGTGCGTTACTGGATGCAGAGGTTGACCTGTCGTGGAAACATCACCTCCAGTCTCCGCTGCAAGAGTTTCGTCCGCTGCCATGATGAAAGTCGCGCGAAAAGATAGAAAAAAGCAACTCTAGTTTTCACCATCAAGGAGGCATGGATAAATCCCGCAAGAGGGGATGTGTTTTGGAAGGGCTTCTACCCCGGTCATTCTGTTGGTTCGGTTCCGACTGCTTCATCATATGATTCGGCCTACGCGTCCCAACACCGTTGGGGAATCCATGCGTATTGCAGATCAGCCCCAGATTAGTACCTGGATACAACTTTGATTGCAATCATGAGCTGAAACACAAGCAAATGAGGTAATGGGGACGATGAATAGTTTGCTACCCGTCGTCTTCAATGGCAAATGTCACCTTGCGTGGTCTAATACTCAATCCATCTTTTAAGTGTATCGCCGCTTACGCAATGAACTTTAGAAAGCCGTAGACGAATGGCGGCCAGCGTGCAGAAGAATATGTCTTGAGTCACGTGTACAGCAACGAATAATACATAGGCTAAAAGTAGGTATAGTATCACAAACTTCAACCAACCTAAATTTACGGATAAAACTGACAAGGTTTTAAGTTAGCGATAAACTTTCAGTTGCATTATATAAAGGAAAGACTTTTTCCCTTCTTTACCGAAGCTTCAATCATTCCATTCTAATTTTCCATGTTCATCATGAAGTCCTGTATGCTATCCGCCAGGGTGTTATCTGCCCAACCTCCAAGCCTTTTCAATCCTGCAGAGGCAACATCGGATTTGACTTTTCATTTGTTCCCAAATCTCCCCAAGGAAATCAGAGACATGGTTTGGGTGGAGAGCCTCATCTGCGAGCGATATGTCGCGATTGAGCTTTGGGGCAGAAACCAGCCACATAGCAAATTCTATCACCAGGAACTCCTAACTTGTCCTCCACCTGCCAAGCTAGAGTTCAAATTAGTACTTATGAATCCCCCAAGGCCTAATGCTCCTTTTGGCACCAATGCCGAATCTCGTGCCAACGCTTGTCGATTCTACAGGGTACATCTTCCTTGCTACTCCGTCAAAGGGTCGCAATTACATGCACCAGCAATGTTTAGGTTCAACCCTGAGCTGGACACTCTGGAGATTCATGGATTGGATCACTTTACAACCTTTGCAAATGACTTTTGGCGACATGACCGCGAAAAGAAAGGACTACGCAACGTATCTTTCAAAATCAAGAACAGTCTCTCATTCAATCGCTTTTACAAACCTGGAGTTTGCTCAGACCAGCTTCGTCAAGCTGTTGGCCGACTTGAGCATGTCACTTTTATTCATTACACGGTCAACCTGGCTTTCGGCGGGTATGGGCGTGTCGGCCGCCAGTTCCCATTGATGTACTCCCGTTCGCTTCCTGTTGCAGGGGGAACCGGTAGCTTTTCACGGCAGCGGGATCCACGTCCCCTCGAGATTGACGTACTCAACAGTGTCAGCCTCGAGACCTTCCCAAACAATCGAGTTGCCATGGCTTGGATGAACTGGTTTGAGCAATCAAGAGCAGGAAGACCATGTGTCTTCAGATTCGCATATGCCGCTGAAGGACGACAGAGGCCATCTATTACTGATAGAACGAGCGCTATGGCCTTCTTAAGGGACGAAGTTGAGAGGTGGCAAGAGTTCCGACTTGAAGACACGGTCCCCGAGCAGCTTGATAGCCAACTTCAAACTGCATTTGGGTTCTGGAGCTTTCCCCTTGAGCCTCAAGGTCCATTTTCCAAGAGCTATCCACGGCCAGAGCTATGCGTATTTCACTTATAAACCTCACGTCTGTGAGCTTCCAAGGACCATATGGAGATCTCTTAAACATCTGGCATCCCGTTATGAACTTGGCGTTACCCGATCTAGGTATAGAAACTTATATTAAAAGTCATTTGCTACCCTCCGAAGTTATGAAAAAGCCGCACGACCTCCAAGGGAAAGCAAGAAAGCTAAACCTCTTATCCTAAATGCCCTGATAATTAGTCTGAAGGCCCCCGCCCTGCATTAGATTTACCTAAATCTACCTGCAGCCGTCCGTTCTACAAAGTAAAAAAGTGTTGAGGGATTCAATTCAGACTTCAGGCTTCTGACCATATACAATCCTCTGTCTGAAGTACGGATGATGTTGACCCGATCGGATCTCTCGTCGGAGCTGGGTGCACAGAGCTCGAACCTGTTCCTCGGTCCATCCCAAAAGCTCGCATGCCAGGAACAGAAGATACCCTTCGTAGTCTCTCTCCAGTGCTGCCTGCATATAATGTCCGACCTGCTTAAGTCGTTCTTCTGTATGCCAGCCGCCAACTGGTGCCTGTTGCGAGGCTGTTAGACTAATCCACAAAATGGGCCTGGAGTATAAAGGTAACCTACCTTGAGGTCCACGACGTGGATGTTGATAAACCCCGCTTCTTCCATCGACTTCCTCTGCACATCTTCTCGGATGATGGCAAAGCTTCTTCCTGCGCGTTGGCCGCCTTCTTCGAATACTTCACCCCAGCGTTTCATAGCGCTGCCATCTGGGATAGAATTATCATCACTCTCCATAGTCGATGAGACTTCATAACTTTCGACCCATCCACCCGGGGTGCAAGCTGTGAAAGCTTCTCTGAAAGTGGCAGTCCAGTCTGTAATACTTCCCAGCATAAATCTCATGTGGACGAAGTCAAAGGAGTCGGGTCGGAAGGTCCAGGTATCGTTGCAGTCCTCGATTTCGCTACCGAAGGGTGAACTTTCATGCTACTAGTGGTCGTGGGGAAACTTACAGCTGGAGATTTGATGGCATCCAGGTTGGCTGAATAGGGCTTATCTCAGTGCCCACGACCTCGACATGAGGATGTTCATCGGCATAGTCACTTTGTTGTGATCAGCCTCATTCGAATTCCCATCTGGTCATCACTTACATGGCCCAGATAGCTGCGATTTGGTTAGAATATCATGACTGATTCAATGGCAGGTTGCCTTACCTGTTCCCGTCCCAATGTCAAGCACTCTCTGCCAAATCCATTATCAGCAAGAGGGATCCGATGCGCCAAGACTGATGGGACTTACTTGAATATCAGGCTTGAGAGGTGCCAAATGAAGCTTATCTTCCAGTAAAAGGAGGGTAAAATGATGTCTTGCTACTGTCAGTCGCCCTCATCATATTTGCAGGAGCGTTGACTTACGCAAGATCCAACGATTGACTAGCCTGATCATCATTCGATGCCCTATGCCTCGTCAGAATAAACACATACTAAATTAAAAGATGCATACCAGTATTGAGCGGTACCTCTATCGGAATGATATGTCCTTCCATGCAAGGTTCGGTACTCGAAGATACTTGAGCTCAGAGAATAGGTCGAGTCCGCGACATTGGATCCCAGGGCTGAGTCCAAGTCTGAGTCGCTGTGACCGTCAAAGCCCTCGTCAGTTTCGGCATCATCATGCTCTGGATCTTGATTCTGGTCACTCAAGTCAGCGAATATGTCCAAACGCTTCGCACAAGTCTCGGACCTCGTGGTCCTGCTGGAGGTTCTGTAAGACCTCCCAAGCCGGCGTTGGAGCGGGCGGCAAAGTCAAGCCAGGCGTTTCTGTAGGTTCGCTGGTCATTGTATCGCGATCTCTCTTGTATGAGGTCTCTGCAGTGATGATAGTGCTACGGATATGTGGTCAAAGAGGGGGTTTTATCAATTCACTGATTACGACACTGGCTGCTTATTACCCCAGTAGCGCGGCACGTTCGGTTGCAACGCCAATATTGATGTGCTAGGCGCAAAAGGCAAAGTGCTACGGCGTGGCGGTGCCGATTAAACCTATTGGAGGAAGCCTGGGGCCAATATTCCAGGTGCTCGGACACTTGATCGTCGTCTTAGTGGCTTGTTCCCACGCGAGCTATCAATTTCCTTATAGCCGGGACTCCGGGAGCACTCCGCGGGCAGCCTGGTTGAGCAAATACGCGAAAATCCCACAGAGCCGAGCCAATTGAGAGCTGGTGATACGAAAGCAAAGGCTGCCATCTTTTCCGCCTGAGACAGAAAAGAGGCTGTGTAGGGTGACAGGGGAACAATACGACTGTCATAAGACGCGCCCGTTATATCCGTGGAGATGGGATTTGCAGTCTGTGCATACCGGTAGATATCAATTTACCGTTACATCCGGCCGATCTGAATTATGTCCATCAACCCTAGTGGCCCGCGGACTGCGACACCCTCCGAAATATGAAGAATGATTAGTCACGAGATAAGAGCGATTACTAAGTAGATTCCCATCATTAATATAATCGGTATCTCCGGATCGGTATCTGAACGACACGTAATTGATGCTCAATTGCTCTTCAAGACGCCGAACAGCCCATGATCATTAACTAGGCAGCGGGTTAAAAATAGCTACGTTCGCCAAAGAAGAAAGATGCTGAGTTCGTTCGTCCAATGATTACCCTAAGCCGACGCTGGTATATACCTCACATCCCATGTGAGCAAGGCCTTCCGTTTCCCAAGATCCCTTTACTAATTGTCATTGCGAATACTGCCGGAACAGGAACAAAATTTGATTGCGCTACTGTTCTACTGAACCCAATTGCCATTATTTGCAATCAGATTAGGCGCTCCACGGAGATTTCCAGAAATCTTCTTCGGAGTCGCCAGTTCTTTTAGCCACGCCGTGATATCAGCGACTCCCTCAACCTCTTCCACGCTCATCGCATACAAGACCAAGCCCGCAACATGAGGAGCAGCCATAGAAGTTCCGTCTTCGGTGAAGGTGTACGTGTTGGACTTGTGACCAGCTGAAGTGATACCTACTCCGGGGGCCAGGATATCGACCGTCTTTCCCCAGTTGGAGAAATCAGCAACAGCCCAATTGGAGTCGATCGCTCCGACGGTGATTGCGGTAGATGCCGAACCAGGCGACTCCTTGGCGGCGTCTATAGCATCATTACCGGAAGCAACAACTGTGACGACACCTTTCTTGGATGCAGTGTCGACAGCTTTGTTGAAGGCAGTTGACTTTTCCCCACCAAGAGACATGTTGATCACGGCTCTCCATGTACGATCTTTCTTGATTATATCGTTAACCGCCCAGTTGAAAGCGTCAAGGACAATAGATGTATCAGACTCATCACCATCGAAAACCTTGAGAGCGAGAATGTTGGCCTTCTTGGCAACACCATAGGTCTTACTAGCAATAGTACCAGCAACATGGGTTCCGTGACCGTCATCGTCCCTGTTGTTTCCCTTCCAGTTGGTCCAGACAGCCTTCGCACGGCCACCGAACTCGTTGTGAGTCACTCTGACACCTCCATCAATGACATAGGCGTACATGTCAGTGCCAGCGTAGTCATCGTAGATGTACTCCTTGTAACCCTTCTTGCGATGAGAAATCGTGCCGAGACCCCACGTGGACTTCTTCTGGGTGATCTCATCTCTCTTCTCGAGGTTTCGCTTGCTCTTGATGCGATTGAGCTTCCATACACGGTTGGGCTCAACAGCCAGGACCTTGTGAAAATAGTTAGCTTGTGCATCTAGCAATCGAAAGTGTTAGCTTACATCTGGGCTTTTCTTAATCTCCTTGATCGTCGCTGTGTCGAATGATCCAGCATATCCTTGGAAGCCAGACTTGCTATCATAAGTCTTTTCGACACCAACTTCAGTCTCGCGCTTAGTGAGACTTCTCTTGTGAACGCCTTCGACCCATTTTAAATGGGTCTTGGCCATGACAGCATCAATCTCGGGTTTCAAGGTGATGATGTAGCTCCCTGGGATGATAGCACCAGCCTCAGCAGCTGGGGCCGCAGGTGCAGGGACAGCAAGTCCGCATCCAAGAAGGATGCTTACTGCAAGAGCTATATTCTTGAAGTTCACCATGATGAAGAAGAGTAGTGATGATGGGGCTCCCTTGGAAGGAATTTTGAAGGATCAAGGGCGGGTCATATATACCCGCTCTTAGATACTGCTCTACATATTTAATATTAAAACCGTCACTGAGACCTCTCTTCAGCCCAAGCTTGCCTGCAAATAGTGTAAACGAGATGGCGCACCGTCTTAGCTGATTGCGATCTACATGTGCATCCCCACCCGTTCCTGGTCGTTCCTGAGCATGCTTAATTTTTAGCTATCGACTCTGGATCCGAAAATGCTCCCTCAAAGCGAACAGTGGCTGGTCTAGATGTGGCTGGATTTGTGTTAGAGGACCTCGAATTCCAGAGCTCTGGGTGACTATTTTTCTTTCGGTATGCTAGTCTGCAGCCGAATCCCCTTTCCGGAAAAGAATTGATCTAGCTTAGAACTCTGAAATCGATAGAGAGAAAAAGGAACTCGGTTTGTTTCACTTTTTGGAAGGGTTGGGGCGCACGTGGGGCCTAGTGACAACACGAGGGATGAGGAAGGGAGAAGAGCGCATTGTGTCCTTTTATACAACAGTCCCGGCTATGGCGATGCATTCTTCTGTGACATCACTGAAAAATACAAAGACCTTCATAAAAGGTAATGGAAGCCGGTTGGATGTCATCAAAGCTCGTTTTGTACTGTTCCTGGGTAAAGGTTTTGAGCCTCCGTCTTCGAAGCTCGTTCTAAGAGAAGAATTGAATTCGCACTCGCTAAAGCAACGCTACGATATACTTAGACCAGTATCGCGATGGCCCAAAAAGTGTCTCCAACTCTTGAACAACATTCTGTAGCGTTGGCACGCATACATAAGTCACTCAGAAACACCATTTTTACTATTTTCGAGAGCCAGAAGCTTTTTATCAATCTCATGTTCAAATGCAGGTCCCAAGTCGGTTGTGGCATGAGACTTTCAATAGCGCGTGTTTCTAGAGGGGAGATGACCACTACATTCCAGAGCCAGGTGACCACGAGGCTAGGTTGGATTCTCAAGGATGGCCTGCTATTTTAGTAGGTGTAGAGCCGACGTTCCTCAAGCTTCACCAAGACTGAATACAACTGGTCAACGAAGTTCTGGTATGTGATAGTCTTCGAGGCTGAAGCGTGGAGCCCTGGCCATGTCAACTTTTTAAGGCGCCTGCAAGAGGGGGTGGATTGCGAAAGACCGCCACAAACCTCATTCGAAAGCCAAAATAGCGCTGAAAAGCCCTCACTAGGATCGAAACGGAAGTCGGATGTGTTAGTCCACCGCCAGGAGTTGTGAATGGGGTGATGAAGCTAGGAGCCGCCTTTCAGGAGAGGCCGGCTGAGATACAAGCTTATTAAGCTTATTCAATAGCTCCAACCAGCAGACTAAGATCGTGAATTGCAATATCTGCTGATTGGTTTAACTAGATCTCATCTGGAGTGCGTCTTCATCGTAGCTGCTTGATCAGTGGAACAGGGTCCACCAACTTCTCTAACGGTCTTTCATGGTTACTAACTGGTTTATTGTTATTGGTGTTTTCAAGCCTTAAGATGCTATCTGAAACATGGGACTCCTGACTACGTGAGTTGCTATACTCAGACGTTCCACGACATTACAAGCTTTGCAAGAGCCAAGCTTGTTGCAATAAAGCATAGTTAAGAGGTTCCGCGTATAGAATCTTCGGTTTACTCATGAGCGTGTTGTCGATACCTCTAATAAGTTAGAAGGCATATGGGGAGCACTAAAGATGACTTGTCGGAACCTGGCTTCCAACCATGATATGGTCCATCAGAGTCTCAGCAGCTCCCTGAGGTGACCAACTCTTCATCCGATCATCACTCAACAGGTATGCCTTGGGAAACCCAGGAACATCAGTCTCCCCGAGCACCATCCTCGCTAGAGTCTCACCAGTAAGCCAGCACTTATCCATCCCATGACCATTGAACCCCGCAGCAATCCACTCCCCACTTCCACTTCGTCCTGTGAGGTTCTGCGGAAGCTTTCCCACAATGGGCATGCCGTCTGCCGTGAACCCCATTATTCCGGACCATACATTCAGGGCCTCTGAGGGAGCTACATCTTTCCATATCTTCGGGGCTGCAGAACTTAGGGTTTGGCGAGCATCTTCTGCGACGTTTGAGTCATCGCTTGTGAGAAGACCACCAAGGCTCTGAGACTCGCCGCCGAGGAACATTAGCCCTGTCTTTGCATTTTGTTGAGCGTAGTACAAGCCCAGATGAATATGTCCAGTATTTGCGTCATATGTGCCAAGAGAGACTTGTGACCATGACATGTTGTGACCGACTCGCGGAAAGTTCGGTCCGAGTTTCTGCGTAGACATGGTTCCTCGTAACGGATATAGATTGCCAACGAGACCGGGGATTAGATGACTTGAATACCCATTGGTGCAATGAATGACATTTTTTGCTCGAATTGATCCCCTCGGTGTGCGCACGAGGTACGGATACTCAAGAGCATCGTCTTGAGCTTGTACTGAGAGGACGGCCGTGTTCGTCTCGAGTGAGAAGCGGTCTGAGAACTCTTTTCTGAGGGAGGCTAAGACTGCAGTAAGAAGTCGATATGGCCACAAGGCTGCGACTCCGGTTTGGGCGACTGCGCCGACAACATTGGTGAAATTAAAGATCTAGGACAGGCAGTCAGTAGTCGGTGCATAAACGACGGTTGCTCAACCTACATTGGCCGCCTCCTCCCTGTTATATACTTTGAACTTGATGTCACTGTCAGGCACTGCCTTTAGCAGTTGCTTTACTTCTTCAATAGCGCCTTGAAATGAACTTTGATCCGTAAAGGACGTTGCTGATGTCACCTCGCGAAATTCCACCGCTTCTCTAGCCTCGGGGTCCAACTGAGCGATAAGCTCCTTTAGGCGACGAATATTCGCATCGCTGAACCGCACAGTCTCTATCGCACGCTCAACGCCAATCGTTTCGGCAAGAGCTGGAAACAGGGAATCGCTATCAGAGACAAGATGTCCTCCATTTCGACCAGTCGCTCCGCTTACGGCCGTGCGGGCCTCAAGCATAGTCACCTTGAGGCCATTCCCTTTCGGGTGGTTCAAGAGGGAGTGTGCGGCACCGATACCAGTGATACCTGAACCAATGATGATGATGTCGGTCTCTGAAGGCAAGTCGTTGGATTGCGCTGTTGCTACGGTTGGATGCGGTGGAGCCTGCCAGGTCGGGGTCGTCGGGTTTGTACTCGGTAGCCCGGACTGGACTGTGATGAGCTTCACTACATCTTGGATGAATTCTAATACGGTGAGCCAGAGCAAGCGACATGAAATTGACAGAGAACCGTGGGCTTACCACTTCCAGCCATTTTTGCAAAGGATGAGTGTTTGTTGTATTCTCAAGCTCTGTGATCAATAGGAATGTTGGGCGCGGGGTAAGCCTTGGTCGTTGGTGTTGCTAGATGAACCAGATGATGATGTTTCTGCTCAAGGTGAAGCGTGACTTGGAATCATACAGCTCTCGAGATATAGTCAGCAAGGAAGATTATTGTGTATTCTATTGCCTCGATATGGTCTTTCCCTTATCTATTGCTTGGCATGATCCCTGAAAAGGATCGGGATCATCGCCCCCTCTCGCATAGGCATGCTTCATTGGGTCTAGATCATCCATCTCGCCTCTGCAACGACCCGATTGGCGATTGGCGGGGCATCCATCCATCGTCACAGCTCTAGAGATGGCCTCGCTCCGAATGCCTTCACAGTCTTCACTCCAGCCAGCGACGAAACTCTGCAGTTGAACATAATCGCTGGTAGAAGCATCAGTCATTATTACTGGATGGATTGTAGTATAGCGTTTCGGGGGCGAAGTGAGAGTCCGCTCTGGGGCGCTATTCATTTTTAGCTGGCATGTTTCTTCCATGGAGATCTTTAGCAAAGTAAGAATGGTAAATTCGTCTTGCGTTAGGCAGTTTATCCAGTCAATTGGAGATATGTCGTCGTTAGTCGAAGTACCAAAGAGCCCCAACCCTACTTGTCCTTCCAGGTCACCACGTTGCCTTGTTCAAGGTCTACGTCTAGATGCCTTGTCCCAACTAATGCCGTGTCCTTACATACGGAATCCTCGGTCTCTGAGGCGGCATTCTCGGGACCCGTCCAACGCCATATACGAATCCCGTCTCCGAGCAACTTGCGGGGCTCGTTTGACAACGAAAGTCGCCCATACCGACAATCTACCGTATGTAATTTCTGAGAATATTATCATCAAGTCGCTATTCGTATCAGCTAGACTCGCGAGTGAATGGGGCGTTTGCGGGGTTTGGTCGCTCCTCAGCCTGCTTGATCGAGTTAGTGGATCACCAAGCCTTCACTGGTAGACTGTAGTGGTATCTCCAATGGAACAATTGACCCTCTGTAATTGAACTGTTTGAGGGTAAAATTCATTGTTATCGAGCTTATAAAAACTGTCTAGGGACTGCGTAGACTTTTTTCTACCAAAGAGCTTTATTTTCTAGTATCTCCTCTCTATTCAACGAGCTTTTCGTCGATAACTGAGTCAACATGCCTGCCAGCAAAACTCCAATCGGCACTACAGAGCTCAGCGTTCAGGGCCTTGGTGTTGTCAAGGGCCTGAGCTTCCCTGAAAACATCCACCAATTCAGTGGCATTCCTTACGCATCGCTCTCCAAGCGTTGGACACGCTCACAACTCAGGACCTCATGGCCCAACGATTTTCACGATGGGACAAAGCTAGGGTAATTACTGCTGAATTCAGCGCGGTGGGATTATTACTAAATATGTTTTATAGACCCAGCGCTCCAAACCCGCCGGAGTACAATACACCTGAGGATATCCTTGTCCCTGTTGACATTGCGCCCCATTTTGAAGAGCCAATTGAAGATGAACTCAACTGCCTCGTCATGAACATCACAACACCAAGACTGGGCTCTGACTCTGGTGCGAAATTGCCCGTCATGGTTTACATCCATGGCGGATCTTTTCTTTTCGGCGGTGCCAATAAGGGCGTCTTCGATTGCGTCAACTTGACGACCTTTGCAGCAGCCCGTAACACGCCTGTTGTCACAGTCAACCTCAACTATCGTGTCGGTCTCGGCGGTTTTCTCGCATCAGCCGCAATCAAACAAGATATCGAGCGCGACGGTCTCGAAGGCGTAGGGAATTTTGGTCTTTATGATCAGCAGGTTGCTTTGCATTGGGTGAATCGCTACATCGCCAGCTTCGGTGGTGATCCTGACAACGTTACCATCTACGGCGAATCGGCTGGAGGTATAAGTGTTTCTCATCACATCGTTGCTAAGGACCCGGCCCCCTTCCATCGCGCCATCGCCATGTCTGGTCATCTGAACACCATCCAGACTTGGCCATTGGAGCAACACGAAAAACATTACCGTGCTTTGTTGAGATATCTTGGCATTGATGCGGACTCGCCCTCTGCTCTCGAGCAGCTTCGAAATGTCCCTGAGGCTGTCGTCGCTGCTGCAACGATCCCAGTAGAGGGCCTCCTCAATGCCACAGGCAATCCATGCGATGACGGCGTTTTCCATAAGACAAAGCCCTCCGCGAACAGTATTACTTCACCTCCGTCGTGGCTTAAGAGCTACATGGTTGGAGACACTACCGACGAAGCTATGATTTTCACTGACGATCTTGCTGGTGAGACTTTTGAGTCATGGAGAACTGGGATGAAGAAGTTCTTGGGCGAAAAGGCTACTGACGAGATACTTGATCTCTATAGCGTCACCCCTAATCTCTCGAAGGAGGAGCTTCTAAAAGCCCTTGAAGACATGGCAGGGGATTCGGCCTTCAAAATCCACAATTGGATTGCTGCTCACCGCTCGGAAATTCCGCAAACATTTGGTTATCACTTCGACCAGGTCTGCACTCATGACAGTATATTCAAGGGTCAAGCTTACCATGCACTCGACCTGCTATATGTCTTCCTCAATTTCGATGAAAGATTGACTCCAGGTCAGCAGAAGCTTGCAAGAACTATGGCTGGTAGTTTTATCGACTACTCCTACGGCAAAGATCCATGGCCTCGGTTCGCTGATGGTGGTCGATGGATGAGGTTTGGACCAGATGAGACTAGCAAAGTCGTTACGGAAGCTGAGGATGAGAACGTACGAAGGTACACTCGTATGCAGAAGATTCTCGACATGGGTGTGCTGGAAGAGTTCATTGTGGCCATTGATAACATTGCTATTAAAAGGGATAAGATGGGAACTTTCAAGGAGGGACCGAGTCAGTTTAGTGAGGCTATAAAGGCTGAACCAGTAGTCGCTGGTGCTATCGGAATCAAGGAAGCAGTCTTAGCTTAGATGAAACTATAGTGGCAGTTTTATATGATCTCTTCATTCTTCACTCTAGTCTCGCCATCGTGGCCTTTGCTGTTCCTCATCAAGGTATGTTGAGCCCGTGCAGATGTGAATGAATCATTGGTTCTGAGCTCTGAGAAGCTCTTATGATAAGATTATGTAACTTTAGTAGAGATGAATCTCAGCATTCAGCTCCGCCGTAGCCTCAGTAGCTATCACCAACTTGGATGCTTCGTTGCCGCCTCTTCCATTCTTCCAAACCTTTGCCACAATATCCATGATTATCTGCTCAATACCCTCCTGCCCTTTTTGCATTATGTATTGGAATGCCACTCGAGTCAGCTGCTGTTCTTGGGCATTTTCTGCCAAAATTCCAGCTATGAAAAGAGGGTATAATATGGCCCTAGCGAGTGAGAGTCGAAAGTTGAAAGTGCCGATTCCGATAATTGCTTGGATTGATGCAAATACCTTTATCCGTAGTATCTCGGTGCTGATATTGACTCTTGATGGTGTTGTTTGATCTTGGTCATGATCTGCCAGACAACGGCTGTGTAGAATACCGGCGAGGCGGAACGCTTCCCAGAGATGGATCTGTGCGAACTCATCGCCGAGTTCTCCAGGCCACTGTAACAGATCCTGTTCGATGGTGGTGGAGTCCATGTTCGCTAGCAGGTTCATTAGACTATACGGTATCCCAGAAATCTGCTCAATACCAGAGTGTTTGTGTGGTTGGACATAGGATTTCCATATTTCCAGTGATGGTGTAATCCTGTTCAGAGTGAAGAATGGTATATCTAGTAACCCGACAGCTTCAAGGAGGTGGTTTGCCACGGGGGGTCTCTGCAAATCGTTTAACAGATCGCGTGCTTGGAGGACTCCGTGGAGGCCTTTCAGCAGCGGCGACCAGATATATAGTGAGTTTATCTACGAGTATTAGTATAGCTCTGGAATAGATGCGAGATTTCCACTTACGCTAACGCTGCATAATAGCACCCCCGTTGCCAAAGTGACATCTTGGCACAACATGCTTGGATTTTCCAAGTCGTTGAGATAGTTTGAAAGGGCCGATTGCATGTATAGAGGTGTCAAGTGACTGGTGTCAATATCGAGACTTGCTTGGTATGCTAAGCAAGCGTGTTTAAGACAGATACTATCTTCACAAAGTGGTAAAATGTCGGACTTGAACATGGTATCATGTCCGGCACGGCCTGTGATCGTCTGCCATCCGATAGTAGTGACTACACAGTGGTTAGATGGTCCCGATACATCAGTGTACTTGCTTACAGCTGTCCATGAGCTTTTGTGAGACTTCCTCGTCTGGTAAGCCCTCGGAGAATGCTTCGAATTGCAGGCATAGCAGGTCCAGGTCATCCGGCGACGGTATTGAGGAAAAGTCCGGCAAGTTTACCACCTCGTCATCCAAGCTCTCAGCAACAGGCCTTATTCTCCTATCACGCAGAGATTTACTCTTCTGGCGTGGTGGACGAACTGGTTTCAAGACTATGCCACCCCCTGCTGAGCTTGCAGTGTCTGAAGAGCCCCATGTCAATCGTGTTTTGTAGCCCTCACAGGTCATGCCCGCTTGGACACATCTGTCACAGACAGGCCGTTTCTCGTCACATTTCTTGTGTCTTCTCTTACAGGTCCAGCAACTAGAAACTCTTAGTACGAGATATCGCCGCTGTTAAAAACAAGTTGCTTACCCGCGTCTCGACCGTGAGGTCATAGATGTGAGCCAAACGCGTAACGGGAGGGGATTGCAACGCGACTTGGGTTAATTATATGGTGGGAATAGTACCTTTCGACAGAAATATGACATCCATTGTCATCAAGTCTTTTCTAACGTCTTTATCGACGTGAGGGGTGATGCCTCGGGCCGAGATAGCTCGTCGCCACGAGCCAAAGACCAAGATCAAGATGGGAAGTGTAGAGACCTAAAATAGACTAGCGTCGCGATGCGCGCATCGAGAGGTGATAAGGAATGAACTAACTGAAGGTCGCTTAGCGTGGGTATAACAGCTGCATAAATACTCCATCTTGTACATATTTCTCACATCTCACACGTCAGCTGTGCAAGCATTAAAAATAAGGAGCAAACAAAGTCTCCAAGAAACTTATGTTATTTTTCGTCTTTCGCGCTATTTCTTGAGCGTTGATGGATCTCTAATCATGTAAAATAAAGTTGTTGGTGGCATTGCATCCTCCTCATCCACCAATTCCGCCTCTTCAACAAGCTCAAAGCCATATTTGACGTAGAATGCGACATTGCTCTTGTCTGTACACTCAATGTAACATGGATAGTCCCCTAGCTCCTGCACTACCCACTGCATGATCGTTCTCCCAACTCCCAATCCTTGCGTATCAGGTCTGACCGCAGCAATCTCGAGGTAGTAAAGAGAATTTGGTGGATACTTCTTCTTGATTCTCTCTTCGAACTCGTTATGAGACTCCATCATGATTCCGATCCTCTGTGGAAACTTGTTAGATCAACTATGATTGACATGTATAAGTTGTACCACCTCTTCTGAACTGAACGGCTCTGTTGGTTGGACCCACCAATCGTCCCATAGCACTCTTAGATATGACGGCCACCATAATGGATTCAGCCATCGATACAGTGGCCTGGGAGGAAATAAAAAGCATGATCCAAGGACTCTATGAGCATTATCCATTGCAACGGCTTCCATAGCAATTCCACGGACCGCATACTCGCGAAGGCGTGCCTCTTGCCATCGCTGTAGGGTAGGTGTCAGAGTCTCCCAGCCAGGGCCAGAGGGATCACGAGAGAGCCAACGGATCAAGGGATCTGAGGCGAAAGAAAGGCTGATGATCTCAGCAGCAGTCCTGATTGAGCCATGGTCTGGAGATACTTAGCAACGAAACTGGGAGTCAGATCAATGAACATACCCAGCCCAAGTGGCCTCATCTGGACTTTACACGCACTCTTCGTCAGTTTTGACATGATGACCCGGAATGCTGATGCTAGAAGTGATGGTGACTACTTCAAGACTGTCTTATCTATTTTCTCCCTCTCAAAGACCATGAACGA
Organism: Fusarium pininemorale; assembly: GCA_002165215.1. Classification (NCBI taxonomy): domain Eukaryota; kingdom Fungi; phylum Ascomycota; class Sordariomycetes; order Hypocreales; family Nectriaceae; genus Fusarium; species Fusarium pininemorale. The sequence goes on along the minus strand of NFZR01000027.1, from coordinate 424,170 downwards.
TGGACAAGCGGGCTATTGAATTATCGGAGCCCGTGAAATCCGTCCCTGTCACGTTTTAGTGCAGAAGCCAGAGACAAGGTCTGGAACCTCATTTTGCGCGGCACCGGTTGCTAAAAGTGGCAAAGATCATCAAGAAATCTGCGCTACACCCAGAAAAGCAAGCAGTGCCGCGCGGGATTGATTGCCCTACACGTAGCAAAGCGTGTTTCGATGATCTCGAGCATCATCGTGTAAGAAATGCGTAGTTATATAAACAAGGTTAACAAATCCGACAGTTTAGAGATAGCACTAAAGTCCTTCAACCATCCAATAGACTTCTATCGTTCCAGCAGTTGAAGCAATGTCGCAGCCATCTCAAACTACGCAGCCAAGCCCTGGTAACCAGCTTTACCCCGACATGCCTGCAATGAGGGCTCCAGGGTTAGAGTTTGTGTATCGCCTTGTCGCCAAGATGCACCCAACCAATGGCTACGATATCGAGAACATACAAGGCACAGGTATCACGAGGTCAATCGCGGGTATCGAGTCTGGTACTGTAAAGGGACCAGGTATAGAGGGCACCCTTGTTGAGAATAGTGGTGCTGATTGGGCAGAGCAAGTTCATTCCACGAAGGTTAGCACTTCAACTACCTACACGCGTCGCTGCACTGTGTGTTGACAGAAAGAAACAGATTTACTATAAGCTAGATGCGAGATATACGATCAAAACAAATGATGGCCATCATATTTTTGTGCAGGCTCGTGGACTATTTCGACCTGGGCCGGGTATCGAGTTCTCGCAGCCAGACTCGATCGACGTGGATTACACGCAGGACGAGGTGGAATATTTTACTCATATTACTTTCGAAGCAGCAGGAAATAGTCCATATAATTGGATGAATGGTATCGTGGCCATTGGAGCTTTACAGTCATACGGAGGGGCTGCTGTCATAGATTGCTGGCGGTTGACCAACTTCCTTGGACAGAAGGTTGAGGATGTTTACGTAGGCAGATAAAGAATTAACCAGGTCGATTAAATGACATCTCATTCACCTTGGGTTTAAATATGGCATGTGCTCGAGTAGGCAGCGGTCAAAAGTTGTACTGGTCAAGATTGTTGCCGTATTCCACCAAGCTACTCAACCTTGCCGTGGACTGTCCCCGCGTCCCCCGCATTTCGGACAGCGATCCCGGCTGCTGGACCTGACTTGAGCGATAAGACTAACCGTACAAGGTAGGCGGAGCCCCAAGACAATCGATCATCTGGCCACGCTATCTTGACTCGCAGTAGATTCCTATCACAACTAACCATCCCAGTACATATAGAAATGGCTACATAAAACCCCCGGACCAGTTGTTGCCATGAATCCGCATCATTCCACGGCTACTTGCCCAAGAGACATCTCTCTAGCAATACCATCCTCGTTTTCAGCATGCCTAGAAAAGTAGCACCGGCTCCGCCAGACTTCACGACACCGCCTGGTACTGTGCGGTTGATTGGTGGTAAGTAAACAGATACTGATCTTTCGTTCACAAGCTCATACTCTTGGTAGAGGATGGCATTGCCGAAACGCCTCAATTGGTGAAGCAGCCGATGCCGACTGACGACCCCAACGATCCTTTGGTATGGATGCATCAAGTGACTATGCGATTGCATTGGCTGACATGGCTAGAATTGGTCGCGTGCCCGCAAATCCATGAACTTTGTTCCTATTCTCGCAGTCACGGCAATCATCTTTACTCAGTGAGCTACCATACCCTTCGACTAAGCAACGAGCCACTAATATTGACAGAACTTCCTTACCACTGATCTTCTGGGTCCTCTGGAACCAAGAATTCGGATGGTCGTACGGCCAGCTCAACAACGCCAACGCCCTCAACTATGTCGGAACCACTGTTGGCTGTATCCTCTTCATCCCTCCAGCGGTGAAGTACGGACGTCGATCAATGTACCTCCTTACGACAGCCATAATCTTTGCCATGGCCATCTGGTCGGCGCGTATGAAGACCCTGACAGAGCTATACGTGTCGCAGTTTATTTTTGGACTGGCTAGTGCGACCAATGAGAGTATTGTTGAGATGACGGTATGGAAGTAGTGCATTGTGAAGGATCACACTGACTGATGCCAGATTGCCGACTTGTATTTCGTTCATCAACGCGGTAGTGCAAATGGTCTATACATGGTCATGGTTATGATAGGTGTAAGTCGAGCAGCCATGGATACAGCGGAACCATCACTGATGCGCAGCAGAGCTTTCTGAGTCCCGTGATTGCAGGTTACATGGCCGCGAATGGAAACTGGAGGCTCTGCTACTGGATCACCACAGCCGTTGACGGTGCTTTACTACTATACTTCTGCTTCTTCTTCGAGGAGAGCAAGTATATACCCCGTCTCGAAGCTCAGCAATTGTCCTCCGAAGTTCCGACTCTTGTGCCGGCTACGAAGAAGGACAACATCTCGGAAACACAAACAGGCGAAATGAGCACCTGCGTCACATTGGAAACATCGAATGCTCCGCTACATCGAATCAACTCCGATATCCCGCTTCTCGCATGGCGTCAACGCATGCGCCTTGTCACGAAAACCGACGAAAGCCTGCTTGGCATTGTCCGAACCGCGATCGTTATCTTATTCCGCTTCCCAGCTGTCATGTACACAGCCCTTACATATGCCTTTTGCCTCTGTTGGATTTCCGCTCAAGCGTCGATTATCTCTATCGTTTTCACACAGCCACCGTATAACTTCGGTACCGTTGGGGTCGGGAATATGAGTTTGGGAGTCTTTATCGGCTGTATCTTGGGTTCGGCCTATGGTGCGGTTTCCGATCGTGCAATTCTTTGGTTCACAAGAAAGAACTACGGCTATTATGAGCCAGAAATGCGGCTGCAGCTGAACCACTTCCCAGCAGTTTGTATGAGTGGCGGCTTTATCATGTTCGGTATCACTACAGCAAAGGTATGCAAGGCTTTTACGTTGTCATGTTCGGACTAACAGTGACAGGGGATGCACTGGATATATCCAAGTATCGGTAGCGCAATCTTTGGCTTTGGTCTTGGTGGTCTGAGCGATGTTGCGCTTTGCGTGACTATCGATAGCTACCAAGCGGTATGTGACCCTATCTTCGCGACGAGAAACTTGTGTTAACTGGAGTTAGATCACTGGAGAAGCATTTATCGGGGTCGCCTTCATACGTAATGCGTTCAGCATCGCCATTTCGTTCGCTCTCGTTCCGTGGCTGGATGCTCAAGGCCTGCAGAATATGACAATTGTCATGGGGTTATGGGCACTGGCTATGGCATTTCTTCATGTCCCAATGATGATATGGGGCAAAAGGATCCGCGAGAAGACTGAGGCGAGTTACAAGAGAATGGCGACAGGGACAAGGGTGTAGATTTTGCTTGTAAACCAGCTCTTTGAAGCATCGAGTTCTTCTTGGCTCTCTTATTATCGTATGAAGACAGGTTTGTACTCAGATGGAACTAGTAATTAAGAAAAAACTATTCCTTGCCTTCGCAAGCTGATGCAAAACAACACTGACCAGCGTTGATGAATACGACGGGAATACTCTCCGAATTGTAGTGAGTCCTGCCTGAGATGACCAAATAAAGTTGCTTGCACTACCTACTGAACGTCGCACCAGGGCCACTGAATATGGCGCTTGCGACGGCTGAGCATAAACTACAGAAGGCGTTAACAGGGCGTTCAGCAGGTCTAGCACGCTAATAGCAGTGGGCATCTTCTAGCTAGCGCCTTAATCTGCGATAAAGATGAATGCTGTCCCCACTCGAATCACCAATTCTGCCTTTATCAAATTGCCTCAAGTTCATGGCTTCAGCGTCAATCGACTGAAACAGCTGTTCGCAATAGGTAGGCTGTGCTGAGAGCTGCGTAAAAGGAGACAATTGCTCTCTCCTCGTGGTTGGGCGCCCGACCAAAGAGAGACGGCAACAGTATCCGATTGAAGGTGGCTTGTAAGGCTTAAATGACGTATATTTGGCTAGAAATGGAAGTGATGCGACTTCGTTTCTCCGCGTCTGACAAGAGCACCTGACAATACCTTACCAGTTCTGTTATCTATATATTAAAGATCACGACATGAATATCAACAGATTGATCATACTAAAACAACACGAATAATACTACTGCCAACATGCCGCAAACTCCAGTCAAGAAGGGCCCTGAACTCACTATCCATTTGGATCGTCCGGATTCAACATACATTCCTGGAGAAGTGATTACGGGCCACATATCTCGAACAACTCACATCGTCGCTTCGTCGGCAACCGTCAGTATCTCGTTGCATGCTCGAAGTAAATCACGAATGGTGGCGCGGCGCGGGCATTTGACGTCGACATATCGCGGACGCTTTGATCTCGTGCAACCAACAGAGTACTCAAAAACTATTTTCGAAGGCCCTCTACATATCGCTGAAATCGATGTAGAGCAGCGCTGGGCATTCTCGATCAGCCTGCCTGATCGCGTGGATGTATCTGCACTACAGCCCTTGGTAGGGTCGGATCAGACTTATGTTACAGCAGATGTATCGGAACAACGTCTTCCGCCGACATTCTTGATTGAGCGGTACGACTATATGTCTGGAATGTCAGCGTTCGTTGAGTATTACTTGCAGGCGGAGCTGAAGACAGCTTCAAGAGGCTCTGGTACCGCTGAAGCAATATTACCCTTCAGGATGCTGTATATCAACCCGGAACCTTTGCCAGCTCACATAGACCTTCATACGGCACGCCAAACCCTGGCCCTCCAAGGCGACAATCCTTTGGTGGCCAGCGTTGAGGTTCAGACACCGACAACACTGCAGATTGAAGCTCCAGATCCCATGTCATTCTTGGTCCATGCAGTTCCACCTCAAGGTATCGATCTTGAGAAACAAAAGCCCGGTCTTCCTTCAATTCATATAACTCGAATCTTTATGAATGTTGTTGCAAAGACGGAGATCAAGTGTCCAAAGGGGAAGAATGTTCATGAGACAGACTGCGAGGCTCGGGTGACGCTGCATGCCGAAGATGCCTTTAATCAGTCTGACGAAGATTTGTATGTCCCGTGGCAAAGACCATCCCCGGATACTCAGCCGTTACAAGGAAGTGGCTCAGGATCTGAGATGGGACCCTCAGAGAGTCTTGACATTGGTGCGCAACTGAACCTTCGTGTGCAGCGAAGTAAAGACCTATACCCATCCTTCCAAACATTCAACATTCGACACACGCACCGCATCCAATGGGAGATGACAGTAGAGGCTGCCGGCAAAAGCTTTGAGCTTTCTGGTGATGAACCATTCAAGGTTCTTAGCAGGCCTGAGGTAGAGCGGAATACGGAATGGATCCAACCACCGCCAGAAGATCGCCTGCCGAGCTTTTCTGATGACGAGGACGTGGCCGGATCAGGTTCTAGACGTAGCAGCCGCCAAACAGATCCAGCTGCGGGCGTGGGTGGCCTGTCACGGCTTTGGGTGTTCTGATACGAATTTACCGAATCGGCTTCGGTGTACGGATATTGGGTCGAGAGACGGACTTGGACTACCCTTAATTCTTTCATTTCCTCCGAAGCAAATCAGCAGGTCAACCGTTAAATATTTCTTTATTCCGATATGTTTCTCTAATAACGCATTTTTCTTTTCCATCCTCTCTACTAAGCCATTGTTGTAAGTCAGTTTGGTCCCTGCCGACTTCGGAGAACCCTTGTCTAGAACCTCGAAATCACCGCCATCGAGAACCGGTCTATTCATTTATCTCCGTGATTTACCCACGGAGTCTGCCTGAGAAATCGGATCCCGCGGATGAACCCGGTTCCGCTTATTCTGTCTCGTGTCCGAGAATTCTTATTTAAAAAGATCTTATCTGATCATCTTGCATTTGACATTTAGTGGATCTGCAACGTCTCCAACTCCATCACGCAGCCTAAGCAAACGCCTTCACAATGAGTCTACAGCAGCTAAGTTTTTATTTCGACTTTGTCAGAGTCATTGTGTCGCATCTTGCCATGATGGTAGTACACAAGGGGCAATCAATCGTCCATAAAGCTACGTATCGACTGTTACCCGACTCACGTGTCGTGGTCGTCGTTGGGGGCTCTTTTGCGGGGAGTCTTGTTGCCCAGCGCCTGGCTCACACGCTTCCCTCCGGTTATCGGGTTGTTCTCATCGAAAAGCACTCTCATTTCAACTACGCGTTCAGCTTCCCTCGAAACTCCGTCTTGTCAGGACGAGAGCACAATGCCTTCGTTACGTACGACAACATCGCTGCAGGTGCTCCGGATGGCATTTTCCAACGAGTCTGCGACGAAGCATCTGATATCACCGAGACCCATGTTCACACCGTCGGTGGTGTCTCCCTTGCTTACGACTATCTCGTGATTGCTACTGGCGCAGCCCAGCCCCCTCCTGCTCGATTGAATGCCCGGATCAAGGAAGATGCAATTGAAGAACTCCGAGGCTTCCAGCAACGCGTCGCCAAGGCCGATAGAATCGCGGTCATTGGGGCTGGAGCGGTTGGTGTTGAGCTGGCTACCGAGATTAAAGAAGAGTATCCCAACAAAAAGGTTACCCTCGTTCATTCCAGACAACAACTCCTGCCCAGATTTGGTCGGAAGCTCCATGATCATGTCATATCTGCACTCAAGAATCAAGATATCGACGTCAGGTTAGGCGAGAGACCTAGCTTCCCAAGTGATGTTGGCCAATCTGTCCAGGAGACCAGTCTTGCCTTTTCCAACGGGGAGAATCAGACTTTCGACCTCGTGGCACGTAACGGACCAACCATAGAAGCTCTCAATCTAACGCTATTACAGATTCCCTGCACTGGTCTTCGCCCACGATCCGACATCCTCGCCACATATTCTCCCAAGAGCATCGCATCGAACGGAGAGATCCTGGTCAAACCAACACTTCAAGTCGAGAACTTGCCTTCGTCCCGACACAACATCTTTGCAGTAGGCGATGTTGCTCAGTCTGGAGGCGCAAAGCAAGCTCGAGCTTGTATGATGCAAGGCGAGGTTGCAGTTCAAAATATCCTCAGCCTGATCAAGAGTAAGAGCGCCACCAAAGAATACAAGCCGCAGTTCTTTGAAGGGATGCTGAACCTGACACTGGGGACGGTAAGTACAATGAGTCTTTCATTGACGGGGACCGATATTAACGGGCTTTTAGCATACCGCTGTGGTGCATATCCAGAAAGGAGACTTTGAACTACTCAAGGCAACCAAGGGACCTGATGCGGATTTGGATGTTGGAAAGATGAGATGGCAACTCAATGCAAAATCGGGATGAACTATGCCGTTATTCTTTGTTGGCAGTATCACGTATACGCCGTTGCTCGGTCTATATTGATGAGATTGTTATCACCTCTTCCATAATATGTTATAATTCCTCCAAACTCTCCCTAAAAGTTATTTAATATCTGAACGACTCTAATTTCAACATGTCACTGAGGACGATATGTAGGCTAAGCCTTGGCGACAGTCTCGCCAACAACATACGTAGCCGTCGCGGTGGTGAAGTTCTTCACATCATCCTTAATCTGCTTCGCCTCCTCTGAAACGGTGGCCTTCTGGAACGAAGCCATGCTATCCCATGTGGTGATAGAGTAAATTTGGTAAGGGCTGTCTCCACCGAGCTTGATAACCTGTCCACTGACAAGACCTAGAGGGCCCCAGAGCCTATGGTTCATTAGGAATTTCTCTTTCGGGCGAGGATTGGTACTGAGACTCACTTGTGGGCCAGAGGCATATGGGTGTTGACATAGTAGTCGACATCGAAGTCATGACCGGCAGGGTACTGAATAACGACGGTAGCCATGGTTTAGGAGTAGGTACTGAAAGAGTTTATTGAACTGATTGATGATATAAGTGAGTGAGAAATGATAGATCTGGGTTACCAATCGTTCGGGACAGTTTTAATTTATACGAATAATGGAAGGCCCGGCTATACGGTACCCAATATAGATGAACTAATGGGAGAAAGATAAACCCCAAGCCTCCACCTTGACCTCCAAAAATACAAGAGCAAACTTCAAAATGAAGCCTGTGGAAGGCTACTGGGTATTTTTGGCACCTTGATTTCTGGTCCCAAAGTTTTCTCGGCCCTTGAGAGATGAGTTGGAAGATGCCGAGGCATCGGCCGATATCTCCACTTACGGAGCAACTCGAGAACCCCGAGTATGGAACTAAACTCCACCACGGTGCAACAATTAACCCACATATCGCACTAAAAGTCGGCATTACTGAATAACGTTCCCGATTCAGGTGGTTCCGGGTTGATTAATCAAGGTCCGGGGTGGCCCGTGAGGTTAGTATCGTTGGCCATCCCACCATTGCCGAGGTGTTTAGAAAATTGAGCGACTAAGAATCACTGACAGCATTTGTAATGAAGTTTGTTACTAGTAATAAAGAATGAGCAACGATGCAGTCAGAAGTTAGGGCTTGCTAGTCAATGTACACCAAGATATTCTCCAATCAGGTCCAATGTTGGCAGGCCATAACCATATCACCCGAAAATGAAGGTTGCCGTAATTCTAACCGACATAGTCCTCATGATCCTCCTCACCAAGAGCCAGGCTACTCTCAAGGTCATTCATCCAATCAAGACAAGATCTCGTTGATCCCCCAGGCAGAGCTGCCTTTGGGGTTAGGCATTCTGCCTCACGTACAAGCATGATGATTCTGCCATTGGCCATAGAGCGACTCTGCTCCAACCTTTTGGAAAGTGCGGCTTTGGTCTTCTCCTCCATGGCATCCAACTTCGCCCGAGCAGCGGTGATCTCCTGTAACTTCGTCTCGTATTTGGCCTGCAGCTTCTGCGTTTGCTCCGCAAGATGATGAGTGGTTTGGATAACGCTGTTCCGCAGTTGTTCAAGCTCATTGACTGAATGTTCCTCCTCGAGAAGGTTGGCTAGTTCCAAGGCGGATGAGAGAAGAGCCTCTAACATACTCGTATCAATTCGCCTGCGATTAACAGCGCAACGCTGAATCTCGCTTACGGAATTGAGCAATTGAGCACGTAGTTCCATTTCAGGAACCTTGTCCTCCACATACTGTTGGAATGCAAGGTGCTTCATCCAAAGATGCAACTGGACCATTTCTGGACAATCCCAAACGCGAGCTTCGAGAGCATGCGGGAGAACGCGCTGTGCGAAAGAGAAACACATGGCCTCAAGACGCTCCTGTAGATGCACCATGAGTTTATGCTGGGCGCTGAACGGAAGATATATGAGCTCCTGTGCCTCAAGGGCAAGTGGCGATATATAAGTCTCCGTGCCTGTACGGTGTCAGAGTCATGTCAGGAACAAAAGGCGCAAGCTTACCGCCATTAATGTGCTCTGGAAGGGGAGACTCAGCTGATGGGCCCTGACCGCTTTCGGCCTCTGGAATTGGATTCTCCTCAGGTAGTGCGGTTTCCAGGATGTTTACCTCCTCAGGAACAGTGATTAACGGTTCTTGATCCTCTGCCACTGTGACTGGCGCAACTGCTAAGGATTCTTCCGCAAAGAGAGTTTCTTGGCCATTTGCAGAAGGAGAATGAATTGATAGTAAACTCTGCTTCTTCGTCTTCTTTCTCTTTTCTTTCTTCTCCTTCTTCTCCTTCTTTTCCTTCTTACTCAAAGATTTCTCTTCAGCAGCGTGCCCATTCACTACCTCCTCCGTGGGCGACAAGGTCTTGATCAGGGCACCAGACTGCCCGCTGCCGTCCACGGGCTCTGGCCAGTATAGGTCTGTCGCAAGTTCGGCCATGATGGGAATAGCTTTGGTGAGGTGAGAGTGTTACAATCGAAAGCAAATTGCATCGAAGAGCGAAACTAAGAGTACTATATGTAGCGGAATTTACAAGAAGTAGATAAAAGAGCGATCTTAGTCTTGACAAACTGGATTATAGTGGCAAATTAATTACTGTTGGTTCCGATGCTGGCCTCAAATCCCCAACCAATGGGGGCTGCATGCCTCCTCAATTTCTCCCAGCCGGCCTTTGCTAACGCCTGCAGGAGGCCGAACATATGCAACCTGGACGTATCAGAGACTCCCAGGTGTCCAGACAACAAACACGGGGAAGCAGTTCCCAAGATCATACCATGCCCAACAATGCCCAACAGTCGTCACTATCTAATTACTTCTTTGTGATTAGTGGACTTTGGGCTGATTGAAACCAGTGCAACTCAAAGTGATTGAACCTCAATCTGATGTAACATGGCTGTAAAAACAACATTGAGAAGAACTTAATTATGACTCGCATCCCTCTTATGAATAATACGATAGCAGCCCAGAATGCGAGTTGTACGATTTACAACCTTTCCAACTCCAGCAGCGTATATGTGAACCCAACCTTATCCATACAGTGAGAACGTAGAAATTCATCTTTGAATGCATTTTTCAGATCCGTCATAAATTCCTCCTTCAAGCGAATCTCCTCATCTTCAAGCCTTGGGCCACGGTGGTCTTCAGCTTTCAGGCCGTCGACGAAGAATTGAGAACAAGCTGCAAGTGCGAAGCCGGCTACAGCATCTGTGTATCTCTTCCGAGCAAGCATTCTGGCTTCCTCAGAACTTGCCTCAATTACCTCAGGCGACCACGAGGTGTGCATTAGTGGTAGAGCATGGTGGTTCTTGAGAGCCCACTGTGAATCGACAGCAGTGATAGATGCCAAGATCTCGTGCGTTGTGCGGAAGTACATCGGAAGTCGCCGAGCAATCGTTGGGTCGACTTGATACTTGTCGTAGAGGTTGCGAAGACAGGTTTCGAAACAACGAAAGGTCGGCAAAACACTAATCTCGCCGTCGCTAGGAACGCATATTACCATCCTTCCATGTTGCCGAATCTCTCTATGCCGGACCGAGAGGAAGGTGACGAAATCATCATGAGCCGCAGCGGATAAGGACGATGGGGTTGAAGATGCGTCGGGCATATTGCGTAGCCAATGCAAAGCTGTAAAGTTGAATCCAGTATCAACAAAACCATTGGGCAGAACCTGCTCAAAATACGATCTCGGAGACATTAGGGCATTTATGGAGATGCTTCTGCTCTGTGAAAGGGTATCCCAGTTTTGATGGATGGTCGACGACAAGCTCGAGAAGTCGTTCGATGATGTATCATTGAACACCAATGTTGCTGATGCAACAGAAGGTAACTTCTTTAGATACTGCGAAAGAAGCCGAACACTAACACCACAAGTTTAGTAAGTGTGATAAGTCGCGGTGAGGGGGGTTCATACGAGTTCTGGCCCTCGGAGGAACCATAATCAGCCAAGGTAATCGTTGAGTCTGTGAGATCGCATGTCAGCTTGAAGAAGCCTGATTCAATGTGATCATGATTAAATGCACCATACCTTGATGGCCTGAAGGTTGAAGTAGCTCTAAAGATTTCTCTATCGCTTGCCCTTGAAGACTAGAGTGCTCATTATAGTACCCTCCGCCCTGCATGGAGACATTGTCGGCCTTCATTATGGCAGCTTCACGTGGCACGGTATTCGAATGAAAGTAATATAATTTATTTGAATGGGAGATTGTTTATATGTGCCGATCAGACCTCCTACGTCAGCCCCGATATACCCGATCGGCGATCCCCGATTCAGCTTCTGCAAGCCACATCGTGACACAGACGGTCGTGCCATCGTCAGCACTAAACGCGATTGAAGCTATCTGGGGCCAGGTCTGTATGAAATCAAGCTTTCTGCTGTTCCACTGCTTGCAATGCTTAGGTATCACGAAGTAGGTTTGTCTGTGGTGTTACCCAGATGAGATCACTCGGTTTTTTGGTCATGAAGATCCCCGAGGTTGTAGCACTTTGTTGGTCTATGGGTGTTTCGCCTTTCCACAGAACTGTGAAGAGTACAAAGGAGGCTTGGATAATGATACCTGTCGTGCCATGTACTGTTAAGTAATATGTAGGCTTTACTACCAACCACTTGCTGGTTTTTCGGGTAGGCTCAGATCGAGACAACACACAGGAGAATAGTCTGCAACGCTCGAAATATTATTCGTCCTTTCGCCGGTTACCGCTTTTCTTCTAATCTCATATTTATTAGTAAGGACTTGCCATGCGATGATATTTCGCAAACATAGTCAGTTTGCGTTCCGAGTGCCGTTTAAGTGCCTTGACGGTGCGAGTGGATGCCTGCCACAATGCTTCGCCGCCACAATTGAGTTAGATGATGTTTCGTGAGAAGCAAAAAAGAATCACAGAGCGGGGAATAGGGTGGCACGGTAATGATAGTACGCGGAAGCTCATGAACCAACAGTATGAGGAGCTTACCAGATGCGAACGGACAGGACCGACATGACCCTGCTGCTGAAAGCATAATGTTTAACAACAAAGAACGTTCAAAAGTTCGTATGAGATACTAGAGCATGCATATTCAATACGATATGTGACCTTTTGATGGAAATAATCGTTATAGTCATGGAACGCTGTATAAAACTAGTATATCTATGTGACAAAAGAAACTAACTCAAGTGATCGACTGGTATCCCCGCTCCCGGTATATATGAGTGACAGTAGTATACAAAAAGAAAGAAAAAAGGAAATGATCTCATGATTGTGGTGTTTGCGATTGTGGTGTTTGCTTTTCCTTGTGCCGATCCCCCAAGTGTATTTGAGTAAATAGCTGGCTGGGGTTCATGTTCGCGAATTGCAGTAGTGCGATTGATCTTCGAACGGGGATGCCTTTGCTGGGAATGCAGATATAAAGTTTCGGCGTAAGCGACTCATCTGGGCAGAACTTCTTAAAATATGCTGCCTTGCCTGTCACAGGCACAGACTGGATCATCTGGTTGTAGCCATCCTTCCAGAGCCGTGATACAAGCTTCGATGACCCTGTGACCTCTTGAACCTCGTCGAGGGGCTCAATTCCAAGGCTCATGTAGCCTACGTCGGAAGCTTTGAGCATCTCCATGGCAGTGAACACGAGGAGATCTGAGATTCCTCGTGGTGCATCTTGGGATGCGATGCAGGGATCGAGGTGATATCCTCTCTCTGCGCCAAGTTCTCGTAGTGTGGCAAGTCCGTTGATTTTGCCATCGCGGTCGGAAGTGTATAGGAAGATTGTGGATTCGGGGAGAGAGAAGAGGTTGTAGACAGTGACAAATGCTTGTGAGCCATCTCCATGCTTGCGGTTTCGGTCCTCCCTCCAATCGTCGTAAAGATCCTGCAGCTGTCGCTCTAGCTCAGGATCTGCCTCGTTCACAGCGGGGCTATAGAAGTTCATTGTAACACCCCCGCGCTTTGGGTCGAGAAGCTGCTTGTTCTGGGAGATGATGCGCTTGCCTGCTTGCTTGCGGAGGACCTTGTTGGTTAGAGGGTTGAGAACGGCTTCGTGGCCAAAATGCATCGTCGCCCAGCCTTGTTGGTGGGCATACTTGGCAAACTCTTCACTGATTCCGACGAATGCAAGTGATAGGCCGCGAGCCCAACGGTAGCGTCGAAGCTCACTGAATAGTGCTTGGCGATGGAACTCTGAGCATAGTGGATCACCAGCGACGACAACGGTCCTGGCGTGAAGCTTGTAGATCAAAGAACCGTAGCCTTTCTTGCTAACAAAGACTTTGTATGCTGGGTCAAGAATACCCATGTGAGATGTTTGTGCGTATGATTGGTAGTCGTGTTTGAATGCTGCCTTTGTGGACGTGTTGTTAGGGCTGTTCGTTTGGTAACCCTTCTGTAATTGGTGGGGACATTTGATGTGCGACAGGCTTTTGGCAGCGTCATAGGTCCTTGAGATGATACCCTCATCTGGAAGGACAGTCGATGGAGTTGTAGATGCTGATACGATAGAGATGTCTGTCTGCGAGTGTTGGTATGTTGACGATGATGCGGACTCTACGTCGGAGTACAGCATGTCGTGTCTCTCCATGGTTGAGATGTTGATATGGAAGCAAACAGGGATCAGAAATGCTTATTCGCAGTAGAGCTGTCGGGTACGAGTTTATGCCTTAATTCTGGATAAACAACAAGCTAAGTGTCAGGGCTATCGTACTTATAAGTCGACCAAGGACGGACGGCACCTCGCACTCGGGGATTGTCACAGAGTAGCAAGCAATTCATGGCAGGGCATTCTCCATCCCGTAACGTCTAAGAAAATTAAACTCAGCCCTGCTGTCTCGTAAAACTCGTAAGAGTGAGGCTCAGCCATTCTGCAATCTCATGTTACGGTTCTGGAGGCTTCATTAGCTCGAGGGTTCAGACAATGTTGAAATTGTACGACCTGGCCAATTAGAGTTCTGGGATGATGTGGTCTTGCTTGCCGATTATCCGACGGCTCCAACCTAGACTAGACATTATCGCGCGCGGACCCCGTAACTGATCTGCTGAGCTTGCAGGGCACTACGGGGCACCCTGCGCTAACAAGCCGCGCTACCCTTAGGGAGTCAGAAAGCTTCTGACAGTGAACTTAGCTGCCAAAAAGACCGAACCGAGAGATCCACTAAAGCGGTACAGAGGATGACCTGGTTCTTTTGTCCCTCTTGGCATAAAATAGAGATTTTCTTACCTCCCCCGGGCTTCGTTGCATCCTCGCGCAATGGGACTCAATTCGGGAAAAAGGCACTTTCGGGGTCCTTGAATTGCGTTGCCTAGGTACACGGCATGTGAACTCATTTAATTAATTCTTATGCCTGGAGAGCGGGTAAGCACTGCCCTTTTCTCCGAGATTTATTAGGCTAGTCCAATCATCTCAATCACGGCTGATGCCTTGAAGAAGCTCGCCAAACACTTTTGTTTGCCAGCTAAAATAAGACTCAGCCTCAGCGCCGCCAGCACCACTCACTTCAAAAGGGCCACCAGGGCTGGGTCTGGACCCTTTCCACGTCATAAGAAGCTAGCAATGGAACAACAGAATGTCACCTTTCAGTCTAAGAAATGTCCCTAAATGGCCCAACGCCCACTTTCTCACATTCGTGCCAAGGCTGTAGCTCGTTTTTGGCCAGCCGGCACTGAGCTCCAGTGATTAACACGTGCAGCTCCCCATTCTGCAGCGCAAACCTCAATGCATCGCCTGGCACGAACAACGAAAGTACGCATTTCACTATTCAATTCACAACCTCCTATGATACAAATGTGCCAGTCTTGGCTACAACAGCATTTTATTTATTCTTGAGCTTACTCAACTATTGCGCCGTCGAATGAGAACAACAAGAGAATGAACTGCTGTGATCAACGAGATTGGTGCCGGCACAGTAGTGAAAGAGCTGGGCTCCACGCATGGCAAATACCGCCCTTTCCAGATGCTCAAGTCTAGCATCTAGAGTACGGCCTTCAAAAATCCTATCGCATCATCCATGCCCCGAGGTGAATGGAACCAGTGTCCTCCGCTCCCATACTCTCTCCACGTCACATTCGCTCCAAAGCCTTTCAATATCTCGCACTGCCTCCTGCCCCAGTCCACCAGCACCAACGGGTCATCGACGCAATGTTCCAAGAGGATAGGCGTATTCTTGAGAACATCGCTGTGTGCTGGGACGGAATCGAGTTGAAGTGTCTTTCGCATCTCATCAAGTGTCCGGCCGGCAAACGGACATCGCCCGCTGAATCCAATAAAGGCGCCCAATCCTTTGTTAGGGGCCGGGATGTCGAGGTTGAACAATGTGTGCACGCTTGTCGCAGAGCCCATGCTGATGCCCATCAAAATGACTTTGTCCCACCTCCCGTTCAAGTCGTTTGCTTCCTTGGCTAGAATGTCGCGGATCTTGGGCACGACTTCTTTGAGCCCTTCTGCCTGGAGATCTTCATTTTCCGATAAGTTCCGCACGTTCCAGACATCGAACCACTGGTTCCACACGTCGGGTGAACTAGCGCATTTTCTTTGAGGTGCTTGAGGAAATACCCATCGAAAAGAAGGGAAAGCGTCGGCGAGAGTGCGGTCTTGGGAGTCGCGTGAGTATTGGAGCGAGCTGGAGAAGTTGGCAGCGTTATCTCCGCGACCGTGCAGGAACACGACGGTGTGAGTGTGCGTTTGGCCTTGGGCTGGCGGCACTGTGATGCTGGTGAGAGGAAGAGATCCCATTGCGTCGGTGATGCGACAGGACGTGATAGTAAAGTCGATGATGAAGTGAAGGTTACGAGGGGGAGTTGTTTATAGGTGATGCTGCCTGGAGCAGGATGCCCCACTTTAGTACCCTGAATCACACGCACAACCCTCCAATGATGGCATCTTTCTTACCGCGCGACATCCACCCTAGACAACGTCTTCTCTCAACCATTTCTTGCGCTGACTTCACCTGCGCTGCTAACAGCTTTAAAAATATCTTGAAAATAATTCCATCATTACAGACGACTCCAATTTGTTGCCTATGAGTCAATGAAACAGACATCATGAACCCTTCGTCGCCAGATGTACGCAAAGCGCTCGACTCAGTGGACTGTGTCCTACTTGAGCATCCGGCTTCCGCATTGTTACGCGCCTACATCCTGGAGGCAGTTCAACCTCAGGCGGCTGCAAATTACGTTCAACACCGGCTGAGCGCCGACGGACATGCTGGCTCTCTCGTTGCCGACTGGACTTATGTTATTGATTCTGGTTAGTATCTTTTCCTTCACTTTGGTGAGCGCCTGTCACTCATTCAACCCCGCGCCCCAACAGTTATGTCTGGCAAGCAGCCGCGAGCCCCCTCCGCTAAGGAGATCAATGCCATTACGAAGCGAGACGGAGGTCTGTGCTGCGTGACTGGCAAAAAGGGCAGCTTCTGGGACCCCGTAATAGTCGCCCCGGTCTTACCTGTGCCATCTGCGTGGCTCAAAGGGGAGGTTAGTCCTTTTAGTTCCTGTCGTTTGTATATGCCCTCACGACTAAATTTAGAACCAGCCACGTGTTGCAGAGCTCCTTGAAGTATTCTTTGGCCCCCAATACTTTGATTGGTGGCGCTTTCTTATCGATAGAGCCGATATATATCCACCTTATGAGACTCACTGGCTCGTCCGTAGGAGCGTGCACAACGCCTTCCAACGCGGAGTCGTCAAATTGATGCGATTGCCTTCATCAATGGTAGAGGTAAGAGGCGTTGGCCACACGAAGGAACATCAGGTCTAATAAAAGTGTGTAGTTCAGAGTTGAGCACGTTCTTATGGACGATGAGCATCCTGTCGACGTGAAAGGCCCTATTGCTTTACTGGGTGATCATTCACGGCAGGGAATTGAAAAGGTCGATGCACGGCTGATTGGTTCGCATGCCCGCTTCTCTAGAAGCATCCAGCTAGTGAATCTTGCAAGGACTATCGCTCCTGGCCTGTTCTCTGAGCCGAAAACCACCACGGATGTCCCTCAACAGCAGTTCCCAGTCCGAATGCGTTCAAGTAGCCTTGGCTTGGGATACACCTTCGTGCGCCCAATTATGCTTTTGTGGCGGTTCTTTCCATCCGAAGTTCGTATCGCGGCATATGATCTATTGAGAAAACTAGGAAGCTGCTTCTACGGAAAAGATGGCAATGCACAGGTTCAGAGGTTGCCTTTTGGACTATACCTCAAGTATAATTCC
This sequence comes from Fusarium pininemorale, assembly GCA_002165215.1. Classification (NCBI taxonomy): domain Eukaryota; kingdom Fungi; phylum Ascomycota; class Sordariomycetes; order Hypocreales; family Nectriaceae; genus Fusarium; species Fusarium pininemorale. Next base: position 406,724 of record NFZR01000027.1, on the reverse strand, counting down.
GACTCGGATACCCTGAGGAGCGAGTATAATGCCCTCAAGGTCTTGGAACAAAAGACAAGCATTCCTGTGCCACGAGTCTTCGATATAGTGTCTCAGAACAATAACGAGAATGATTTGAGTTATCTTCTCATGAGTAGGGTTCCAGGCACACCATTGGCGATATGTCGGGATTCGCTTTCTGACCAAGACTACGCCAACCTCTCCGTTCAGCTCAAGGGCTGTGTGTCACAAATTCGGGACATTCCCAAGCCGGCGAATCATGATATGGCTATCTGCAATACCTTGGGTGAAGCCTGCCGCGATCCGCGAATTCGAGATTGGTCCCCCATCGGACCCTTTGCAGATGAAGCTTCGTTTAGCCAGAATCTACGCTTCTCAGATGAACCCAGCCGGCGTGGACACAAGATTGTTTTTACCCATGGAGACCTCAACCCTCGCAACATCATGATGGAGCGGATTAGCAATTCTGCTGGAGCTACAGGTTGGCGTTTAAGTGGAATTATAGACTGGGAAACAGCAGGCTATTACCCTGATTATTGGGACTACACGAAGAGCATGTTTGAAAGTTTTCGGTGGCCAAGGAGACACAATGTGATGATGTCAGACGTGTTCAGCGAGTTTGGTGATTATAGCGAGGAATTGGCTGTAGAGAGGCGGGCTTGGGAGTCAGGAGACGGAATTTGATAAATGTGTGAATTGAGTGTAATGACTGTGACTGCTTTGAAAATAACCCATATGTTGAATATGTCATTTCGCCCCCATATCTTCCGCCTAGATTCCCTTGTCGGTAGTTCATGTAGTTTTCATCCGAAGATGACATCGCCCCCGAGGTTCATAAAGGTTACGTCACTTAAACGATGAAAACGGCAACAACACCATTGAGGGTACCAATGCACTCGCCATCAACGACGTTGCCAGTGAAAGGGCTACTGCCGTCAGCGTGGTTGCTAAACCCACGGACTGCAAGTTCTAGAGTCAGAATATACGACAGGAAAAGATAGAAGGTGAGAAACGCACAAGCAAGGTTGTCTCCGTTGGAGTTGACAAACAGACCACCACGAGAGCCTGAGGGACCACCGCTATGGAATGTGCCGCCCTGGTTCGGGTCAAAGTCGATGAAGCGGGAACCGATGAAGTTTTGGCAGCCAGTATCAGAGTAACTAAACTTTGGTTAAATCATAGGACATGTTGGGTCCTTGGCAGGTAAACTAACAAGTTGACCTGGACTGAGGCAGCCATGGCCATGGTGGCAAAGGTGGCAGCGGAAAGAAGGTTAGTAAACTGCATTTTGAGATATAACTGTTTGAGCGATGAGTCTCTGTGTCCGTAAATGTATCTGTCTGTATGAATAAGATTGTGAAGTATTGATTATCTCTATAAGCCCAGGGAGCCGCGAGTCTTTATATACCCGTAAGACTCCATTAGATGCCGCCAAACTTTCCAGACGCAGATCTCAGAGGGCTGAACGGAAACTATCATGCCGAACCTAGCACAGCCAGGAAGAAACTTACTCATGAGCGGAAAGTGTTACATCCGAGTCACCGTTCAGTCACAAAAGTTCGTATCATGAAGTCATACCGCATAGAATAGATCATACGCCTCAGGGGCTACTCAGGTGAAAATCACTGTAGGACTCCAACTCTTGAAGCACCGTGCGTAGCTGGATGATGGTCATGCATGAATGCATTGGGATTAGGGGTGTCAGGAGCATTTGTCGTCTACCATCATACTCATTATTGGTTCCATTGTTACCATATGATGAATAGTAACGCGCGGCTTATTCAGGTTCGCGTCCAAAGGTACAATTTTAATTGGCTCCTCACAGCTAAGAGAGTTGAACGGTGAACGGAAACCGGCACCGCATGCGCTCTCACCCTCATTCAGTACTGACTACATAGGGTTACGTCTATGTCTTGATAGCTGTACAGTGACAACGTTGTGTTTGTAAGCTGAATCAGTCTTCGGCGACATATATGGAGGCTGGTACGAGGATGACTTCTCTATTTGCTAAGACCTTCCTCGGAGGGTCAGGGAAAGTCTGGGGTTGAATCTCGTGTAAGCGAGCGTAAGCAGTTGCAACTGAAGGTAGGGATCTCCAACCCACTTCTTCCCGCCAGTTACGGCAAGCCTTTTCATTCTGATATACCAATCATGAGATTTCGCAGGTCAACGTATAAGCGGGGAACATAAGCGGCGACTACCCATAGGTGGGAGGGGAAGCGGCCCGAGACGGAGCAATTAAGCGGACATAATGCCAACATCGGAGATTTATGAGGTAACGAAACGGTGTTGTTATTAACTCCTCCGCATAAACTCCGCATGGTGTACTCTATCGTAACTCGATGCCTTCTCTACTGCGAGAGTCGTGCTACCTAAGAATCATAATACTTAAATACATGAGTAGATGTCTTTTCTCCCTTCGAATCATATCTTTGAGGCAAAACATTGAATAAACCATCCGCATCCCGAGGCTCATAGTCCAGGGTCGAGGCGGCCTGAATAAGTACAGGCAAGCCATAATTCTCTTTCAGCCAATAAGCCACCATGTCCATTGCGGCAACAGCACCAGATCCTGTCCAAATGTTCTCATCGATAATCCATTTCTTCTCTCGTGTCCAATTGACCTGAGGCCAACGGTTGCGGACCCAATCAAATTCAATGTTGTTGACAGTGGCTGTCTTTCCGTTCAAAACACCCGTCGAAGCGACGAGACTTGCTCCAGTGCAGCTCGTAAAGAGCAACTTCCCAGCAGCGACATGTTTGCAGATGAAGTCGGCATGCCTTGGGTGCAGATCGAAGTTCCCAAGGTAAGGCCCTGGAACAAGCAAGATGTCAAGCTCAGGACAGTCATCCACAGTGGCTGTAGGGATGATAGTCATCTGGCCAGTGCCGAGCTTAACAGGATCATTGGTAACGCCGATATGGTGGAATGTGAATTGCGGTGCCTGAGAGATGAGTTCATCGCTAACAGGTCCGTATTCTCGATTAAAGCGGAACGCCGTCTTGTTGGCCGAGTTGAGGAGATCCATAGGTCCGCTGGCATCAATTACTTGATAGGCAAAGGCCAAAATGCCGAACTGAACAGTGGCCATGACTCTAGTTGAGAAGAGATGAATGTCTCAGCGTATGTTTTGATAGGTTGCTCAATAACAAAGTGTCGATAGAACGATGACCAGGCCTATTTATGGCCATGGCCGTTGTGGAGTAGCATATTGAAAGTTCCTGATGATAACGTGAAGTTTCATAGAGTCTCCACCAGCGACTCTCAGATTACAAATGGTCGTGGTGCCTAATATCCGCGATCTTTCGGATACAGTACTGGGAATCAGTTCGAGATTGATTGCTTTGCCATTTGCCTCTGATGTGGATCAATAGCTGCCAGAAGAATGCGCTTATGTCCATTTATACCGACAACGGGGACCGCAATACTTAACAGAAAACTATATGATTTTGTGTATAGATCGCCTGGGGATTGAAATGAAAACAGCTTCTCGTTCAAAATACCCACCTCACTTGATCTGGGAGTCGAGTACTCTGTAATCTCAGCGCAACTGCTGGGTTCAGCAACGTGATTTATATCCGGACGCCTTCGGATACAGCGTCGGGAATCTCGGGAGTCGATAACAAGCAAATTTGATATTACAAAACCTCTGAGGGGATTTTCGAAAAAGATCGTCTTCTGAGTAACCAAAGCTGGAGAGAACTGCTGTCACGTAGTGCCATTTGAGCATCGTTAGCCGTGTCAGCAGAAGGGCGCTGATTACTCAGATGGATTACTCAACGCCCATGACGTTGGTACGTTTACCTAATCATCTCTCTTGGTGCTCTGTCAACACAGGAGAAAACTCTCAAAGCTTGAGAATGCTCATTATGAACGTAAAATGCTTATAAATCAGAAGGTAGGTGAGGGAGTATTTGACATGGCCACATCATCAACTGGGACCGATGTATAAGGGATGTTTTATCTCAATACCAAAAGCGAATCTCCAACGTTTCTCTCATCGCAAGTCATCATGTGGTGCCTGTATGTACTCGTCTTTGCCGTCGGCTCTCTTTGTGCCGCCTCAGGGCCCATCTCATTGCCAAATGTCAATGCCACCTTTGCCAAGAGCCCTAAGCCATTCCTGATCCATGTCGATCGAGGCTTCATTGAGGACACCCGGCAGCGCGTTGCTCATACAAGAGCGCCATTGTTCATAAATGTGTCAAGCGATGGTCCGGGTGCCGAGAACTTCACAAGTGTTCGCGACTTCTGGGTCAACGAGTATGATTGGAACGCTACGGAAGCTTCCATCAACAAGAGGTAAGGAGTACACGAACAGTGATCCTCATAGTGATCGCTAATGCGTTGCAAAGATTCAAACAGTTTACGAATATTGTTGAGCCTGAAATCGACAACGTCACTCATTCTGTACCGCTGCATTTTGTACATCACCGTTCGTCTAGGTCCGACGCCATACCATTACTGTTTATTCACGGATGGCCAGGGTCTTTCCTTGAAGTCGGCAATGTTATCGGACATCTGACAAATCCGCCAAATGCCTCTCTACCAGCTTTTCATGTGGTTGCGCCTTCGATCCCGGGCTTTGGATTCTCTCCCGCACCGACGCAGCCAGGGTTCGGTCCCGCGGTGGCTTCTTATGCATTTAACGAACTGATGCTCCAGCTTGGCTACTCCAGATACGTCATTCAAGGTGGAGATTTCGGTGGTGTCATTCTTCGCTACCAAGCCCATAATTTCCCAAAGAATGTTATCTCGGCACTCAGCAATTTCTGGATTATCCAGCCTGGGAACAACGACCTTCGCCGACTTGCGCAGGGAGAAGCAACACCTGATGAGGTCGCATACATCGAGATTATAGAGAAGTATGAGAACCAAGGATCTGGATACCGACTGATCATGTCCACTGAACCCCTCACCGTCGCATATGGTATGACGGACTCGCCGCTTGGGAACGCCATGTGGATGTATTCCATCATGAACAGGGTCATTGATCCTAGTATCACCGCATGGACTCCCGAGGAGATCATTACTTGGTCCATGATGTATTGGATCCAAGGTCCATACGGTGGCATGCGGTTCTATAAGGAAGTTCAAAATGATGGGGGCTTCGAAACACTCGATTTTGGCACCCTGCCCCTGGTGGGAGCCCCAGTTGCCATCAGTCAATTCCCTTACGACTTGACTTACCGTATGCCGTTAGATTGGGCAAAACGAGGAGGAAATGTTCTAAAGAGAACTGTACATGACCATGGCGGCCATTTTGCTGCTTATGAAGCCCCTGATCTGCTGCTCCACGATATCTGGTCGTGGTTCGGAGATAAAGAAGCTTCAGGCACAAAGGCGTTCAACTAAGCCAATACATGAGGCGATGATAAGCCCAGAGTATTAATCAGTCCTTCAGATAGACGTGTCCATAGTCATTACAATACACTTGCGGAATATCACTACGATTGATAAAACATCATGCTGTGGAATCCCATCGTCTTGCCAAGATACCATCCCAAAGTAACTACGACGAAAAGAGCAATATTTAACAGTGATGTCTCGCCTGCACCACCTTTAGTACCAGGTCCTATGAACACAAGGCAATGTTAGCTGTTAAGAAGCGGACAAGCCTCCATTGACGCCGGACCAAAGAATACAGACCCTACTCATGTCACTAAGCCTTTGCTTTGAGACATTGACTATAGAAACCTGCACGAGCAAGTAAAATATATCTGAGCATGTGGATTAGTGGTTCAGGTCTACTGGAAGGCAATTGTTCTGAAGCCGATATAGTGGAATTCGGAATTTAAGGAGAGGAGATGTTGTTGACTAAGCTTCTATAAATCTGAATAAAATACATATGATGTTCCAAACCTTCCAGAGAAGATCGTCCAACAGGAATCCGCCTGATCAAACTAGTTATTAGACACTCAATTGAAGAAACGGTGATGCCACTGGGTTAAAGTGTGACTAAACCCCAAGACCATCTGATAGTCTTGATCCGTGAATATCGAGGCCTTTTTCCTGTTGTAAAAACTTGACTCTCAGGGTCGAGCAATTTCCGCAAAGTATTACGTAGCGAACTTGCTGAGGGCTCGTAGCTTCGCGCCGCAGAAGAATAAAATCCACATGCCAAAGATGCCAATGACGCTCAGACCTCCCAGGAGGCTCGTGCCTTTTGCAAAGCCAAGGTTCTTGTAGAGCGGATGAGCAAAAAGAATACTGCCGCTGGCTAAGGCACTTCTAAAGAAGTCGTTCGCTGCGAACAATGAAGCAGAATATTGAGGGTAAGTCATGGGGACATAAAGGAACACTACTTGTAGCACTGTGAAGATCGAACCAGCATAGATTGTGACTCCAATAACTGGCACGATCCAGTGTATGGAAGCCCTAGCCGTCCAAGCAAATATGAACAGGCCGATTGTCGGGCCGAAGCAGGCAGCAAGTCCAGGTGTGAGCACCTCTTCTTGCTGGGCGATGCCAGACTTCTTCATTCGTGGTATGAGCACGTAGTATAGATATAGCCCGTATAGAATTATAGCCAAAATGCATCCAACGGCGATACAGATGAACACAAGGCCAACCTCCCCAAGAGTCATGTCATAGTAGACAGGAAAGACCAATGGGAAGACCTCAAAGTCTGGATGGTCAGATATGGAAGTAGAATAGAGGTAGAAATTACTTACAAGAGTAGTATATAGCGTAGAGAATAGCCGAGTATATCTGTACAAACAAAACTGCTGGATCTTTGATGGTGATTTCGAGGGGCTTGATCAAGGCCTCTACAGCTATACCTGAGACAGTAAGATGTGCCTGGTCGATCTCGCTTTGGGATTTAAGCCTCTGGCTACCGGTAACTCGGCGCAATCTTTCGGCTCGGCGAAGGAGGATGTTAGGGGCGCTGGTTTCAGGCATGAAGATGAACAGAGCGATGAGTACTGGTGCTGAGACCCAAATTGATTCATACAAGGACCAACGCCACCCTTTCGCTGTAACAGCGTACGCGCTGATCAAAGGACCAAGAGAGGCTGCGAAGCAGTCAGAAAGCGCAAATAAAAAGAGATCACGATGGAATACTTACGACCACAAGACATAGCACCAACCCAAGCAATCATAGCCAGCGGCATATGTATCATCCCATACATGTCGCCCAACGACGCACCGCCTGATGCCAAGCATGGAGATCCGAAGAACCCTTGCAGAAAGCGTAAGACGATGAGTCCTGCGAACGAATCAACCAAAGCGGTTGGAATGGAAATAATAACAAAAATACCGAAAGTGACGATGTACACAGGATTGCGACCGATACGAGGGATTTCTCCGAGGGGGGAAAACAGCAGTGGACCTATGCCATATCCCAGAACGTACATAGCAAGACCGAGCGTTGCTTCTAGGTTGCTGACCCCAAACTTCTCCATGACGCCCTCAACAGAGGGTGAGTATATAGCTGAGCTGAGATATACAACGAATGTGTAGAAGCAGATGATCAAGCCAACGAGGGCCCGACGAAGGTTCGACCAGTTCTTTGGGTTGGCGGGATCTGTATCCGAGTACCAGTCAACTAGAATGACTCCCTTGTCGGTGACATTGGGGGAGGCATCAGTAGGTCCGCCAGTGTCTAGACCTTTGCTCTCAAGATCTAGACCCTCAATGGTATTCTGATCGGATGTCGGATTGACGATGGTCGAGGGGGTGTCTGTTCCAGTATGGCATACCGTTCTGGCATCGGCACTGTTGAGTATGTTACTCCAGGCAGCAGGCAGCTCAAACTCTGGATGTTCTTCTGGATATTTGAAGAGGCGATTATTGGTAACGAATCTGAGAATCTGTCCCAGAGGCGCGTCTCGGATTGTGTCGCGGAGAGAAGCGGTATTGCTCATGATTCTTTTTTGGTTCCAAACCTGGGCTTGAGGGAAGATCGTTAGGCAGAGCTCAATATCGGTGTAGAAATTTCGAGGATAATAAGTATGGACTCGATATTTAATTACAATTTAACTTCTATACTATATAGAAAAAATACCCCATAGCGTACACCAACGGTCCCACGTTATGTAGTGCTATCCGAGTAAATAACGTTGAAGTCCATCATGTCCATTATTACCAATTCCGATGTTGCAGAAATAGGGGATTCAGATGAAATAGAACATAATCGAATCCACTTCCGACGTTACGAAGCCTGGACGGCACTGACTAATCGACTAAGGGGCAACCTGTATATCCGATCAATGTCGGATATCAGAGGCAACAAATTGGAACCGAGCTAGAGTCGGACTACAATTACTCCGGTATAACATGGAGTGATTATCAATGCCCAACAGTTAAATTCAAATAAAATAGTACCTCGATTGTGATGTAGAACTAGTTATAGGCTAGATATCAGAAAGCACACCAGTAGAAGAAATGTACTGGAGCACCCTAAGCTAGCTTTATGTCAAGCAGACCACTTGGTAACTCACTCCTCCGTACTTGGGGGGTCTCTCTGGCTATCACTCGTCAAATCAATGCACTGTTTCAACTTCGCATCTGCAGGAGGGGATGGACTTGTCTCACTCCGATGCGTGGGAGACCCGGGAGACTTTTGAGTCTCTGGCCGAACAAACATTCGTCCCGGTGGCCACTTTGGCTGACTGGGTGATGATCGACCTGCGAATACTGGTGACCCATCCAATACGTTTCCTCCTAGCTGGTCATGAGACGAACCTGAAACTGGGGATGAAAAACTGAAGTTCAGCTTATGGCCCGCCGTGCTTGGTTTCGGGGTCTCGTCGTCAGAGCCTTCAGATACCTGCGAAGACTGTCGATCAAGAATTCCGAGCCTTTCTGATCTCTTCATGCTACTTGATACAGCCTTTGGTGTTTCAGGATCACTAGGAAGCATCCATAAGGTCGTTGTGTCTTTGGAAAATGATCTGTACGAAAAGGCGGAGGTAGAAGCCACAGAAACAGCAACCTCGGATTGAGTATCACCATCATCTAAGTAGGCGTCCGAGGGCGATCTCGATCGTGGTTCAGAGTTTATAGGGTTATAGTCAGAATCATCTGGATCGTCATGATCGACCCCTTCGAGCTCGGAATCCTGCGTTGAGCTAGCTGTTTGTGCTGTCTCTTCGCGATGACCTCGGATCGGCAATTTTGCTGTTGCTTGAAGTCTGTGAACGGCTTCAACTGTGGCGGTAACCGTGGGGCCATTGCTTGTAAGGACCTGCAGCCTTTCCGTTACCGCCTTCTCAATTTGACTAGAAATTGATTCTCTTTCCATGGAGCATATCTGATGCATAAGCATGCCCAGAAACAGAGGTGTAACTTTTTTATGTGCCATATCGTCTAATTCCATTCCTGCAGGGGCATCCAGTAGATCTCGAACTATGGGCACAACGAGTCTTCGCTGTTCAATATTCTCACGAAGTGTATGTGATTCAGTCTTTTGCTCGCCGTGAATATGTTTCCACTGCTCGATATACGAGGCGATTATTGGCTTGAAAACTCGGGTTGCCCACGTATGTGCGTTGTCAAGAATCATCTGAAATGCCATGATGTCGGCAAGGTTTTTGATGTCGCCTTTCCAGATCGTTCGCATGACCTATGGACATCAGTATAGGCTTAGGCTTGGTATGAAACAGTGCTTGCAGCACGTACGTAGCCTTGTCTCCGCCTTCTCGTCAGCACCTCGTTTGTATCCCTTCGACTACATGGCGCATCAAAGTCCTCGGCAAAATACGTAAGCCACACTGTAACAGAAGACCCAACAGTGGTAATTACAGGGATTGGAGGGATGTGTGAGTGTCCAGGAAGCTTGACAGCATATTGAGCTGTCTGCTGGACGAGGCTGATCGCACAAGCCGCGGCATTAGCGGCCTGGCAGTTGACAACCCGCTCGAGTGCCTCATTCTGATCCTTTTCCCTCTTATGCTCTATTACAAGCCAAGGATAACACCGGAGGTTGGCTTCTAATGGGGACTTATCGAAAATACGAAAAGGAGACGGCTCGAGACCAACTTTATTCAGCGCTTGAAGCGTCGACCAGGTAAAAGGCTCCATAGCGACGGGGTCTTCAGCTTGGCTCCATTGTCTCGCTTTGGGATCAACCACTCTGGGGAGTCCAGTATCATCATGGCGGTGGTAAATCGGCAGGTAAAAGACTTGATCGGACTTCGGGCTCTTCACTGGCCTTAATCGTGTGGTTGTTGCCTTTTGATCGGGTTCAAATAAGGTCCAAATCTGATCACCGCTTCTGTTCACCTTGCTAAGTACGCATCCTGGATAATACTTGGAGTCACGCATACCGTATAACCTGATCATAGTAGTACTTGTTTCGTGATACGCTTGGTAATTTTATAAGCTGCAAGGATGTACGTTGAGGCAAATGACTTACCGCCTTGAATCATCGTTAGACGGAGACAGAGTGTCGGTAAGTTGATCAAAGAAGCGCTTTTCGAATACTCCACGCCAGGTATTTTCGTCATAGCCGCCACCAACTTTGGAAAGGACTTCATGTTGAATCCTCTCTGCCACTTCGCGAGTTGGGTCTGGATTCGGGCCATGTTCCAAGTCCTCCGCCATATTGTCTGAGACTTCATGAAAAGAATGATTCCCCCCTTTGAAGAGGCAAGCAAAATCCGTTAAACATCTTTTGACTTGTTCCACATGCGGAGGTAGCACAAAGTTCAAGAGCAGAGGGTGTGTTTCATCATAAAATATATTGGCTTGACCAAGATCGTAACGGTTCCAGAACATATTGAATTTACCGTGTGTAGGGGGAGTGTAAAGAGGAGAATGAGGGGAATAAAACAGTGCAGAACCTCGGGACTATGTACGGGATCAGCGAAACACCCCCCGCGGTGCCCAGGACCGGGGTTACCATGGCTGCTGGCTGCTCCTAAAGCAAATTTTAGGCTGCTTACTTAGGTGATGAGGAATGCATGGAGAGGATTCCGGCTCGTTCCCGTTGCAGAATTGATCTGCAGCATACAGGGGTCTTTCTCATTTCATTTGCTCACTCGAGCAACGCTGTTGGTTCATCCCTGTAAAGCGTCAACCAACTGCATAACATCCTGTCTCAAGTGCCCACTCGCGTGATTCATGTGCTGTCATATGTGGGGATAGATGCATTCTGCTTCAAATATGGAAGGCCCTTTGAATAGATTCAAGGCACAGTGCATTGCGCAGCCCATGCAACACCGTGGCCGCCTATCAGCAGATCGGTGTTCTTTACCTTTTAACCCCGGGCGCTGAAACATTTTTAACCTCCTAACCTTATCACTGCCTATCAGCATGATAACATTTCATCAGAAGTTCTTCCGGCTTCTGTCACCATAGCGGTGAACGAATGGATTAATATCTGCTGTTGGGCTGTACTCATGCTACAATTGACTTGACCTGGGCGAGATTCGTAATGGCGATTTTTCACAAGTTTGGATACAAGAACATAATGAACCTGGTAAAGTGCCTAGTTATATGAAAGTCTCAAAATAATTGGATATCAAGTCCCGAACTTCTTCTGTAGTAGCATATGAAAGAGCGGTCTTCCCGGTCTCATCAACCTTATCACGAATTGCTCCTTGATCTAGAAGCAACCGCACACAGTTCTTAGCCTCAGGGCTCTCGCTCGAAGCAGCATATGAGAGTGGCGTCCTGCCACTCTTGTCTGCACTATGAACATCTGCCCCATGGGAAAGCAATAGCGCGACCAAGGCTGCACCGCCGGTACTTGCTGCATATGAGAGTGGCGTCCTGCCACTCTTGTCTGCACTATGAACATCTGCCCCATGGGAAAGCAATAGCGCGACCAAGGCTGCACCGCCGGTACTTGCTGCATATGATAAAGGTGTCCTGCCGTTGACATCATGTTTATCAACTGCCGTACCCCGGATCAGAAGCGCTTCAGCTACGCTTGGAGACAAGAAGTGCTTATAGTACGCTAACTCCATATGTATATGGCCCATTGGGGCAATGTGCGCGTCAAAATACCGTGAGGTAATAGCGTATGACAGGATTGTACGCTGGTTACGTGTGTCAGAAACATCAGTACAGGCGCCGCTCTCTATCAAAAGGCGTGCTTGGCCCTCTGCCTTGTACTTGACGGCGAGTAACAGGGCGCTCTGTCCTTGACCATCAATCGAGTTAATGTCAGCACCCCTTTCTATAAGTTGCTTCATAATGGAAACACCGCTGCGCAAAGCAAGCATTAATGGTGTTATTCCCAAGTGACCGGTCCTGTCGACTGTGTCGCCATGAGATAACAGGATATGTATAATCGTTTTCGTGGCTTTCTCTTGTTTCAATGACCACGTCAGTGCTGTGAAACCTTCCTTGTCAGTGGCGGTAACATCCACGCCCTTGCCAATCAATAAGTTGACCTTGGCTTCGGATTCATTTGGGCTACACACGGCCCCAAAAAGTGCTGTCTGTCCCTGGTCGTCCGTTGCAGTAACACTGGCTCCGCCCGAGATCAGCAATCGCATGCATTCCTCACTGCCTTCAGCTGCAGCATCCATAAGTGGTGTCTTGCCACCATTACGAGCAGCCTCAACTTCAGCGCCTTTTTCAAGTAGGAAAACTACAGCAGCTGTGTCGCCATTTTCAGCAGCAAGAGCTAGCGGCGACCTTCCTCGCTTATCTGTAGATTCAATATCGGCTCCGTTCGCGACAAGAAATCGAAAAGTGGCTGAGACATCTTGACAGTGATGAATCGCAAATGAAAACGGTGTCTCTCCACGGGGGACTCGGAAGTATGGGTATGTGAGGGCTTTGGAAGAAGCGACAGCAAACGATGCCGCAATGAGGTCGTCATCTTGTAAAATATAGTAAATAAGACCCCAATTTCCGCTAAATGTGAAGTTTCGCCCAAGCCTGGACTTTGCTTTCCTCTCGGCGTTGTACTCATGGCATAAGGAATGTAAATGTGACGTCTCAGGCTCGTCGCGTGTCTCCCTTTTGAGTAGCCTCCAGACTGTCGGCCGACTACCCGTAGCCATTGCTGCAAGGATAGGGGCGCCATAACGCTCGTCTTCGATGTCAAAGCAGGACTGGCTTCCTTTGTGGCTCTCAATAAGGCTCCCGTAGTTAAACTCGGCGAGGAGGTATAAAAGGCTTGCGCAAGTGGTATGTCGACGCACGTATTTGTCCTGGAAGACATTATTGTGTTGAATCCATTTTGCAAGTTGGAAGGTTTCCAAGAACTTTGTCTGATCGATGTTTCCATCCTCTGCCTCATTTGCGTGATAAAGAACATTCTGTACAGCATACCTCAGAAAAGGAAACTCAGAGTCTGCCACAATACAAGCTCTCGAGAGATCATCCTTTGAGTCACTTTCTGGCGTGCCATTCTCTTCCATGTAAGATTGCATGTGCTCAAGGCAACATTTCTTCAATTGCTCATGGCTCTCTGCACTTGGATTAACACTCGACTCCAGCAAGATAACCCTGAGGCCATCGTCTTTAAGAAGAAAGTCTCTGACAGACTCATGAATGAACTGGACTGTTGGATCCCTTTTCGTCCGTGTGACTTCAGCAAGGCCTTTCGAGGAGCTTAGAATGAAGTTTCCAATCGTATCTAATCCAATTTCGTCTCGATCCCACTTGCAAGTGGCACATTCTAGGTGTGAGCGGATCGCAAAATACAGTTGCTCTGGCTTGAGTGGACTTCTTGCGAACAGAACCCATTGAATGCATAACAGCAGTTCATCCTTGTTGGCATCATCTCGAGTAAGGATATCTCGAAATAGGCGGTGCAGGTCCCCTGGAATCTCTCGAAGTGTTTGTTTCAAAGTATGTATGTGCCCTTTATCGTACTTCTGCTGCAGAATGCCAGAGACAAGAACAACCCACATAAAGACACCAGACGCCTTTTCTTTGATCTGAGCCCGAACCTCTTGAGCGAGTTTGCTGTCTCCGATTTCCAACTCGCTGTCAAGATAGGAAATGATGTCCTGCTCATGTCCCTCTTGCCCTTCGAGAACTAGTTCAATCTTCTTTGGCATTGTGATATGAGGATAATGTCTGCTTGCCAAGCATACCTGAAAGCTGATGCCTTCGGCGGCGCTCAGGTTACCCAAACTCTTAAATGACGATACCATGGAGCGGATTTCGGACTCGTCACATTCATCTAAGGCGTCAATGAAGACAACCACGGGGGAATTCCCGAGGCCCTCCACTGCCTGCTCAAACAATGCCCTCAATGCCTCAACACTCCATTCGTAGTTCTCGCCGATGCCTAAGATTAATCCAGGATCCAGAACTCTATGGAGTGCTGGAAGTTGTTGAAGGATCTGGAGCAGCAGCGACCTGTACATGCCAGCGGTGGACTTCTCTAGCTGTTCCCCTCGTGCATTGAAAAAGAAAGAGATAATGGTTCTGTCTTTCATTCTTCTTCGGGCATTGCTGAGAATAAACTTCATCAAAGTGGATTTTCCTGCCCCGGGCTTTCCTTTAATCCATAAAAAGCCATGATGTTCATCGATCTTGTTGGGATTCAGCCAGTCGAGATACTCCGCTCTCTTGATGATCCATTTGCATGTTTTTGTATGAGCTTTCTTGATGTTGTCGTGCCGAGCATCGATTTGATTGAACTTTAAGGATTGAAGTAGAGTCTCAAGTGGTGGATGATTGTGGCCACCTTGTTCTAATTGTCGCCCATAGGTTAGCATAGGCTCATATTGTTGTTGAAAGCTCCCGAGCGGAAGTAAAGTGAACAAACCTTGGTCATCGGTACACTTCCGCTTCTCTCCGCGATGCTCATATCCCCCATCTTGTGCGGGCGATGCAAAGTGTCCGTAATAGTTGTGATGATTTATTGTTTGAGCTGTGTCTCTGCGGGTCAATGACTTGTTCCCCAAGTCGACATTATGCCCAGTGACAGTGCTCGCAAACTCCGAACCACCTTGGTGCAATCGCGATGGTCCGGACATCTTTGATCATGGATAATTCGTTTTGAGTTCATAGGCGACGTCGGAGGTGATCGACAAGAATCAAGAACTAGAACCGCCGTTTGACGTGGGAGGAAGAAAAGTCAGATGGTCACACCGACTGACTGCGACACCCAGCCAAGCAGTCAGCCGTATTTTCAACCCCCCAGCACAGTGACAGACATTACACAATATGATTGGCCAACAGGCCTAACACTGACCTCGTCTTGCGCTGGGAGCACTGTTTATAGAACAACCTTACAGACCATTTGATGCACAAATAAGATATGGATGATTATTTACAGCCGTGTGGAGCTTGACAGCGGAAAGAAAAATACTACCGATTTCATTAACCACTTATCACTTCGTCTTGAATCACTACGATTCACAAATATGGTAGCCATGAATTGGGCAAGCGAAATGTGCCAGGCTGGTCACTGCTTACTCGGCGTGATCCTGGTTGCCAAGGATGGCCTCAAGCTGATAGAACGCATTCCAGGTCTATGATTGGGTCAGCACCTGCAGACACGAAACAATATATGCAGCCACAAAGAACTATCACCAACACAAGAAAGTCAAAAGAGGTCAAGGCTATTTTCATGACGCTTTCTAATTATTTATAAACTCAGAAGGAAAGCTCTTGATCGACAACCCGATTCGTATTATTCGCTTTGTGATAAACTGAAACAAGTAAATAGGCATGGGGATCCGAAACCACCTCCAGCATATCATGCATATCCCAATCAGGCTCGGGTATTGTAAGCCGACTTGGCCGACCATGACGCCGCCTTGATAAAATCTGGGTGCCTGACGACCCCACACCGCTGAAGGAAGAAGCGGGGGTAGATAATAAAGACCACTCACTCAGGCGTTGCTACGAGTGCACAGCCACTTCTGAAAATTCGGGATGCCCAACACCCATCACTGTCGGCCCAGAAGCCGAAAACCACCCAGAATTGTCTGCATTATCTGAGTGACTAGGGATATACACACTGCCTTCAATCAAGAGCTTGGAACTTCTTTGGTTCTACCACGACATCTCTTAACTCTGACACAAATACCGAGCTGTTCCGAGCGAAGCTGCTTCTTCTTCTCCATACATGAGGGCTGAAAGGGAACATCTTCATCGAGATGAGCAGCTACCAGCGACCTGCCGGCCGAGGGGACTTTTCAGTCGCTCTTGTTTGCGCCTTATCCCTTGAATTCGATGCTGTCTGTATGGTAGTCGATGAGTTCTGGGATGAGGATGGTGATCAATTCGGCAAAGCTGACGGAGATCACAACATGTATGTCACTGGGCGTATCGATAAGCATAACGTTGTGATCGTATTGCTAGGCAAAGGAAAGGTAAACTCGGCAACCGCCGCGACAAGCCTACGCACAAGCTACCCAAATATTTCCCTCGCAATACTTGTCGGAGTTTGCGGTGCTGTTCCTTCAATCAGGGAAAGGGATATCGGTCTGGGTGACATAGTTATCAGCGACACCATCGTTCGATATGACTTCGGGCACCAGACGGATCATGAGTTTGTCAGGAAAAAGATTTGTCATGGTGATGTGGTGCCCAAAGAAATCTTCAATCTCCTGGAAAGTCTCCAAACAGTCTTGGGGAAGAGACGGCTGATGAAAGGGTCTGCGACGTTTCTCGAGGAGCTCAAAGAGACTGCTTCTCGACTAGGTCAGCACGGCAGATATGAAAGGCCAGAAAAAAGAGTGCTGCGGGCTTCTGGATCAACATCGTTGCCATTGGCTCTGAGAGGACATGCAGTCGATCAAGCCATCGACATACAAGCACCCACTGTCCACTTTGGACCCATGGCTTCAGGGGATACTGTCATGGTCTCTGCTGAACACCGTGATCGCATCGCCGCCGCTGAAAACATCGTTGCGTTCGAGATGGAAGGTGCAGGCATATGGCAAGAGCTGCCATGCATCATTGTCAAAGGTGTATCAGATTTTGCTGATTGTGAGAAGACCAAAGAGTGGCAGGACTATGCTGCTGCGATGGCCGCCGCTACATCAAAAGCTGTTCTCAAGCGGTACATTCATACAGACAGAAGGGTTACTCCTCCACCAGGTCATTCTCTCTTAGCGAGACAGCAGGGATCAAACTATGGTGGGACAATAGAAACGGTGCGTGATGTGAACCAGGGCAATCGAATGCGCATCTCGTCTACCCAGCCACCTCGACCTTACGAGCAGGAAGGCTCTTCATTCATGACGAATATTCAGTCTGGCGCTGGCGTGCAACAGGGAAACGTTATGGAATTCTACTGAGTCATTTGTGGCTGTGTTTTGCTGGGTTAAATTGTCCTGAACGAGGAGGAACAAGCTACTTCATTTAGACATGTAACATGGATGGAAATCGTCTACCCATGAACCGAGGTATCATTATAGAACTGCTTTTTTGTGGATCTAACAGTATCGTTGGTAGCTTACCAGCATTATTGAAGAGATACGGAGAATCGTATGCCAATCTCCTTGCTCGGTGCAACTCAGATCAGATTATCGCTGCTAGCATTCAACGAAATGCGAGCTCCGTGTTTCGTCGGCCCATGAATAAGATGACGAGGATACGGGCAGATGTTTGTGACTCGAAATAAAATACTAGTCGCTATTTGTATAGTTTGTTTGTGCTTCTATCTTTGTCTGGGACATGCTTTAGATAGTTGACCTCTGATCCGGCCAATACCTGTCAAGGTATGAAAGAAATGCAGTACAACCATAATATTCGCGGACCTATTATTTCTGGGTTTATTTGAATATCCTTTCGCCATGTCTGACATTTCAATGACGTGGTATAAGATTGCCCACAATGCTTCCCCTTTTGAAGGTGGTCGGCTTTAACGGACTTAACAATTTCACGGCGTTTGTCGCAACTACCTCCGTTATGAAGTCGTTGGTGGAAGAAAATTCAGTAGAGATTCTGTTCACTCATGTTGCTATATATCGAGCGACAATATTTGTCAAAGGTCGGTTGCACGTTAGCCTTGTTGTTGGACCTAAGGCAAGCTGCGATTTGAGTTTACATTTTGTTGCCCCTTAGATCGTACTATCGAGTAGGCCTCGGAACCAAACGAAACATCAAAAAGACAGGTCTCGTTACCCTGTCTTTAGCACATAGTCGAAAAGGAAACAAATATGACCAGGGAGAAATCAACAACCATGGGCCTCGACGAGGAGAAGCAGGCTTCCGAGTCAAGACAACCGTCTATTGAGACATCAGTAACTGCCAATGGTATAGAAACGCCAGAGGTCCGCGACGAAGAAGCGAATGGAGATGAGGGGAAAGCTGTTATGAAGGAAGAAAAGTCTGTCGAATACCCTAAAGGCCCGGAAATGTTCTTTATCATGCTTGCGCTCGTGCTCAGCATCACTCTCTGCTCTCTTGACCAGGTAAGCTCAGCTACTCCAGACCATCCTTCCCACCGTCTCCAACGCTGATGCTTTCAAGACTATCGTCGCAACCGCCGTCCCCAAGATTACCGACCAGTTCGGCCGCCTGCAAGATATCTCGTGGTACGGCTCCGCATACTTCCTCACCCTCGGAGCATTCCAGTCACTCTGGGGCAAGATCTACAAGTTCTTCCCTCTCAAAACAAGCTTCCTGGTATCCATCTTCATCTTCGAACTTGGGAGCTTGATCAGCGCGGTTGCTCGTAACTCGACGACTGTGATTGTCGGGCGTGCTATCGCTGGCTTAGGCGCATCGGGTGTTGCCCCTGGGGTGTACACTATTCCTGCTTTCATTGCTGCGCCCGAGAAGAGAGCTACATATACGGGTTTCATCGGATTGTCGTATGGTATTGCTGCTGTTGCCGGGCCACTCATTGGTGGAGGACTCACAGATGGGGCGAGCTGGAGATGGTAAGTAGACTCTCTTGAGATTATTGTTACAAAACAAGTGCATAAGTCTCCTTCAGACAGCATTTAACGAACTAACTTTCTTCAGGTGCTTCTACATCAATCTTCCAATTGGCGGTCTGGCTATCCTCGTCATCCTTTTCACCTTCAAGACTCCAGCAGGGGTCAAGGTCGTCGACGCTACACTCAAGGAGAAGCTTTTACAGATGGACTTTATAGGCACGGCGTTGGTCATGGGCGCGTCCTTGTCTTTGCTTCTGGCACTTCAATATGGTGGAGTTACCCATGCGTGGAACTCAAGCGTCGTCATCGGCTTGCTTGTCGGCTTCGTTCTGATGATTATCGCTCTGATATTAGTAGAGCTCTGGCTGGGAGAGCGTGCAATGTTGACCCCACGACTCATTTGTCAAAGGACAGTTTGGGTCAACGCTGTCTGGAGCTTCTTCTTTGCTGGATCTTACTTTATCACCCTTTACTATCTGCCAATCTACTTCCAGAGCATCGATAACCAGAGTCCTATCGGCTCAGGTGTACGAAACATTCCTCTCATCGCGCTTTTCAGCGTGGCGACATTTGCATCTGGCAAAGCCATTACAAAGACGGGTACTGCGGCTCCATATCTGGTGGTCAGTTCGATCATCGTCACCATTGCGTCCGGTCTGCTGTATACCCTCGACATTGGGACGTCGACGGGCAAATGGGTTGGATATCAGATTCTGGCGGGTTTTGGATATGGTGTTGGTCTCCAGGTTCCTGTTGTCATTTCTCAGGCGTTCGCTGCACCCAGTGACATGGCTCCTGTGACTTCTATCATCATATGTAAGTACATCCTTTTTCTACATATCTTCGTCTTCCTTTCCTTTCCTTTACTTTATCATTCGGCAAGCTGACATGCGACTCACCGTTACAGTTTCTCGTACCATTGGTGGTACATTCTTGATCACCGCTGCGCAATCTGGTTTCATCAACCAGATCATTCATAAGCTTTCCAGCACTGCGCCTACAGTTGACCCCGCCTTAGTTACAGAAACGGGTGCCACTACTCTGCGACAGAACTTCTCCGGCACCGAGCTGAACAGTATACTACATGCTTATGCGTGGGGCATCAAGGTTGCTTTCGCAATTACCATTGCGGCTTGTGGCATTACAGCCATTACGAGCTTGTTTACCAAGTGGACGAATGTCCACCATAAGAAGCAGAGCTTATAGAACACTCACGACCTTGTGTATTATGAAGGGGATCTTTTCACGCTTCTTCGGTGCTTCCGCCGGTCTCTTTCTGGTCAGGTCACATATCTAAGTGGCGATGGCGGAAAGCATTGAGGTCATTGGGCCTTGCTACACTATAAATGGATATAAAGTCCGTTGAGTTACCGAATCTAGTAGTCAATACGGAATACACAGTCCAAGACAATACTCATATGAAGTACGAGACAAAATCTGATTAAGACCCCTTCG
The DNA here is from genome assembly GCA_002165215.1 of Fusarium pininemorale. NCBI lineage: Eukaryota > Fungi > Ascomycota > Sordariomycetes > Hypocreales > Nectriaceae > Fusarium > Fusarium pininemorale. The sequence continues at coordinate 386,510 of NFZR01000027.1, read as the reverse complement.
TTTATGTGAGGAAATTGATATCAAAGCACATCACTCTGAGAACCATTGAAAGACATTTGATCTGGGACAATCTGCGTTTTGGCTTGTCCCCGTCAAGCACGAGAAAGGTGATCTGCTCGATGGCATACGGCTATCACCCTTGAGACCTTGACCCCAGTGTAAATAACTGCATCAAAGCAAGGGTTTCTTAAAAACGGCATAAGTTATGTATCTAATCTTGGAGGATGGTGGTGGTAAGTCAAATCGCTCCATGACTCCTAATCCTGTCCAATAGTGAGGCCTGGTGTTATGTCGCCTGGATTCCGCAGCCACTTCAATAGCTTCCTCATCAGCAGTTGCTTATCCATTGGCTTGGGGATATAATCATCCATCCCTTTCTCCAAGCAACGCTCCATGTCGCCTTTTAGCGCATAAGCGGTCATAGCAATTATAGGCAGACGTATGCTGCTATGACGTATTCGAAGTGTTGCCTCGTAACCATTCATAACCGGCATACTGATATCCATCAGTATTAGGTCAAACGTATCAGCCGCCGCTGATAGTGATGACACAGCTTGAGCGCCGTCTGAGACAACGGTAATATCTTTGAATCCAAATCCATGCAGCATTCCGACTAGGACCTTTTGGTTGATGATGTTGTCCTCGGCAGCAAGTATCTTCTTTGTTGGTGAGATCTTCAATAGCTGTTCCAGTTGCGTAGCAAGATCCTCCCCTTGTTGAACCTGTTGTTGTTGGAATAATACCGCCCCGATTCCCGGTGAAGCGGTAATAGATTCGGCCTGACGAAGACTACTAATCTTCTTCACCTTGAACGAGAACCAAAAGATGCTGCCCTGCCGTTCCGGGTTAGGCTTATATCCAATACTCCCTCCCAGCAGCTCCACGAGTGATTTTGCGATTGATAACCCAAGGCCTGTTCCAGGTCGCCGCTGCTGGTGTGGTGTATCAAGCTGCGTGAATGGTTTGAATAGCTCCTTCGCGTCTTTTTCTGTAACGCCATGCCCGGTATCCCAGACCTCTGTTCGTATCGTGTGAGTTGTGTCGTCCCCAGCAAGCATCGATGCATAAACCGATATGTATCCCTTCTCGGTAAACTTTACAGCATTGCTCAGGATATTCTCAAAGATCTGGCGGTATCTCAAAGCGTCCCCTTCCGCCCATTTTGGCAAATCTGGCGATAGGTCCAGCTTTAGAGATACTCCCGGCTGCACAGTACTTTGGACTCTGCGCACAGCCGATGTGATGACATCAGCGATATCCAGCCTCTCATTCATGATGGGAAATGTGCCGGCCGCAATCTTTGAGTAGTCGAGAATATCGTTGATGATGCGCAACAGGACTTGTCCGCTCTCTTGGATCATATTGGCCGTCTCCCGTTGCTCTTCAGTTAGAGGACTATCCAATAGGAGAGAGCAGGCAGATAGCACACCGTGCATCGGCGTACGGATCTCGTGACTCATGTTTGCCAGGAAATCATTCTTCAGTTTGGTGCTTTCCTCATAAGCAGCGGTCAGTCGCAGTTCTGCCTCTTTTCTTTCAGTGAGATTCCTGGTGACTTTGCCGAAGCCAACATGGATGTCGTTCTTGTAGATTGCCGTTATAACAACGTTGGCCCAGAACCGGCTGCCATCCTTGCGGTAGCGCCAGCCCTCGTCCTCAACCCGGCCTTCACGTAGGCAGATTTCGAGTTCTCTTTCGGGCTTTCGAGACTGGATGTCCTCTTCGCCATAGAATGTTGTGAAGTGCTTGCCAATGATTTCTTCTTTCTTGTATCCCTTATTTAGCTCTGCTCCAGTGTTCCAGGTCATGACATTGCCGCGAGTGTCGAGTAGGAAAATGGCATAATCTTTGACAGCCTGCACGAGGATGCGGAAAGCGTCGTCGATAGGCAGCCAGCTCTGTGTTATTTCGCCGTTGACCGTTGTAGTGTGAGGCTCGGCTTGTTCCCATTGTATGACCAGGCACAGAAGTTCATCGCCTTTGTGCACGGGCATGATACGTGCGGTCCAAGAAATGCCATTCGCGATATATGCCGCATGGCACAGACGGAGAGCGCGAGCTTCAAGTGCAGTTTCAATCGCGTAGGCAAAGGGAATACGATCGAACCTTTCTGTAGGCGATCCGTGATAGAGGGCGGTAAAGAGGTCTTGGCCGACTAGTACCTCGCGCTTACGTGTCCATGCCTCGAGCAAACCGACAGAGGCTCTTTGGATGCGATAGGATGGGGACACAACGAGAGTGGGGACGGGCAAGAAATCGAGGATGTCGTCCATGTTTATGGTCTTGTCCGTGGTGGGGACGGTAGCGTCAAGCTCCGGTCTCATTCGTACGGATTGGACCTGATCTATCTTAATGCACGGACTGGACTGGACTGGTCGCTAATACGACGTCTCTTTGCTTCGCAGGCTTTGAACCAGCATCAAGTTGAGAAGAAGAGCCTCATGCAAGGGACGAGGAATTTTCAGCTGTTTGGCGCTAGCCTATCAGATCATGTTATGATGTCAGAATTCTGTCATGTCTGATACCACGAGTATAATTCTGTGTTAAAAGACAATAAATAATAATTGTTTTATTGCCCAGATCTAGCAAGTTTTCGCATCAAGTCACGAATAATATTCTTTGCTAGGTGATCAGTCAATTCCCACGAAATCTGTTACAAGCACGTTTTTGCTCATTGTGTTGTGACATCACCCCCCGGCTAAGTGACCTCGGGATGTATGAAGACTTCTGACGTTAAACTGAGGTGCTAAAAATACTTAGTCTAAGATCCTCTAAAAGTTCACTAAATTTACCTAAGTTTACCTAAGGCTTTTGTTACCTAGGATAAAGGTCCTAAGTTTTATTGCATCCCCTTGGTGACCATAGAAGGATGATATGTAGGAGCTGGTACGATGGCCTCGTTTGACTGACGAAGTTTGGAGGCAAGCAAAAGCTGTCCAGAAACACCACATCATTTCTTGTCCCGACGGATTGCCGATGGCTTATGCATTATAGAGTCAGATTGTACGGGGCGGTGCAGCCTAGATTACTGCAGGCAGCTAATAAGAACACGATTCATTCAGATTATCAATCTTCCAAACTGACCTACCAGATTATTTCATTCCGTCATACAGACCGTGTGTGTTTATGGTGCATGGACAGCATTTAGCTACTTCTCAACCAACACTTGGTACCGTCAATGCAGGGTAGGCATGCACTGAAAAAGGGCAAAAGTGGCCGAAGCGTCGGCCAAGAGTCACTGCCTGACTGCAAACATGAGCAGCAAAGGTTATTGGAAAAGGTAGCGCAAATGAGACAATCGGTAAAGTAAATTCCATTTCTATAATGCTATCGAGAGTTTATAGTATCTAAATAGGAAGCTTATTATACACCCAGCCCCCATCAAAATAGGCGCATGCCTGGAAACCGTCGAACAATTGTACGACCGCTCGGCCAAAGCTCGACCAGTAAAAAGAATTGAGATCTTATTGAAAAAGGTGGGTACGCGACGTGAATCAGCTTCTTAACTCAGCCCGGCCCAACTTCAGAAGGGATTCATGGGCCAACAACGCCCGCAACCCAAATATGATAGGCTGATCCACTAAAATCACAAACAGTGGTGGGCTTGTTACACCTTGCAAACGAAAGACTATCTCAATCAACACAAACTTACTCCGTACAAGCAACCTAAAAACACTTCCGGTGACTCAACCGGCAACAGACTTTGGCCCTTCTCGGCTATAAGAAAGGGTCTTGAGTCGGCTTCTGAACTGATTTTTGACTACCTAGCACTCAGCTTTTCCATCCTCACCACAACACCTGAAGAGCTATCAAACATTCACTCAAAATGTCTCCCGACACCAAGCTCTACAAGCATCGCTGCCGCTATGACTCATGTCCTGAGAGGTGGTCCAGGTTCCCGACCAACGAGGCAGACCAAAATGACATAGAACAGACCACCTTGAAGGACCCGATCGTCCATCGACACATCTTCCACGACCTTAAATGGCAGACCGAATCTTTCACCATCCAGAGCTCAGGCATGCGGGCAGTCATCTCGACCGTCCTGGACAAATATCAAGATCTTGACCTTGACGTTGAGAAATGGACTTTCAAACCTCCATTCATGCCTCTCGTCCACCGCTGGGATCGCCTCCTGTCTCTCTGCAAGTCTAAGGATGAGGGGCACGACCCAGTGGCTGCAGCCAAGCTCCTGGAATTCCTTACCCCGATCTTGGCCCCCAAGGTTGATGCACTCGTCAAGACTCGCGAGACTGGGAACGTCATGTTCGACGACCTGTGGCAGATCTTTGCTCCACATGAGTTTGTAATCACCAAGTTCTACGGTGTCGAAGCTGTGTGCCGTGTCACCAAATACGAGCTCGTGAAGCAACCTCCAAAGCCATCATACTGGGAGATTCACATGGAGTATATCGATTGGAACGGCAATCGTTGTGGCTATGCGAAGACCATGATTATCATCCCAGAGTTCGCTGCCTATCGACGGGTTACTTCGCTACCTGCGTACCCCTTGTCCTTCCACAGCTCCCCCTCCAAGATTCGAAAGCAGATGACAGAACGAGGCCGGAAGTTTGAAGCCTTGCGTGGTTACCACTTCCAAACTTGTTCTGGATCAAAGATTCTGTTGCCTCCTGGAAGGTCAGAGGAGCGACCGGTAAGACCATGAACGGAGATTACGCATGACCTTAACTAACGAGTAGCGCAGGTGTCTGGTCGAGTCATTATTGACGCTCACGCTTACTATATGACCAATGATATAGTCAAACCCGATCTCGCACCCCTGGTTGACGCCGATCAGGTTGGCCAGAAGAAGAAGTCGGACAAAAAGAAGTCCAAAGCTCATGAATGTGACTGGGGAATCGACGGCGATTGTGACGACGACGACGAATCAGATACCCGAAGCGAAACCAATACGCCTGTGGAGGGTAACGCAGAAATGGTAGTCAAGGCACCAAACGATACTGTAGGTCGCTCTGAGGATCTCAAGCCCCTCACCGATGACATGTGTCTTGTTGCGACACCGTGGCTGAAAGGTTTTGACCTGAAGACCAAAGAATGGGGTAAGTTGAGATGCCTCTGGACTCCATGTATAAGAGCTGACCGTCACCAATAGCCCAGTTCTATGTGGAAGACCTGGCCCCTGTGGTGTGGAATGATGCTGCGTTCAACCATCTCGTGCTTCCAGGCATGGAGAAGCAGCTTGCTTGGGAGTTTGTGGAGAACAAGACTCTCGCCAATAGCTTCGACGACTTTATCCAGGACAAAGGTGAGGAGTCTCCAGTAGCAAACTGTATCAATATCTGACATTTGTAGGTCGTGGTATCATCATTCTCATGTTTGGTCCACCTGGTGTAGGAAAGACCTATACCGCAGAAGCAGGTAAGTGAACCTGATCACTATATATGCGTTTACAGGCTGACTCAAGATATAGTTGCTGAGAAGGCACGTGTGCCGCTGTACTCCATGAGTGCTGGAGATCTGGGAACCGTCCCGAAGGAGGTCGAGCTTGCGCTGGAGCGAGCACTCACTCTCTGTGGTCTCTGGAACGCCATGCTCCTCCTCGATGAGGCCGATGTCTTTCTCGGTGCTCGTACCGACAGCGATCTAGCTAGGAATGAGCTTGTAGCTGGTAAGCACCAGGTCTTCTTACTCTTCCTTCTGAGTGTAAACTAACAAATACAGTATTCCTCACCAAGCTCGAGTACTACACGGGAGTCTGCTTCCTCACGACGAATCGAACAGCCAGTATCGACACGGCTTTCCAATCTCGCGTGGATCTCTTCCTCCCCTACAGGGACTTGACGTTCGAAGCCCGGAAGAAGGTCTGGCAGAACTTCATCATTCGCGCTGGGGGTACTCAAGTTGAGATTCCTGACGAGGATATGAACAAGCTAGCTGAGATGAAGCTGAATGGCCGTGAGATCAAGAACTTGATCAAGAGTGCCCATCTGCTTGGTCTCAAGAATGGCGGTGTCATTCAGGTAGACCGGCTGTTGATGTTGGCTCAGAATCGGGTTGCTGCTCTTGGTGAGTTGAAGAACCACTGAGAGGGCGATACATTGTGATACCCAGTCGTGTGGACAGTAGAGGAGGACATTCTTCTCATCGCGATGGTGGATAATAACAACAATGGTAGTGCTTAGATAGATGAAGTTCAAGCACCAAGGATATCCATAGATAGATAGACTTGATACACCGCAAATACCAAAAAGTTGTAGTTAAAGACCACAATGACACGAAGTTGTGATTTCTAGCCCCATGAACCCCCAACGCCCATACAGGCTCGCAAACCATCGTTGGGGTCTGTTTCTCTTGGCGCTGACAATTGTTACTCAAAGGTAATGGCATCTATTCATTAGCATCGTGCTTGGCCATGAATATTTCTATCCTCGCATCTTTATACTAAACCACTTTGATCTTCGTCGGTGGGATGTGATTGATGGCAATATGGTGGCCGAAGCTTGCTAGCCGAGGTGATCGGGGACTAGGACGGGTTGGTACCTTGAGTCTTGACATATGCAATGGAACCATCTCCCGCTTGACCGCAACCCCCAACCCCCAACTGATTACGTTATATTGGACTAGTCAAAACTTGAGATACGGAAATGCAAATGGCCATTTGTGTCGCTATTGGGCTCTAAGTCCACTGAGGCGAGTATAAGCGATGAAACAAGACCGATGAAGTGAACATTGCAATATCATGTATAGGATATCAAGCTCAATGATGAGACTCCTCTTCTCAACCTCAGACGATCTCCTCTGTAGATAAAGAATACGAAATCATCCCGCAATTTAAGCATGCCATTCCCTTCATGGTTTTCCGTTCGTTAGCACTGCTACCTACCCCAATAAGGTCCGAGCCGATCATTGTTTATCTTTAACCGTAATTTGACGGCAAAACAAATTCCACCACTTACAAACACCCTGTGATCTGCGCCGTTCGATCAAGAGTCCTTCCCGTCTGATCATTGGTGCTAATTGTCAAGTCCGACAGGGGTTCCCCGCAAACACCCCGGAATTAACCAGTAGTACCTTAATCCTAACCGAGCTCGGGGTCCTTTGATGTAAAGAGAAAAAAGCGCAGATGATCTTGAATACATATACCGTGCTAAGGACCATGTTTGTGCCATTGACATCTCAGTTCATTCTCGTTCTTGTTCAACTGCCAAGATGAAGCTGTCCTCGGTTCTCTGCGGTGTCTTTGCGACTCTTACTGTTGCGTTTCCCAAGGAATATCTCAGTCTCGCGACTTGGGGTGTTGAGGGTTACGCGAAGGATAATCCCCTTGGTATCACCACTGGTGGCAAAGGCGGAAAGACTGTTACTGTCACTACGGCCGAGGAGCTTGTCGCTGCTGTCAAGGGTACCGAGCCCAAGATCGTGAAGCTCAAGGGCAAGGTTACTCTTCCTTCTCGCCTCAAGGTTGGATCCAATACTTCTCTTATTGGTGTTGGATTGACAGCTCATATCACTGGTGCTGGCGTCGATGTTTATCATGGAGACAATGTCATTCTACAGAACTTGAAGATCACCCATATTTTGGATAATGATTGCATCACTATCCGAAACAGCACTCGCGTCTGGGTTGATCATAACGAGTTTGCTTCTGATATCAACCAAGGTCCTGATCACTACGTAAGTCTCTTGCAACCCCTAAAACTGGAAAACCTTTAGCTGACCTATTTTTCTCCAGGACGGACAAGTCGATATCATCCGCGCCTCGGACTGGATCACAGTTTCATGGAACTATTTCCACGACCACTGGAAGTCCTCCCTCGTTGGCAACGACGCTACCTTCCGCGATCTCGACTTTGGCCACCTCCACGTCACATACCATCACAACTACTGGCGCAATATGGGAACTCGTGGTCCTGCCGGCCGGTTTGGCCACCAGCACATTTACAACAATCTCTACGAGGACTTCCTGTACCAGGCTATCCACAGTCGATCTGATAACCAGGTATGTCGTACGAAGCTAGTAGGGGGTATTTTGACTGATTGAAATAGGTTCTTGTTGAAGGCAACGCCTTCCGAGGCAACACAAGCGAGGCTCTGAGCACCTACGGTCTTGTCATCCCTATGGACTCTCCCAACACTTGCACTTGCGGTGACGAGGAGCTTGATGGCTACGCCAATCTTGGAGCCAGTATGTATAATCTTCATCATTGAAGCTCTCATGACTGACTATTAAACAGAGAACGATTGGGGCAAGGCTGGAGTTAACATTACGCAGAAGGGCAACTTTTACAAGGCTGATTACAAGTACAAGTTGACTCCTCTCAAGCTGGTCCCCACCGTGGCCAAGCTTGGAGCTGGTGTTGGTAGAATCTGGTAAAAAGGTAGCCTCAGCGTCTTGTCATTTACCCATCAATACGATGCATGCTGTTTCATTGCAGTCTTGAAACTAATTGATATCAGTAATTACCTGTAAAAGATTCTTTCGGGCCGTGAATGGAGTCCTAATCTTGTAATAATGGGACTTTCGTACCATTGTGTTGGTTCTGTAAAGCTGCCTAGTCTTGGCATCCTCAAGAGGTTACTGACCAGCTGAAGATGGTCGAAAGTGTTTAGTTTGCCCACTTTTGTTGGTTGTGCATCATCGCTTAAATCTGCCGCTCAGTCTGTAAATTTGTCTTAAATCAGCCCGAGACCGACGTTGAAACTCGGAGTAGAGATGATTAGCCCAACACCGCCAACATGCGACTTGCTAGAATCAGAAGAAAGCTTCAACCATCATCTCAGACATTACTAACATGCTTTTTCTCATTCATTATCTACACGCCCATCTTGATTTGGCTCGGGTATCATCTAAACATTACCAGCTACTTCCAATTCCACAGGATATTTCCTGAGAAAGGCGAAACCCGACCCCCGCAACCACCCGTGGCTTGTCTTTCTCGTGTACATGTATCAAAAGCCAACGACACTTGCGAGTCATGAGCTCTCGAGTACGGCGTCTCTTCTGCGGAAATATTTATCAACAACCCCGACATCCTCCAATGCGACGATATGGTTGAAGACGTGCCAATCTGTCTGCCATTTCAATGCAATACTTATCAAGTTAAAGAAAACGACACTTGTACCTCTGTATCTGAGTCCTTGGGTATCACCATAAAGGACTTCATGTCTCTCAATCCCTGGAGCCCTGGTGGCGCTTACAAGGATTTCCAGTTCGGTAAATTCGTTTGCACTACGCCATCTGACGGCCATTACAACCGAACTATCAAAGATTCTGACCCGGCAGACTCCAATTATGCTGATGAGGTTGTTCCACGACCCGAGAACGCCGATCCGGCTGCGAACAAACAGTGCGGGCGTTGGTATACAGTTGAGGAAGGAGATGACTGTCTCTCGGTCCTGGGCCAGCACGACATGAGTCTGTCTCTATTTACAGCTGCCAACCCATCGATATCGCCAAGTAACTGTACTACGAGTCTCATCCCAGGACAAGCGTACTGTGTCGGCCCAACCAAAAACGCTCTAACAGAATCATATCCCCCTCCTCCATACTGGCGGCACGGATGTTATTTCAGTGGCAACGACGATTTTTATCGTCCCACCCTTGCTTTGACAGGTCCTAGTTTGAGCCATATCAAGCCCCTGTCTATTTCTTCTTGTCAAGCCTACTGTCTCTCACTCTCCTTGCCTGTCTTTGGTCTACAAAATCGCGATACCTGTATATGCGACGATCGTTTGCGAATGGACAGCAGGCCTAACAATATTTATGGCTGCGAATCTCGCTGCGGCTACGGATACGAGGACTCTTCTTGTGGTCCGGAACAACATCCTATTGAAGTCTTTAGTTCTCAAGAGCATCTGGCTGTTGAGTACGTCAATATCGGATGTTTCGAGAGTAGGAAGGAATACGTGTTACAGGGAAAGAACTATATGGAATGGAGAGACGGCACCCTGGAAGAGTGCGCATACTTCTGTCATGCCTCTGACTACTTTGCTCTGCAAACCAAGTATTATAGTCCAGTGGAACAAGTCAACTTCTACATTTGTGGCAATCAATTGAACCCAAGCATTGGGAAGGTGAAGGGAGATAAGGAATCTGCTGATGAGAAGGGGGATGTCTGCAAGGGAAAAGGAGGAACAAATATTTACACTACAAACTCTAAGTATATAGAATCTTCTTAAGATAGGCTATGCAATGACGGCACGACATGCCCGTGAGGTGCAACAGCAACAATCATTGCTAGTATGCCTCCATATCTCGATAAATCCAACGCCTGTGAAATTGGCTAACCAGGGAGGGGTTATGTTCCACCGTGCCGTAAAGATTATTGAGGCCTCCCATCAAACTCTATTTCAGGCAGCTGTCTATCTATACTGTACCGAAAAGAGTATCAATGTATGGGCAAACAGAATCGTGGTGCTTTTTTAGCCAATCGTCAAGCTGATTATGAACTTTCAGCTCCTGCAGTAAATAGCGTCTAGACTATCTTTGTCCTTCTTGCATGCAGCAAAGGTGGGGTTTTCTTATTTTCTTACCTATTTCAGCTCTCCACGTGCCCGAGAGGTACACAGCGACGATTGCTTTTGAGTGGTTGACTTGGATTGGTAAGTTGCACTGCAGAATTGATAAATAATCGGGTGCCGAGGCATACTTTCGTGCAGACAGTTCCGAAACTCTTCTGTCTTTTTAAAATATAATTATTCAAGTAGCAGCAAGTTTAGTCATGACTACAAGCCTCTTTAGGTTCCTTGTTGGAACGATTGGTACTGTTGGCATTTGCCTCATCATCAACAAAATTCTGAACCGAATCGTGCTCTACGAATCGTCCACCGCGAAACCATGGGACTGGAGTAAGGAAATTGTGCTCATCACTGGTGGCAGTGGCGGTATCGGCTCTGAAACGGTCAACAAATTCTCCCGCAGAAACATCAAAGTTGTATCCTTTGACATACACCCACCAAAAAGCACTCTCTCTACAAATGCACATTTCTACAAAGTCGATGTTACTTCGCCACACAGCATACACGAGGCCATGGAACAAGTCCGTCGGGACATCGGAGATCCAACGGTCCTGATCAATAATGCTGGCATCGCCTTAGGCAAAGACATTCTTGCTTGCACAGCAGACCAGATCAAGCAGATGGTCCAGGTCAATCTGCTGGCACACTTTTGGCTTGTGCAAGAATTGGTCCCGTCCATGGTCAAGCAGAATCACGGCCATGTCGTTACAATTGCTAGCGTTGCTAGCTTCATTACTATCGCAAGCAATATCGACTATAGCTGTACGAAGGCTGCGTTAGTAGCCTTCCATGAAGGCGTGACGCAAGATCTGAAGCATAGATATAACGCGAAAGATGTGCTTACAAGGTGAGTGTAATTTCCTTTTCCTGGGCACCAACTCGTCTAATATTTTCTGGAAGTATTATTTTCCCTTACTGGGTTCGCACGCCTCTGATACAGAACCTCACTACACATTCGACTTTCCACGATCCACTTCAGGAGCCGAAGGATGTAGCTGAAGCGATTGTAGATCATGTCTTGAATGGCCGCCGCGGAGACCTCTTTTTACCAGGTTATGCAGGTCTTTTATCTGGGATTCGCGGATTTCCTGCTTGGATGCAGGAGATGATTCGGGACAGCAAGGCCGGCGTTCTACGGGAAACTAGTTTTTGAGACTTGATATGGGAGTTGACGAATAACTTCTCCGTCCATAATGGATTGGCTTCTTAGCTACGTTACGGGAAGTAGGTAGAGGCGTCTGCCTTTGGCGGCGCTGACTCGACATAGTAGTAGAATAAGAGTGGTTGAAAAGGCAAGACGTCATACATCGATTGGCAGTGGAAACTTGAGTAGATTCATGATATAACCTGCATATAGACTAAGCTCTGGATTGCTACGCTCACAAAATATCTGATAGCAACCAAAGTAGTAGTGGTTAGTGCCAATGGTATTAGCCTACTTGTCTGCCCTTACGAGTGGAGATATCGGATCACGGTGAAGCCATTCCCACTCAACGGAACCACCGCCCTCCACAAACCAACCCCGGCCGTTCCGCCACCCACTCCGCTTGAGGCCTCACCACCGCGCGGAACTAAGAAGAAGCGCTTTGACAACTGAGCCAAACTCGATCCTTCAACGAAAATGATCATGCGCGATGAAATTTTGGGTAACACGGCGGTTCCTTCAAGACGTTCATCCCATGTCCACGGTTCTACCCCAGCTTCAATGCTGATCCCAAGTGCGGAGAAAATCTGGGGAAGCATGGAGCGGAATTATTGCCGACTCCAGACCAGGATATCGTGATGGACTATTTAAAGAAGAGTGGATAATGGTCAAAATCTCTTTCCCATCAGCAGATCAGCTTCAACTCCTCATTCTTCTGCCTTTGTACTTCGAAATGGCGAATCTTAAATCCCTCATCTTTCTGGCTGCCGTTTCGACGGTACGCGCTACTATCAGCCCTGGTAGTCTCGTCACTATCTCAACAGCTGTCGATGCTACCAGTGGCGCTGCCTGGTGGGATCCTCTGGATGAGTATGGCGGCTATGACTGGCTTGCTTATCTGAGGAATCCTCCCGGAGGTGCTATCGCTGATAATAATGTCATGGTTGCACGCCGCTCTATCTCAGATGGCACTATCTCTCGCGATTGTGTCAGAGATTCAGACGGAGAGTGTGCTGTCTTTGCAGATGATCTTGGACATAACACTCCCAGCATCAGCGTTGATGGTGATGGCTATGTCCATGTTTTCACGAGCATGCACAACGAGCCATGGAAGTACTTCCGCTCATCTCAGCCGTACAGCAGCACCCTCGTCAACGCTAGCTCTGATATGCCCGATCAGAGTGTCCTCATCACATACCCTGTTATCAAGCGTGATGCCGATGGAAACTTATGGCTGATCGTCCGAGGACAAGCATCTGGTGATGGCTCTGCACGAGGAGGATACTTCTACAAGTACACTACGAGCAACAAGACGTGGGCTCGTATCAGCCTCTGGGCCTACAACAAGGGTTACTCTGTCTATCCCGATGACATTGCCTTTTCATCTGATGGAGATGTTCATGTTCAGTGGGAATGGAGCAAGTATCCCGCCTCTGCTGTGCGCCACCAGGGAAGCTATGTCCGCTATCGACCTTCGACAAACTCCTTCACCTCCGCTTCTGGGTCTACCGTTTCGACGCCCATCACCCAGAACACCGCCGATATCGTGTATCAGCCTCTGACTTCGGGCGAGACATACAGTGGCGACATCAACGCTTCACCTGGCCCAGCTTTCCAGAGCGCCAAGATGGCCCTTTATGAACGCCCCTCTGGCACCGTTCACATCCAAAGTGCCTACCGCTTCAAGAATTCTACTAGCGGAACATGGCAAGTCCGCCGCGCAACAGCCACATATGGCACATCGAACCCCTGGACACGTGAGATTCTGTATAGCGACAGTGAGACCAGCGCTGGTATTGGCATCACTCATGACGGAACAACTGCTCGCATCTACTACAGTCGCACTTCGGCAAGTGCCTTTGTGCTGGAGAACGTCGGGGGGGCTGGCTGGACCAATACTGCCATTCAGCCGGCTGTCGGCAAGAAGGTGCAGCGTCTTCAGGCTTTGATGAGGAGTGACGGAACGGATGTTTTGTATCTGGGTGCGCCGACAAATGTGAACTCGACTACCGGCAGCTTGTACCTTTTGACTGTCGGCGGCAGGACCTAGTAGTATGATGCCTGTCTAATATGAGAGACTTGGATGTGATTTAGTGGAGTGACCATAGTTGAGGTCCGATCTGGTCCCATATTAGTCAACACGACTCTTCTCATATTTCAAGGGTAGTTTTACTATATACTACATGTCCATGTTTGTTAAAAATGACAAATCCTACTGCCCAGCGTTATGCCCATAGTCTCCGTCCTCTGGATATTCACCTGGCATCTCAGGAGTGATATTACTGAAGTCTCCGTGAAAGTTTAGGATGCTATTCGTGAAAGAATCATCCGGCCTTCCTGTAGCGTTGAACTGAGCCGTCGACATGTCCTCCACGCCGAGCATTGGGCCCGACAAGTATGCCCAGAAGTTGAGCTCGTCGGGTGCGACTGTCACAACTGAAAGATCGAAGAGTGGCCAAGTATCCTCTGGCATCATCGATGATATAGTGTTGTGGCTCTGCGCGTCGTCAAAAAGCCCTTGTTGAGTATTTGTTGATGTCCCGAAAGCGGCCCAATTCTCGCCCGTGGGTTGCGCCCCATATTCAGCTGTATGAGCTACTGGTCGGTATTGTGTCTCGGCGTCTATAGTAGGTCCATAGACCTGATTCATTGCTCTGCGACCCGATTCCAGATTCATGTTTCGAGGACTTGAGTCTTGCATATTTGTCTCGCCTCCAACAGCAGCCAGGCTGCGTTGCGACACGCCATCAGAATCCTGTCTCCGAAGCTGCTGTATGATAGAACGCCTTCGATCTCGCCGAGATTCCTCGGAGTTATGGTGTATTGGTAGTCGTTGGCCTCCTCCTGCTGACCGCATCATATCCTTCTCGACCAGATCGATAGTAGCATCAGCTAATTTGGACAGTGCTTCACGCGCTCTAGCAATCTTTTCCCACCGTACTCCGAGTTTCACAAGTATGGTCTTCCATTGGAACAAACAGCTCTTGAAGGAGATCCAGTCGTCTTTTGCCTTGATTCGCGCCTGAGTATTCTTCCAGACGATGAATACGAGAGTGACTCCGCTCATGAATTGGAAATGTAGGTCTATCCAGGTGAAGTCCATGAGTCCCTCGCTGATACGAAGGTATGAGAGCTGGATGAGGTCCTTTGCAGCTCCGTAGCATGACAGCGTGTCAGTAGTACTGAGGGTTGGACGAGACGGAGATGGTCTGTAGAGGATGAGTAGCGCTGTACGATACCAGTAGCCCCACCAGTTGACGTTATGACCATCGGAGTCAGTGAGAGTCAGGGCTACTAAGTTCCAGCCTTTCAGCCGCTCAGCCATCTCCTTAGTCCACTGGGTAAGGTCTGTATCCTCTTCGCTAGCGCCCGTATCGTCTCGCCGTACTGCATGTAGCTTGTGTACGATCTCACTTTCGAGTCGTTGCAGCTCAAGCCAGTGCAGTATCTGTGGTCTCTTGCTCGGTACTAGCGAATGTCTCGGCAGGTGAATGTCGACAGTAAAGTCGTCAAAAGTGAAGGGCCGACCAAGAAGAATATTGAGTGTCCGATCAAAACTGTACGTTACCCAGAATAGTCTTCGCTTCGTATCTGCTTCACTTATCCTCTCAACTTCTGCGTCGTTACCAGTTAAAGAAATAGCGATTGTGGTTTCTGAGTGATATCCGAGATCAATGCACATCCGCATGCAAAGACCTGAGATATACCAAACCGGCGCAGAGGATGAGTCGAGGATCGAGAGAAGCAACAACAGTAGAAGGCATTGAACTGACTTGACATTCTTTGTCTGCATAATCAGACTGATGTCCGCCATGGCGTTGGCAGTGAAGCCTTTCGATAATGTCGTGCTCTCATTGTGATCGTTGGACATGAACATGAGAGAGATGGCAAGCACCATGTTAAGCATGAATCGAGTCCACACCTCGCCAGATGCTGGTCGACTTTGGCCATCACTGTCGTTGTGTCGAGCGTAGAATTCTGTCACGGCCTTGCTGAATTCCTGCTGGTCAAGAATGGGATACTGAACCTGATATTGGCTGAAGAACGTGTCAATGAGACTATTAGCCGTCTCTCGTGATGGTAAGGCAATTCTGGCACTGCTAGTAGTTGGCTCCTTTGGTGCGGCTCGAGCTTCTGTCGCCTCGGATGGTGATTCGAAGTCGGGATAGTTTTGTTGAGCAGACTCGAGAGCTGATCGAACCAAGTACATTCCTACACTCCCGTAAGCTCAAGCAGTTGATGTCAAAAGTGTGTCCCTACCACTTGAAGCTCCGATAAAATGAGCATGGCCCTCATCCCCAACTCGAATCAGGTCTTGGGGAGGCTCATCATCTGAGCGCAAGGTAGAAGTGGGCGGCGATACCTCGGCTGTCGCATCGTCAACCTCTTGAAGCTGAGATTCCAGTCGCATGAGCTGAGCTTCCAAATCATGGATGTAACTCCGAGGATGGACGTCTCCCGAGCGGCCATCCGTGTAATCACATATCGAGCCTGAGTTTTGACATGGCTGGCAGGCAGGAATCTCTGTGTGACATTAGTGAAAGGGATCGACGGAAGACGAATCGCAGAGCAACTCACGTGTATCACAACGCGCTTTGCGTTTGCGACAACGATTACACGCGTTTATCGTCTAGGTCATTGTCAGTGATAAAAGATCACATAGCCACAAGTAGGAAGCTTACGAAGTACGGCGGATCCATTGTCCGCCAAACACGCCATCATCCTACATAGATTTGGTGTATCTGACGCGACTGCTTCCCTGCAATGTCTCGTCTGCATGATCAAAGTCGGAGCCGATCGCTTTGAGTAAAAGTGCGGAGTAAATTGGGCGTGGAATTCATTCCGCCCCCGCTAACGAGGCAGCTGATCCTTTTCTCCACAAAACTCCTCACGTCGATCTCAATATACCCTGAAGTTTTATTTTTCACATGATGAAGCCTACCATCCGTAAACTCCTAGACTTGGCCTCTACTGTGGTATTCAATGTTAAATTCTGAAATTTACTACTGACTACAACTGAATGCAATGTACCCTGGTCATGGAGTTAAGTAACACCAGAAATAAGATAGAGACCTAGTAGACAACGAAAACGACAAATGAACGCTTATGGTAGCACAGCCCCTCAGCAATGCGAATCATCTAGAGGTAATACATCTGTACAAAACAATAAAAATGAAAGCACAATAATAATTAGACACAGTAAGAACAGACAGAAATTAGAACCAACCTTTTGCGCGGGTGAATGGTTCGAGCGTTGGTATATAATAGTCCCTCAGATTCATTTGATTCTAGAGAAAGCATTTGGTGGATTGGTTCGCTTGTACTGTTTGTTAACAACGTTGTTTTCAGCTAATCACATCAGCCACCAAGAGATTCAGCTTTGACATGCCAAGCCCGAAGAAATTGTCGAAAATACGCGTATCCAAGAAATCATAGTACATTAAGTGCCTCGTTTAGTAAACTATGTAGATAATGACATAATCTCCCATATCCACCTTGAATAGTTCTCATGTAGTCAAAGCCTCGATCCAAGGCATAAGCGCGAAGCTATCCTTACAAGCTGGCATCACCGACACGAGCCGAATCATACAGACTTATCCCGAACCTCAACTCGCTCCTCCTCAGCCCCAAGCATCTGCTTAGGTGTAGCATCCTCTTCAGAATGAACGTTGAGCGATCCAAAGTGCGAATCCAACTCCTCCAGAGTCTTGTTCTTGGTCTCAGGGTAGCAGGCATAGACAAGAATGGCAGCAAAGACGTTGAAAGACATGAAGATGAAGTAGACGCGAGGTCCGATGCGGGAGACAGCAATGGGCCAGACCTGACCGACGATGATCGAACCGAGGGATGAGCCGGAAGAGGAGATGGCGAGACCCTTAGAGCGACAGTTGGCGGGGAAAATCTCGGAGGCGTAGATCCAGGCACAGGGTCCGAAGCCCATACTGTCTGTGAAGTTGTTAGTATGTTGAATGCTTATTGGGTGATCTGATAACTTACATCCAACGGTGAAAAAGAAGATAAAGAAGATGTTGGTGTAGTTGGCACTTTGGTTGTTTTGTCCGGGGTAGGCAGTTTGAAGAGCACCATTGATCTGGAACATGTTAGTAGCTGTAATGAGACTGATATGTAGCAACTCACCATCAAACAAAAGGCCATGATGATAGCTCCAATACCAAGGGAATGTCTTCGACCAAGCTTATCAATGAAGAACATGGCGGCAACGGTGCAAACAACCTGCACCGTTCCGTCGATGCCAGAAGCAAGTAGACTCAATTCCTCAGAGGTACCAGCGGCGATGAAGTTGGTGGGGAGATAGTATCGAATTCCAGCAGCACCACTCATCTGTTGGAGGAAGGCAAGAGACCAAGCACGCCAGAGTCGTGACCATAGTGGCTTCTGCTGAATGAACACACGGGCTGACGTGATGGAGTTCTCCTTATGCCAGAGGATATTGGCGCGAATCTCGTCGAGTTCGGGTTGGATTTCGATGGCAGAGAGACCGCGGAGCTTGCAGAGAGACTCGCTTGCGGCTTCGACTTGGTCTGTTTCAACGAGCCATCGAGGGCTGACAAGAGTTAGAGGGCAGCACAGAAGACAACTGTAGATAGACTTACCTCTCAGGAATAAACATGACACCACCGAGGAAGAGAAGAGCAGGGACGAACTGCATGGCGGTGGAAAGCCGCCATTCAAGATCGATACCATTACCGTAGTCCCAGAACGAGTAGCCATAGCCAACCCAGAATGCCATAGAGATACTGCACCAGTTAGCACTATACTCGCTTGGTGCGAAGGCTTACTTACCCAGAGACAATGCCGACCTGATTAGCAGCAACGTAGAGACCACGATGCTTGGCTGGCGAAATCTCACTGAGATACAGCGGGACAGCGGTGGAAACCACACCTGTTCCAACACCAGCGATGATTCGTCCGACAACCATCATGGCGAGGTGAACAGCACCAGTCTGAATGGCAGCTCCAACACAGAGGAGGCAGACGCCACCGAAGCCAGCCACTCGTCGACCGTACTTGTTGTTGATGGGACCTGCGAGGAGGGCGAAAGAGGCGAATTGACCAGCGGAGAAGATAGCTGTAATGAGACCCTTCTCACCGGACGAGGGATGGTCGAGGGCTTTGTTGAAGCCGGGGGACACGTAGATGGTACTGAGAATGCCGATATCATATCTACAAACCGTAAGTCTCAGGTCAATGCGCGTTGCGAACTCTTAACTTACCCCCAGAAGATTGAGCCCATCGAAATGACAAAGATGCTAAACAAGAGCCAGCCGCTCATCTTGCCTTGCGCAGGCACGGCACCCAACTCGGTAGTCATCTTGATAACAAACAGTCAGAGATAGTAATTGAACAAGTTGTGAGAACTCAAGTGTTCGTGCTGTTGAGTTTCCCCGCAAGAAAGTCTGGGGAAGGCATACTTTTTAATCTTTTGTCAAATGGCTCTAAATCTGGGGTAGCGAAGTCGGGTTCTGGATGGAAACAGGGATTTGCATGGTATGATTCCGCGTTGCGGGGTGCGCTAAAGCTAGAGACGGAGCCTCCGCTTGCTTCTCCTCCCTCACGACGGTGGTCCCGTCTGGGGCTTTTGGATGGAGCTGTCCCGCTTTGTGATAAGTTCCAAAGTATGGTTCATAATGGACTGACTATTAGATGCAGGTCCAAGTCTAACGATTTACGAAAAATACTGATCATCACTTGACCCAATTCCTTCCCTGCCATGACCGTCAACGGCACCAACGGGGATTCCCCGTCTCTCGGCGAACTTAAGCATATCTCTTCAACTCGCTTAACTCCCAGCCTCAGCATCCATTCATTCTCTATCCTTACAAACCATGAGTTCAGTCGGAGCTTCCGTCCAAGCCAACACCTGACACTACAATTCCCGCCTGATCTAGACCCTGTATCGGGACCCCAGAATTTATCAGACCAGGAGAGATGTCTTTCTTTCACACCTTTCCATTTACAGTATGCAGAGGATGGGACCATTGAGAGCATCTCTCTCATGGCGCGTAATGGCCGAGTTACCGGACTGTTGGGACTCCCAAGGCCGCATGGACCGTTGGTCGCTAAGATTGTTGAGGTCGGTGGTGGATTCCCCTCTGAAATCATAGAACCCGCCGGTCAAACATTATGCATTGCTGGTGGTACTGGCATCGCACCATTCATTGCTATGGCGGCGGCCAAAAACTGCAGCCGCAGTACCAATGACCAGAAGCCCAGTCTCATCTGCAGCATTCGCGGGGATGACTTTGGAGTTATCGAGTATCTCTGGAACCACGAGATGCTTTATCCGCGAGATTGGAATTTGATTCGAATTTTCGTGACGCCTGGAGAAGAAACTGGGGGGTTGGCTGCTGGCAAGTCACAGAGCTGGTGGCACCAGCGCTTCCAAGAGCTCCTACATGATCACAACGACAGCGATGTCTTCCGCCTGGGGAGAATCGAGACGGAAGACTTACAGGGGCTTATTGAACATGTAGATGGACCAGTGCTCTTCTGTGGAAGTAAGCAATTGGAATGGCAGGTCAAAATGTGGTTTCTTGGCAAGAAAGATATTCATTGCACGGAGAGATAGAGAATAATATTCGTTGTTTTACTTCTAACAATTCTCTGGTACCCTATAGATGACTCAAAAGCATACATAAGAAACTAACAGACGTACGAAACTGATTCCCAGCTATTTGTATCTATTCGTACACTCGGACTTCGAAAATGCCACCAAAGGCATTCTCATCACCATTCAGATCCAGAACCTCAATCCCAAGCTCCTTCACCGTCCTCCTCGTCTCAAGAACAGTCTCCCGACGTGACAGGTGGTTCTCATCCTCAACATATAGCTCTCGCTCTTCACCAGAGAGATCCAACAAACGCCACTTCTTGACACATAAAGGGATAGTCCTTTCTGGGTGACCTCTCAGTACTGACTCAAGGGCGTGATCATAGTCTGTATCAAAGTGCACAACAACTTTGTTCACCTTGACAGGGTTATCCCAACCAATCTTGAGAATCTTCCTACCAGATGAGTCGGAACGAGGAACCCAGCAGTTGGTTCTCTTGGTCGGACGAGGAACGCCATTGCAGATGTTCTCGACCGCCCAAGCCTTCAGAGGTGGATCCAGCGTTAAGGCGAGGTTGTGACCCATTGGCCTTCGAACTGGTGTCCAGCGCTCAAACTCATCGACTCCGACATCACTAGGTGGGCTTTGAGTACATTCGTGCTCAACAGTCATCAGAGCTGATACGCGTGTCTTGCTGGTGCAAAGTGCCACCGAGTCGTTCTGCAGGAAAGATAGGAAGACATATTGAGTCTGGGGGTTCTCAACCTTGAAATCGATAACAAGATCATTCTGTCCTGGAACCAGGGAAAACTTGGTCTCAGCCAGGATGACCTCAGGCGTGTAGTTGTAAGGCTTCTGAGACCCTCGAAGCTGAACCGTCAATACGGTGTTTTCGACTGACATAGCAGCGACGGAGAAGGTAGGAACAGGCCCTTGTGAGAGGGGGAGCATCTGCGCAAGACTTCGGACCAAGACCTTTGGTGGCCCGTCGGCTGGAAGCTGTGATAGCTCAAACGATGACCCCTCAATCTTGGTGGCTGAGCGAACAAGATCTTCAGAGTCGTTGAGCTTATACCCAGGAATGAATTGACCAAAACGCATGAGCTCTCGCTGGAAGTTTTTCATATTGCTCTTGACAAGTAATTCCATAGGATCGACGTTCTGCTTCTTACATAGAGCAGCAGCGATACCCAACGCGTTGGCATTGGCTCCGCACGTTGCCATAACGCGGGTAGATGCAAAGGCGACGTGGGATGCTGACATGATGCGGCCTCCGTACATAAGATTGGGGATCTCGGAGCAGACCATGGAAGAGAATGGTATTTGGTAGACGCCTGCGAGTGTTAGTAAAAAGACACCCTGATTAGGTGATAAACGTACCCTTTGAGTGCCACTGAGTGCAGCCGTCGACTTCAGAGAAGACACCATCAGCAGGATGCAGATCGAGAGACCAGCCACCAAAAGAAACGGCATCGGAGTGATAGCGCTGTTCGACAATGTCCTGCTGTACCATGATAGTAGGGCCGACTGTGAATATTAGCTCTGCCCACAGATGATGTATTTGGGGACTCACTGAACCGTCTACTCTCCCTCTTGCCCGGAATAGTCCCAACCCACTCAAGCGTCAAGTTCTCCGCCTCGGGAAACCTCCCCGAATTCTTGAAATAATCCCAAACTCCATACACAACCTTCCAAAGCTCCCACTTGATCTGCTCCGTATCATGGATAGTATCAAGTCTACCACCGTACTCAATCCACCAGAGATTGCAGCCCATTTCCTTCGTGCTAAAGCTCTTGAAGCGAGGAATTTCTCCCTCGACGTCTTTGAGAGCGTACGCCGGTGCGATGTACTTGACAGGCTTGCCGGTGTCTTTGGTATAGAAGTAGATAGAGTGGCCGAGAAGATGGCCGTACTCGGAAGATGGCGCGAAGAGCTCGTTGAATTCATCGCGCTTTTCGGCGCCGATTCTGAAGGGAGCACCGGCGAGGAATGAGAGTGTGCCGTCGCCAGTGCAGTCGATGAATTGCTGAGATTGGATAGTGTATTTGAGAGAGGACTGTGAGTTGAACGCGCTGACAGAGCTGATTCGATCGCCGTCCTTGTCGCAGCCAACGAGTGCTGTGTTGAGAAACAATTGGATATTTGACTCCAATCTCACTTTCTCCAGAAGAATCGTATCAAGAATCAGAGGATTGCCCTCGGGGTTTCGATACAAGTTCTCGAGTAAAATCTCATCAACAAGACCGCCCTCTCTCGCATAGCGATTGTTGTTGAACATATGCGACGTGGCTCCAAGGATCCATAGCCGGACCTCACTGGAAGCATTGCCTCCGAGAACAGGTCTATCCTGGATGAGAATGACTGACACGCCATTTCTCGCTGCTGCGATGGCGGCGATAGTGCCGGCGAAGCCTCCACCACAGACACAGAGATCTGAGTTCAGTGTGCGGAGCTGAAAGTCGCGGCTTTGTGTTGCTGGCTCACGACGGAGGACAGGGTCGTGGGATATCCTTGCAGGGGCCATGGTAGCGAAGTCTGAGTGCTAACTAGCTGGCTAGTGGAGTGTTGTAATTTGTGTTCGGGTCAAGCTAGGATGATGAGAATGAGTAGATTGCATGCTATGAAATAGTCTCTTCTCTTTTATTACTCACAATCACAATGTCTGATGATCAGCCCGATGCAGCCGCCTGCAACAAGTCTAACGGTTAGTCAATCTTACGAGCAACATCAACGGAACCGCCGTTAGCTGATTGACTTGCCACTAACACTTTTGCGGTGGTTCCGTCCGACATTCCACTTTTCCCCCGCAAGCTAACCCGGAGACTCGCATCGGCGTCAAGGAGCCGCCTTTGTTCGGGTATTCGATGCTCAGCTGATGAAGCCATTCAATGGAGAAACTCGCCCTCGTGATATTTCCAAGAGCCCGATTGAACATTTGTTTTGGCATTAGTCTAGCTGCCGGACCCCGCATATTCTTAGGCGGGTACCGACAATCTGGTCACTCCGTACAACCATGAGCGAGACTGGAGAAGATCTCCAAGGGCGACCGCTACGGAATGTCACCCTACGAGTATCGCAGATATTTTCAGCCTGTACCTTCTGCAAAGCTCGGAAGATCAAGGTATACGCATCGCTGTCTCTCAGGCCAGACCAAAACTGATTCCTGGTAGTGTAATGGTGCAACTCCAGCATGCGGTGGATGCGTCAAGTTTGGCCGCCAAGCGACATGTTCTCTCTCGACAGAATCTGCAAATCGCGGACGAGATTATCCAACTTATCTTCGACAAAAGATCGAGGCTGCTCAACAACGCCTCAGCCAACACCACGCCAGACAAAACAATCTCACTTCACCGTCAGATACTGAGCGATCCACCCGGAATGAATCGGCAGAGACTCATCAACGATCTATCATCGATTCACTCATCGCTGATATTGGAGCACTTCCCATCATAGCATGTTCATATCCATCAGCCGCAGAAGGGCCTACACTATCTTCGCTTGTGCTGGCAACTGCAAGCACCAACCAACTCTCATCAGCCCTGCGTTTAACCCAAGCCAATGATGTTGCACCGTGTTTACCCAAAGAGTCGACCGCCTTGAGCCTGGCAAAACACTATTTTGATCAGGTTTACCCACGAATACCTTTCTTCTCTATCCAAGGCTTCTGGGTGCAGTTCGAGCACGTCTTTTCTGGCGTTGATCCTCCTCGCGAGCGCGGACAGGATGGTCCACCACAAGATCCAGCTAGCGTCCTTACGCCTAGCCAGGATGATCTAGATCGATCGTCAATAAGTCATGGATACAGCTACTTCACTGTTCTGTTAGTTCTGGCTATATCAGCTTCGAGTCTATCGCGAAGTGCCGATAGCGTGATATCCACCCAGGCTCAGCGACTATTTCGTACAGCACTGACATTCCGCGAGTCGGCCATCCTACCAAACACTATCATCGGTGTTCAGTCGATATTATTCTTGATCCAATTCGCTACTCTCAACCCCTCATTACTTGACGCCTGGTATCTTATCGGGGTTGGCATGCGTATGTGCGTTGATCTTGGACTCCATCAAGATCCACAACCTCTCGACTCAGTCGCGACAAGTCTATTGGAGACACGACGCCGTCTTTGGTGGAGCATGTACTCTTTCGATCGTTCCATGAGTTTGGGATGTGGACGGCCAACTGAGATATCTGACTCTGCTATAAACGTATCCCTGCCCACATTCAGAATTGAGACAGCAGCAACAGCTGTCGAGGTTCACGGCTATCTACAACGCTATCGTGCACTACAGATCCAGTCCGAGATATATAATCGCCTGAATAAGTCTCCAGTATCTGAAACAGGTGATGCACAATCAGTTCATGAACAACTCGACAAGAAGTTGGGCGATTGGAAAGACTCAAGTTCTCAACTACCGAACAAGACCCTTATCGAAAGTGAATGGTTGATGGGCCGCATGCTTCTTCTAAGACCCTGTAGGTTGTTACCTCAACGGACCCCTGATGAACTTAGTGAACTGTGGCAAGCAGCGGTCGGATTCATTGCGATCTATCGCCGACTAGTGGAGTCTAACGCGATATTCTACGTTCAGATTGCCTGCGAGAAGATTTACTGGACTGGTCTTATGGCGTTCTATAGCTACTGGCAACTCCGCACTAGCACCACTGGAGACCCTAATTCTATGCGGCGTCTGGGTGTTTGGATGATCGTCAAGGATGTCATGTTCATCCTTCGAGCACTGAGTGAGAGATGGGACCAGGGCAAACTTCTCTGTGGACGATTTGATGACGTGAGCACTCGTGTTCTTGAAGTATCGGAAAATGATGTGGGAGAAGACATGGCGGTTGCATTACCTGTTGAACTACACAATCTGGAACAATATACGAGCTTGACGGTAGTGTGGGCGTCGGGTCACAAAGTGGATCAGAGGAATGAACATGCGTTGGACACAAACGAGCTCCGACATTTGGTATCTGAGATGTTGTAATTGGTGGTAACTTTTTCACGCGGCAGAACGTCTGCATGGATGAACTTTACTGCCTCATTATGTTACTAGCAGGGCCAGCTCCTCCTCTAACTATCCATATCCCTTGCCACAATGTTCATCATACGACGCTGTAATTCTATGCCGGCTTATCATTCCACAAGTCCCGTTGAAGTGGCGTGTTGAAAGTCCGTACACAATTTTAAACAGCTGATTTTGCCTCGGTTGAAGCTAAGATAATTATTCGATAATAGAAGATACTAAATAATAGGAATTACTAGAGCTAGAGAAGGGCTGCAAGTGCAGCAAGAAGGGAAATTATCCTAGAGATATGAGTACTAGCACTACTTACAACAGGAACTGTACTAGGGTAAGATCCTTTGGAGCCAGGAACATTAGAGCTTTGAGATTCTCCCTGTGTACCAGAACCGGAACCGGCGTTTGAGCCACCGTTGGGGGTGCCATTGGGGCTAGTGTCAGATCCACCACCAGACTCTCCGTCAGATCCAGGACTGGAATTTCCGTTGTTAGAACCAGAACTGGAACCACCCTGAGAGTTGCCGCTGTCGCCGTTATTAGAACTAGACTTGGACCCTCCGCCAGAGGCCCCGTGAGGAGTAGTCGCATTCCAGTTCACGCCCTGATGAGGTCTAACAACATTGTGCTGAGAGGGACAGTCGTATCCGCCACAAGTAGGTACCGCATCATTGCAATTATCAGGGGTACCCCAAGATTCTTCCCATGGCTGATAAACAATCTGACCACTAGGGCAAGTACTGCAACCTGTATCTGTCGGTACAAAGAACGAGTTGTAGTTATACCAGTCAGAGCATTGCTGGGGTTTGTAAACCGTGATGCTGTCACAGCTGCCTGCGGAACAGAATTGAGGAATATACCTCTGACCGCCAGCGCAGGAGCACCGTTCAGAGACATAGACCCACTGGCCATCACAGTCACTGCCGTTGATTTCGACAAAGACGTAGACAGTAGCAGAGTTAGTCGAATGGCACTTTCCAGCAGAGCATACCAGAGTGGCGGTGATGACCTCGGTAGCTATGCTTGAAGCTCCAGCATTGGTGACAGCAGTGGTGAAAGTAGTGACAACGGTCCTCTGATCTGTCACGGTTTGGGTGACAGACTCGGTAAGAGTGACGCCAGCCTCGAGGGCGACGTAGACGGTAAGAAGAATATTGCTAGATGTAGCTTGGCGAATCCGAAGCTTGGAGTCAGATTCACCTCCACAGAACTGGGTGTTGTCTCCAGGACACTCGATATCACACTGGTTGAGGGGGACCCGGCTGGCAGCGGAACCAACCTCATTGCCACAGTAACATGTGCTATACGAGTTAACAGCCAAGACTTAGAATATAAGGATAACACTTACGTATCATATACACCAAAGTAAGTCCGCCCAGAACAGAGAGTGGCACAAGTATCCAGGTCCATCTTGGGGTTAGATTGAGCGAGAGTAAAGGTAGGGAAGCCAGCAGTAGAGGCAACACATCCAAAGAGAGTAAAATCGCCGACCTCGCCGGGAAAGCCAGCGGGCAAGGTAGCAGTTGCAGAAGGAGAGGTACTTGTAGCCGTTCCTGCAGTTCCGCCCTCCGAGTTGGGAGAACCATCGGCACTGCTGAACTCGGTGGTAGTCTCAGTAGGGAAGATAGTCTCGCCTTCTGAATTGGTGGTAAAACCTTCACTGTTGATACCAGTAGCAGCAGATCTAGTAGTTGAGGCAGTTTCTCCACTCGAGGGTGTAGTAGCAGCCTCACTGCTGGCGGCAGGCGTGGTTTCTGTAGGAAAGATGGTTTCCCCCTCGGAGTTGGTCGTAAATTCAACGCTGTTGGTCGCGGAAGTACCAGTAGGGGTACCAATGTTAATCGAAGGGATGGGGGTTGAGACTGCACCCTGACCATTCTTGATAGCGAGTCCCTCAAGGAGTAATTCGACATTTTCACCGTTACAGGATTGTCGGAATACAAAATCAAATTCATCCTTTGGGGGTAGAGGGTTGGTAGATATTATCAAATTGCCAGAGCTCCCAGTTATTGGGACAGCAAGGACAACCTCACCATCGGCAAAAATTTCAAAAACACAAGGGACAGACTCAGCCCGCTTTCTGCGTCCTCCGGTGACGGATGTGACACTTGCGACAACGATACGCGGAACTCCTATGCCCAAAACAGAAGCCATCTCGGGAACATACTTAGTTTTAAAATCCACGTAGGAAGTATTGTAATCAGTTGTGATTGAGAAAGGCCAGTTGATGGGCTTAGGGATCTGGCGCCGATTGAGGGTAGAGACAGCAGCCACGGGAGACATAAGGCTAGATTTTTATCCTGTTAGAGTCACTTTGGTTATTCTGGTGGCTTCTGAGTGATGCGTACATGCTAGCGCCGTCAGGTGGTGGGTAAAACGAAGCACCTGGGCCCAATACGGCGCTTCGCAGATCGAGTGCAAATGATGCAACGCTTGCTGCGGAAGTAGTAGTGCTGGTCTCGATGCTGCTGGCGGTCTCGATACTTCTGGTGGTCTCGAAGCTGCTGATGCTCTCGATGATGTTGGTGGTCCCAGTAATGGTACCA
This sequence comes from Fusarium pininemorale, assembly GCA_002165215.1. NCBI lineage: Eukaryota > Fungi > Ascomycota > Sordariomycetes > Hypocreales > Nectriaceae > Fusarium > Fusarium pininemorale. Next base: position 358,749 of record NFZR01000027.1, on the reverse strand, counting down.
GTAGTAGGGATCGAAGAAGGGGAAGAGGTGGAGCTCTCAACAGCAGAGGTACTGGAGTTGGTGAACCTTGTAAACTGGCCAAACGCACTGGAAGCGCTGGCCAAGAGGAGGCCTGAAGTTAGGCGCATGGTTGGATAAGGTATTGAACAAAAGGAGTGATTGACGATGAAATGAGGGATTAAAGGGCGACTGCGTGGACTGCGTGGACTGCGTGGACTGCGTGTCCAGTTTATATCCATTATGCGTCCCAGTCATGAGAGAACATGGCTCTGATTGTGTGCAGCTCGTATCTGGAGTAGTCACATTCCTTTTCAAAGCTTCCACTACAGCTAAGCAACCGTTGAGACTTGTGGCTGGGCTCTTGCACTGATACAGGTAACTTACTTAGCAACCACTTACTTTGCCCGGTATCTTACTATGAGACATTTCCAGCGCGCGATTGTATTCCAAGTCATAGTAGCACCACAAGCTCTGAATCTAAACCACTAGCAAGCACCTTATCATCCAAGACATCCGTTTTCGCCTGCAATAGCCCTTCAAACTTCTAATTTAGACCACAGTAGTGGTATCTAAAATATGCAAGGCTCAATAATCCAACCGGATTCACCTTAGCGCTTCACTCAAGCTTGTGTCGATAACCGTTCTAGCCGTTTTAACTGCTAACTGTCAACGGATAAAGGTTCCAGGTCTCTGGTAGCTTTGTGGCTTTTGTCTGGAATGCGTTTTATAAGCGAGACTGTGACAGCATGCCCGCATTCAGTCCTCAATTCTAACCGAGACATACTCTACACTGCATATGGATTAAGACTTGTTGATGTAATTCCTACAGTAACGCAAGGCAATTTAATTAAAATAGCCAAGATGCGGTTTGTTGGTCTGGCAACTAAGTTATAACAAACCTAGGCTTAAGATAAAGATACAAATAGTTACCAGGTTTCAATAATTATAAGCAAAACATCACATTCTTCATTAAGATGGGGGCGTAGTCAGAATCCGTAGCTAATAGACTGGAGCATATTGAGTAGTATATTTAATAGCCTGACAGATATGCAGTTATCTATTCACATCTTGGATGCCGGGGAAACTAGGTAGTATAGACATGTTCCATCACCTACTACCTGCCGGGATTCATTTTCCATGTTGAGGTTAACGTACATCTTCTTGCCCTCCAGTTGTTTGATCGTCGCCGTGACTATGAACACCCCACCCAGAACCATTGGTTTACGATAGTTGACCTCGAGCCGCGCCGTCATAGTGGTAGGCTCACCCATTTGCGGGGTACCTTGCACCTTTCCAGCATGGTGTGTGTTGAGAAGTGCTAGCCAGCCAGCGACTGTGTCAAACAGATAGGAGAGGAACCCGCCATGGCCACGGCCAGCCCATCCAGCCACTCCAGGCCCGATATCGTACATGACGCACAGTTCTGGAAATGGTGCCCCGATCGGGCGGCTTTCTTGGGGCTTCTGATGGAAGTAGGCCAGTTGCGCTCTGACGCCGTCGGGGATGGCTAGAATGCCGTTTGCGAATGCTCCCCTGTTCATGACGCTCCCCAACGGGTTCTCGATTTCGTGAAGCAACTTGATATCCGGAGCTGTCAGGGTTTCGGCGCACCATGGCACCATGAGAAAGTGGTGCAGGTCGGAGGCGTTGTTGTTCATCGGGTAGTGCTGCAAGTAGGTCGGTTTTAGTGATACAGGCGTGGTGTCTTGGTCTCCTTTCTGGACATACCAGTGGAACTACAGTAGAATGTATTTGTATGACCCCAAGGCTTTGGTCTTGTCGATCAATCTCATTCACTACTAGAAACAAGCCTTTCCCACGGTTGGATCCTTGATGGGAGGGATAACACTCACGGTGTGGACCCACCGACTGTTTATGCCGAGGCTTAAAATATTCGCCGTATATTTGCCGAGAACTCGGGGTTTCGGGGCATCTTAGAAGGGAGCCAGCAGTTTTGGGGTCCCAGGACGACAGGGCTCCTGATTCTGTGCTTTGGTGTGCACTTTCATTAACCAGATATCCTAAATCCAGTGACAATAACTGTTGTATTCGGCATAACAGCCGGCGTTACATGCATGCTATACAAAGCCGCTTACTATACCCTTGGCGAGGCGCCCAAATAGGAATTTGCTTCTCAACCAGTGAAGTCAACTACCGTATGAGCCACTCAGTTGGAACAATAATTCAGGAAGTGTCGGCCTTTGCTTTGATTGGTCCTTTCTGGCGGTATTTTGTATGAAGACCATGTCGGGGGCCTCGTCGACCAGCGAGAAAGAGGAGGACCCAAATTCAACATGTTCATTGTGACGTCCCAGTAAGAATGATATATGACATGAAGACACAAAAGGAAGGTGCAATTCGATGTTTCGGACTTGATGTAAGCGACCGCGATGCCGAATTCCGAGTCGTTCCAAGATATGATAATTCTGAGTTGAGATATGCTTGAGCGACCAATTTTGGACTACAGTCTACTGGTACAGGTTCTCGATGCCCAAATCACATATAAAAGGTGGTTACTTCTCCTAATAAATGACCCTCTATTCCAAGTCATTCAGTTCGCGTTTGTCGATCAGTAAACAACAAAAGAAATCAATCTTCCATCCGAATCTTCTTCACCCAACTCAAGTCAGTATATGCTCAACATACAAGCATCGCCAAACGCTAATTCCTTCTAGAATGCATATCACCTCGATCTTTGCAACCGCCCTCATGGCGGCTAGCAACGTAGCCGCTGGTATCAATTGCAAGGGGAGTGTGCTGTGCGGCCAAGGCACCGAACCTCTTTCCAACCTCATCAACTATGCCGGTGGCCTCAACGACGACCGTTGGTACCAGAACGGGCAGCACATTGTCTGCGGAGGTTCACTCTGTGCGTTTCTCCAAAACACCGGTGGTTTGCCTGGTCGTGATATCAAGCGGCTCCTCGGAGATCTCCGCGACCATGGCTGCAAGTACTGCGGCAGTGTCCCGGTCTTCTTCCCTGATGACAACAATGATGGAGACCACGGTATTCTGACCGTTAACTACGTCAGTAACCCAAACTGCCAGGGCGTTTGTTAAGAGCTCATTGTGAGGCTCGTCTAAGTCACCGAAGGAGCCTTGGGTAGCGCCCTTTTCACGAAAAACATCTTCGTAATAGACACGAAGCGTTTCTTGAAGGGCTAGGAGAATAGACAAGAGGTTTCATTGAAAGGGGAGGCTGTTTTTCTCACTTTCGTTATTTAACAGGATTGTCCCAGCCTCATATAGAAACAACTTTGAGACAGAATCAAGCGAGCTGCCGCACAATGCAGTCTGTAGATAGATTAGTGGTACCAAATCATGCATTCGTTTAATCATTGGACCATGACATAGTTTCCAAAGCGGGGGTTCCTTTGTGCGCATTGTTTCTTTCGGTTTTAGGTATAAAGTGTTTACAGAGTGATTTCTCCCTCTTGATGTGACTACATTCCAGATTCTGGCATGCTCCTGTTTGGGATACTCCTTCGGCCCTCTGCTCGTTAGACAGGTTGTGAAATAAGCACAACTAGGCTTCCATTATTCTTCAGTCTCTTTTTCTAATCATGTCTCTCCTGTGCCACTAGACGAGTTCAACAGTTTTGCTCTCCTGAACACTGGCCCAATATTGTTCATATGGAAGACAAAGCACGCCAATTCGCTTATACTGATCGACAGCTCCATCATGGTCTGTGGCCTCCAGGATCAGCGCAGCCCCAATCACTCTCTTTTCATGTTTAGTCCACATTGACGGGAGGAGTTTCGCTACCAACATGCAAGTATAACTCCGCTTGATTGTTCCTAAGAAGTCGGTATAATCCAAGTATGCGATGCGGTCTTCGGGCTTTCGAATTCCAAGGACAGCTTCGGTCTTGATTGTATTCCCTTCCCTGTCGTAAGCATTCGGAACAAAAACGAAATCCAAGTTCAGGTCGTAGAGGTTGAATGGCTTGACAGGACCGCAAATAGTCACACTCCCCTCGAGTATCTGGCCTGATGTCTGAGACCCGTTCGTCCTTACTGACCACGATTTCACTTGAAGGGTTAAATAATTTTCTTTGAAGTTGGTCATGATTGGCAGAAACGTGATCGGATGAATAGGGGAGGCCCAGCACCATGAGGGTCGATTTGTTCCACGAAATGGGTCAGCTTCAGGCCCTTGCCCTCCCCAGCCTATCCAAAGCAGCCCCTGAGGGATAGAAGACTCCCATATGCCTGCTATGTAATTTTGTGGGAAACAACTTTGGATTCTCTTGGCGACGCCGGACAGCGCAGGTAGCTTATCTCTATAGAAAGAGAAGTTTGTGCCAGAATAAACCTCGACAAATTGGTACCACAGCGTTATGAGATCGTCTTGCTGCTGGTCCTGCAAGTTTCTAAAAACAGATACAAATTCTTCGTCTCTATAACCGTAAATCCTGGGTTCTGGACCATTGGGGTTCGCTTCTGTAGTTTTGAGTTCAGAGCATTCCCACAGCAAACAGCTGGCGCCAAAATGGAGTATTCTTCTTGATAAGACCCGTTCTTGTATTGCCCATCCTCTGGTAAGAAGGGGGGCATTCTGGATACTTAGTTCCCATGAAGGGGACGCTGGATGAACTTCAAGGTGTGTGGTGTCGCCAGAGATCTTATTGATTGTGAGTGTCACTGGTTGCGGATCGAGCTCAAGTGCGGGCCTATCGAGGAACAGTCCTTGCTCGGATGATATGGCACCGCTTGCGGCGATCGTCAAGGCCGCATTTTCGTAGTATTGTCCGAACCTCGCCGCCTCGTAAGACCAGTCGTCTTTGTGCCTCTGGTCATCTGGTCCTTCGCTCTGTAATATGCAGAGAGCATCCACCCACAGATACCTATATCCTAACTTTCTCGTAAAGATAATCGCGTCTTGTACGGTCTTTGCAAGATGACACCATGGCAGATGTTTCGTCATCTCTTTCAGATTGGATGCTGTCGTTTTGGCGAATTCGTGGCCTGAACCCCATGCATAGCTCAATGCGAGATACTCAATCTCAGGTGAGGAGTTTGTGATCACTATCTTTGGGGGAGCTGCTCCATCTTTGGGGCCAACATCGATGAGTCTTGTCGGTATCGTCTTGTTTTGGTCTAAACCCTCAGGCTGCATACCACATTTTTCATGACTCGTTGAACAGCTATGTATCCACCTGTTGGCCAATGCAACAGCCTTTTCAACACCCTCTGCTGATGATAAATCTGCTACTGTTCTTGCATTGCGCGAGATCTGTTCCCTAATACTTGCTTCATCTTCATCCTCCTCAACTGTGACAAGTGGCAGGGGGTGCCATCGACTGCGGTCTATGTCTAATCCAATACCGCACCAAATCTTTGGCTCTTTCGGATCTTGTCCTTTAGCTTTAGTTTTTCTGTAAGGGCGGAGAAGCTTGTATGACGAAAGATGAATAGCCAATGTCTCTGTCCAATTGCATTTTGAAATTTGATAACAAAAGGACTGGTACATTATTTGACACAGAGCACAGCCGTTCTGCGCTGCTTCTTTGAGTTTGTAGACATTCGGTGCAATTGTCCGCCGGGGAATCGACTCTTCAGCATCAATCTCAGCAAAGTCTTTGGCAAACTGCTTGCATGTATCGCACAAAGACTCAGTCATTTTGCGTAATAGATGGTAAGAACTGAGACATTGCTTGGAGCAACCAAGGCTCAGATTTCAACTGCCCGGCTTGAAATACCCCTCTAAAGAGCCTGCCCACGCTAGCCACGTGATGCATGCTGACACGACATGCCCGCTTACTACCAAATTATAGCGCTTGGGGCTGTGCTTTTAGGCGGACTGATAAATGCAATGTCGAATGAGAAAATCGAATTTAGTTAGACTGGCGAGGATCCCGATTGTTGATTAATGCCCTGATCGATACGATACGTACGGATCAATTGCTACGGATTCAAGTGGGGTAAAAGTACAACTAAATAAGAGAACAGCGACTACTGAAGTCTAGAGCAAACGACAAACTTGGACTTCAATTCCTAACTAGACTCCTAGAGCTGTGCCCCAGATTACCAACAACGGCTCTTTTGAAGAAGACGCTCTACCGGGAAGTCTTCTAGGTAGTTGATTTTCGATGGGAAAGAAACCACTGTTCGGCAAATTTGACAGCCTCAGGTAGAGAAAACAAATGGCAGTTTGCTGCACCTATTTGACCCTTCGTCACACTTTTTTGCTCGACGAACTCCTTTCCCAGTTCCAAAAAGTCTTCCTCATTCACACTGACGTCTGACACAGTCGCCCATTGTCTAGTTCCGTTGACTGAAACTGCGAATGAGATATCAGCCTTTGGTGAGTTGACTCTGTACTCTGCAAGATGAAAGCAAGTACAGCGATTGAATCCAACGCCGATAAGTAGGACCTTGGCATTCAGCTCTTCCAGACGAGCTAGGGGACTCTTTTCTCCCAGCATGCTATCCACTTCATGTCCGGCTGTGACAAACTCCGCCTTTGCACCAATTGCAGCAAAGGAAGTGTGAGGGTGTGTACTCCTTACTGCACCTGGCCATGTTCTCACTGTCTCGGCCAATACACCCATGTGTTCGCTTCGAGTTGTTATAGTGTTGAATGCAGGCCTGGTATCGCGGATAGTCTGCCACCATTCTCCAGGGACGGGTGGATTCACCCAATTCGATGGATCTGAGTTGCTGCTGGTGTGTGTTGGAACAACAAGAGCTCCTTTAGGTGTAAGGATGTCGAGAAGAGCTAGGGTAAAAGCTTCAGCTCCGCCGTTGATCCAACCTATGCTTTTGAGGGAGCAGTGGACCAGAACTGTGTCCTGTTGTTTCAGGCCGAGGTTTTGGAGGTCCTGAGTAAGAGAAGGCCTGGTGCATAAAGGTCCGGTAAGAGGTGCGGGCGTCATAGTGAACAATGAGTTGAGGGAAGTTATAAAGTGTCGAATATACACAGATAGTTACAGGACAAGAGATTAGCCAAGTTCAATCAGTAAATGGCTGGAGACCAACTTATACACAATGTGTACGCTAGCCTCTTTGCGCTCCCCCGCTCACTTAACTCATCCGGACAAGTTGTTCACCGTCTGAGTCACCATAAGCCAATGCGAAAAGCCTAGATGGAATGGCAAGACCAAAAACCTTTTAACGGTGACGTTGGCGTCAATCAAGAATTTTATATGCGTATGTTTTTGCGACTAAAATACTTACTGCAATTGAGACTTCTATTCTGGCGTGATAATACAATCCAACCATTTGGAAGAGAGGGGAATCGAACCACGGATCCAATGAGTGGCATAACGGCTCAGGTTAGCTGTGGAGGCTTAGCCTCGATACGGCTAGTGCAGAATCATTATGGAAAGTGGATTGGCTTGTGTCCCTCGTTTACCTTTTTCTTAAACGAGCTCTAGGGTAGCTATCCTTCGACATGATCATCCGTTATATTTCGGACTGGAAGTTTTGGTAGAAGCAGAGCCGGAAGTATTTCAATGCCGTTTCTGATACACTGAAAGTGAGATCATAAGAAATCTGCAGAATTGGTAGAATATATGCATCTATATTTACCAGGAGCCATAACTGAAATAAGTTTATAACACCACACAGTTGGATGTTGTAGCAATCGCCAAATGTTTTGGAGTGGATTCTAGAAATAGCAGAGTTCCGAGCCACTGACGCGCTTTGATCAGTTTGTTTCGTAGTAATTGCAACGTCGCAATGAAATATTTCCATTGCCAAGCCAATTTGTGACGCGCATTCAAGACAGAAGCTCGTATTGAAATGACGATCATCCGAGTTCCGTTGTGCCTATACTCGCCTGAAATGACATTCAATGCAAACCAAAATTATCCATAGCTCAGCCGAGAGACATTCTCGACGTCATTACATTCCTGTCAAAGCGTCTTCTCATGACATCACTGAACACTCTAGAACCTCGGCCCGCGATTTCTTCACCCAAATTGGCTAAGCCGAACGCGATAAAAATAGTAGCTATTTATATCACAAGACCCTTTAAATCTTGCGAACTTTCTAGGCCTGGGCCCTTCTGGACGCAAATCGAGGCTATTGAGACGCAGTGTTCAATTGAGACATGACCACAGAAAATTAGCCTGAATAAGGGGATGATCTAGCGAAAGGGCCATGCATGCCAAATGCCGAGTTCCGGACGGCACATAGAATACGAGATTTGGGGATCGTGACCCTCAAGTTCCCCACAAACAGCAGCACTCGAGGGCGGAAGTGTGAGGGATCGGCGAATGAGGCGATCGACATGCGCTCCGGCATTTTCTGGGGACTATCGCAATACAAAAAGGGAGGGATTCCTCTCTAGAAGCTCACTCTTCGTCTCAACAACAACTCAATCTCACTACCATCCAATACTGTAATTCCTCTCTCAACCTAAACAAATCACCAACCTTTTCTTCAAAACCACCAAAATGAAGTTCTTCACCACCGCTCTTCTCTCCGCTGCCGCCGTCTCTGGCTACGCCACCTACGAGGTCAAGGACTTCACCGCCAGCTGCGTTCCTCACAGCACCTTCTGCAAGTCAGTACCATCCCTTCTACTCCTCATAAAACAAGTGCTCACATAATACTTCCAGCTATGAGTTCAAGGTGATCCAGCCCGGAACCATGGAGACCTGGAAGACCCCCGTCAAATGCTCCGCCCACGTCCAGTCTGCCAACTATCTCCTCCCTGATGTCAAGGACGCCCAGTGCGATGACTCTTCTCGAACCTTCTCCATCAAGCGCAGCAAGAAGGGCTTGACTTTCTCTGTCTCCCAGCCTGTCAGCCCCATCAGCAACACGGTTGGAAAGCACTTCATTCCCAACAAGCAGCTCTGGCAGTCCAAGGAGCCCAATGCTGAGATCCAGGCCTACAAGGGCCCTAAGCACTTCGACCTTGAGTAATCGGGAGTTTAGATCTTGTTGATTTGGGAACCACTTCATTTTCTCTTTGAAAGACGCAGGCGTGTTGATTTGTATTTGAACTATATTTTAGACTAGACTATTAGGTATATATCTAAGCACAAAGATTCGCTTCTCACTACATGCGCTTGATGAATGGATCATTTATACCTTATTTAGCCCTAGGGATGAGAATCTCAGCAGATAAACACTGATGGGAGATCAGCGGTTCTTGGTGTAAGCAATTCTGATGCTTTACCATGCCCTAAGGACAGCCGTTCATTCCATGCTGGTGCGTCCTCAACCGCATAGAGCCTATTGGAGATCCCACAGGGGTCGACATTATCTTTGACCGACAGGAACTGTCCACGATTGTCAGAACCATAAAATGAAACCCGGAAATTGGGTTCCGTCCGTCACGCGTATTTCAGGGGCATACGCGGCACTATCAGGAATCACCTCCCCTGATAACTTGATCCAATCACTGACCCATGTCTTATTCGTGTCGATGAAAACACCTTAGGAACTATCTTGAGGACAGTTGATCATGAATGCTGCCCACATGGTTAAACTTCGTAATGCTGGGTTCGCGGCATTGTCGGGGTAGGATCCTGGACCTCCGCTGATGCCGATGCCAACGATGTGCCCGCCCTTGTCTGAGAGACTAGAGGTCATAAAAGGTATTGCGAACTTTACGGAGTATTTGAAGTATGTAATTGCCGTCTTGTTCAACGAATTTTGAGCAGGAAGGTGGAAAGAATGCGTACGTTGGTGAGAGACGACGGTCTATTTTGGTCTTCGCACCATTTAAAACCTCAAGGGGAAAGTTCGATTACTGGCTTGGGCACTGCAGGGTTAAGATATGTCTACGATATGTTATGTCTTGGTCCTGGAGTGGGCACTTTTGACTTTGCCTTAGGCGAGTCCTTACTTGTACAGTCATCTGCAGGAGGTCTTCTCCAATGACGGGATCGATGTTCTCCAGCCGAACGGCATGAAACCATAAGAACCCATCTTTATTGAACTTTGACCCAGCGACTGATATATCAGGCGAACGGCGATTCGTCAAGTCGCTGTCTGCAGAGCCTTTACTGATGGCGGCGATGAAAATGGCCAGAACCTAGCCCACAAACCCATCACAGTAACATGGCACAATCTACAGAGCCCACTACGGAATTAAGTATGTCACAACATTTGAGGAGGGAAAACATCTCAGGAAGGATAGGCTCTGGGACGAAGATCAGGGCGAACATGGCGCAGACAACCAAATGGAATGGTGTCTCAAAAAGGTAAGAGTCTTGACTTTGTGATCTCCGAATACTTACTAACCTTTACTAGGGCGACTGTGTCTCTTTTACCGCATCCACGATACTAAGTGGGATGGACGATTCTCAAGCACGATATACTAATGCGAGGAGATTGATCCTCTTGAGCGACTGGAATCTACCGTAGAGGAGGTATGTACCATGAATTGTACACTCGAGAATTGAATGCCAGTATCAAGGCTGAAGAATCATGTCACACCGGAAGGAGAGAAGAAGAAAATGCTGAATCACAACATTAGAATGCTTCCGACCGGCAGATGCGTCAACTTTGATGTTGAGGTTAATGGGACACGCCTTGGTAAGGTTAACCTTGACGTGAAGTTCGACTAGTTGAAGGCAAACTGGCTTGCTATTGCAAGATTGAATTGTAGCATCATAAGGTGCTTAGATAGTCAGAAATTAAGCGACTTAATAGTTCGAAGTCTAGGAACCCAGGCTTGAGGGAATTGGATCAAGTACTCAAGTTGTTAGTGTCTCGAAATGATGACGAGATGCGTATTGGTTGGTGAGATGCTGGCGGCCAGCTGTGGATCAGATGCGTTACTTGTAGTCGAGTTTTGTGGCTGAGAGCTTATATCAGCAGACAGAACCTAGTTGTTATTCTGGTCCATGTCATCGCCTGCTTGAGGGTGGTATATAGTTAGGCGGTACACGCGTCCGTGGTGGTGTCTCCGCCTGTTGATACGGGTCCATCCGTTAGTTATGTGTAATAATGGTGCCAAAAATAAGTCATACGAGGCTGAACCACCAATCAAATACCCCAAAGCCATCTCTTGGCCCGCTAACCATTAACCACGAATCATGAACCCCGGAGCTAGCCGACGAATGCTCTCGGCCAAACCGCAAATCCGGTTCGGGGCCAAGTATTTTTACTCTGTACAAGCTGTCCTTTTCTTAATAATTTGTAAACAACATCACCATGAGTATCTCTGAAACATATGGTATCCGAGTTTCAAGGTTCGTTATTTCTTGCAACTGTCTCTTGCTCTTTGAGTTGACTGAAAACACTGACGCGCTGTAGCGGCCTCCATGAGGTCAATGGCATGCATCTTGCGCGTAACCTAGACAAGAATCTAGTTTTAGCCCCTACCGACGTCGCGGGTCTGGCCTTTTGCCAACAATGCAAAACAAATCAAACAACTTTCGTTCTCAAGGACGATTCCATGTCAGAGTTTCTATCCGTCATCGGCCCAAGCGGCCGAGGACCGTACGAGCTGCGAACCTCTCCTGAAACTAAACCATTTGGCATTGGTTCAATGGTCTACCATGACTTTTCGATGAAGACTCCTGGTCATGGGACTGGAGTACATACTCTGGTAATCGCCAATGAGGACATAAGTGACGGACATTGGATGGCATGGAGAGACCCAGAAGGCAATGGCGAATGGTCAGTATATTGGGTGACGCCTCTACCTTACAACATGGACGATTTGCCTGGAGGCATCCCTATCGAGTTGATTCTGGATAACAAGGCCTAGATTGGCAGGAAGATCCGCTCTAGTACCGGGCTTCCTTGCACAGAAACGCATAAGTAAACCATGTAGGTTTACTTGGGTTGAGTTTGTGAAAGACTTTTGTGTGCTGAAGCATTATGCATATCTAAGTGTGCTAAAAAGCAACGGCGGCGAGGCAAACAGGCAACGCCAGCCACGAAATAGCCTCAAAGTCTTACTCGTTACTTTACTATACAGATATAACCTTATCAGATATGAATGCATTCATCATATACTCCCTTATATTATCAGTCCTTATTTGCAAGTCGTCGTTGAGTACTGGTGATCTATGTTTGTTGGTTTGTCTTTATTCCATTTCTTTGGGCTGAGGTCTCTTTTAACCTCTCATCACAGTCCAGTTCCCATAACGCCGTGAAGAAATTAACCAGCTCCAGTAGCCCAGATCAGCATATGGAACTCTCAGTTATTCTTTGGCTAAGATATATGCTCTTTGGTAGCCTATCTCTGTCACCCAGCCCCAACGTTGGTTTCGGCCGGATCAAGCGTCTTCACAGATAGACTTTCGTTCGTATTGCTGACAGGGATACTAAACGACAGCGAGTCTACCTTTCGTGGCCGTTCGACGACATTTTTGAATGATACTCTCTGTCTCGTGGCATCATCTCCAACGTCGCCGAGGCCATCATACGAAATTTTGGCAATACCTAGCTCATCAAGGATCTCGTCGAGAGATGTCGTCTCGCTGGTCAAGATGGCAGTCAGTGCATTGACCATCTCTATGTCAACGTGAGGTCGGCCGCTACATTCGGGATCCCGCATGATCCATGTCGCCAATTTTCTGGGCAATACTGAGCCGAAACAGACATCTTGTGATACTGGGTCCATGGGAACATAGATCGTGAGTCTCCCGTCAGGCTCGGCAATATGTCCCTTGGACAAACGACTCTTGGCTATAACAGTCTCGCCATTCTGTTGTAGAATGAAGGAAGTCTTGATACTCCATGCTTGTACACATTCAATGCTGGATAGTGTCTTGTGAATCGCCTTGATCCCAGAGCGACAGTACGGGCTGCCGAAATTCGCCGCAACACTAAATATATTAATGGTTCGTTTCTATCAAGAGTACCGAGGAGCTTACCGAGTAATATAGAGGGCCTTGGCCTTCAGGTTTCGCTTCTTGTGAGGGATTGGAACTTCAGATGCTCCGAATAGGCCTCCTTTCTCCTCAGCAACAATCGTCACATCCTCTCGGACACATCTAGACAAGTAGCGACTTTCCAGTTTCAGCCATTCAAAGAAAGGCTTTAGATGATGGAATTCCCCAAGATCGACGTCAAGAAGTCGAATGTGACTGTCGAAATTGATCCTCAAATTGTCATTATCTCCAATGGCGAAGTCTGTTTCTACAGATCTCAGGGAGACCCTCCCATCGGGATCTCTGACAGGGAATATTTCAGCATTCCTAACAGGTTGCGGATCTAGGAATCCTGGATCGGTTCGTAGAAAGTCATTCAGGATGAAAATGGCCTCTTTCATCTCCTGCGGCTCACACTTGGGAGACTTGGTCAAGCGGTCATAAAGTATTCGTAGCGATAATGACTCAATGCCAAGTTTATCGACGAAGAAATCACAAAGTGGTTTATATGTCTCGTCTAGGGTTCCCATACCGCATAGGTTCGTGTTGCTAGACCATAGGACTTCAGTAGATGTGTGCCATCCGGTGTATGGGCCGTCGGGGATGAAGATAAGAGGTGAGCTCTCAAATGCAGTCCTACTTAGATGTCAGAGTTACATGTCGAATCAGGTTGTGACAAAATGATACATACCTCATATCCCGAGATGAGGGAATCTTCTTGTTCAAGAATCCATACACCGTGAAAATCTCCGCAGGATCCTCGTCATTTCGGATTCGTAGCTCATTCAGTTCTGCCACCAAATGCTGAAGGTTAGTGTTCTCTATACCGAGGGTTTCGAAGAAAAGACTATGTAGGGCGCTTCCAGCTTCAGCACTTGAGACTTGTAGATCGTAACAGGACTTGAGCGAGCGCATGGTGACCATGTCTGGCGGTGCGTCCCACAAACAAGACGAAGAGCTTATCCACTCAAGTTCTTCTCCATTGAAGTACACGACGCCGGATTCATCGAAGAAGTTTCTGGTTTAGTGTCAGCGCGAACCAAGTTAAACAACGCAGAACAACTTACCTGAGCTTTTCTCTGTCGGTGGTCATTTCCCCGGAAGCAGAGAGCTGGCCATATATGGAAGCGTATAAATCCAGGACCTTCTGGAGTTGACGCGTCGGATCCTTCTTAGGATCTGAACGACGGATTGAACGCAAGATCTCGAGACGAAAGTCGAGATTATCTTCCTTGCCGACAAGACGATATTCAGATAGAAAGTTCCACTTTGTGCCAATGACCCCAGTACCGTCTTGAATGGATCTCAGAAAGGGGAATAGCCCGGGGTGTTCCATGTAGGTCTCAACTATATCAGTGAGAGCTTTGAGAGGAAGCCAAGTATCTTGTAACTTAAACGCGTATTCAACATCGCAAAGGTTGCTTGCAGACAGCTGTCGAATCTCGGATATGATAGCAGACTCGTTTGATAACTCCACGTCACCTTTAGACAGGAGATACTCGAGAAGGTACAGAAGCTTGTCTGGGTTTTTACTTACAATACGAAGGAAATCAGACGATAGTTTTCCAGTCCCGTCTGATTCAAGGCAGATGTCTTCCCTTAAACCGACGTAGTCACAAAGCCATCTCTTCCAACTAATGCGTGCAGAGTTGCCGTCACTTGGCACGTAGCTCAAAGTTTCAGGATGTAAGAAAGAGTAAGGAAGAGAAGATTCTGACTTCACAGACCCCAAAAGGCTTTCAGGACTGAACGGATGATCCTTGCCTGGTAAATAAATTGCCTTAGGGTTATATTGTGGCCTCTCAAGTGTTGAGCTTGTTGTGAGAACTCGAACTTCTTCGTAATGATGCCTCTCCCAGTCGCTTGCTTCATGTGTCAGGTAGAGATATTGTAGATATTCGTTGACAAGTTTGAGTGGGATAGTATCTGGTGTGATAAGGCTTTCCCGAACTGACTCCCTGGCATCGTCGAGGGAGGGCTCAGTAACCCTAAGGTATTTGAATAGAGCATACCGATCTGGATCTTGAGTAGCGGGTGTTGCTACCATCCTTAAATATTCGGTTTCCGGGATGGAAATGTCACCTGTACGTGGAAAATAGACCGGATCAGATAGCATAGACGTCCATGTTCCACCTTGCAGAGGAACAATTGCAATGGACTTGACCCTCCAAGCATTCAAGCTTGACGTTTTCGAGAACTGGAGAAGAAAGCGCGCCATTCTCGCATGCCACTCTTCAGTAGTGTATTTCCGATGCATCTTAGGACTTTTTGACCTCATATCAAACTCCAGGTGTCTCCAAAAAGTCTCGTCCTCCATTGTCTTTGCACCGTGCTCCTTGAAGATCTCCACCACGCGTTGAGGATAGTCTGTTGGCAAGAGCATGTCGTGTGCAAATGGTTCAACCAACGGTTGTCCATTTTCATCTTTCAAGTGGTCAGGGAGGATTGTCATCTGATTGATGCATCGCAAACCTGACTGCTTGTAGACCTTCACTAAAAGATTCTTCTGAGCCATATATCGGATCTCTAGACTGAGGGGTGACTTGTGGCTGATTGGAGGCAGAAATAATGGCCATTCATAACGAAGACTCGCGTGGGTGACAAATGTGGAAATGGCTTGCAAGAACGCGGCTACGATCCAGATCCGAATTTCTTGATTCCTTTTTGAGTTAGGCTTAAGCTTTTGTTGATTGTCATACTCAAGATCAGCATCTATCAAAAACTGTGGCATATGTTTAGTATTCGGTCTCAGAGTCCAGTATAGAGGCGAGATTTTCTTACATTGTATCTTGATTTTGTGATAGGCAAAACGTTGAATATCCCGTTTTCTGTAGTGTCGATTAAGGGTTTGCCCTCCTCGGTCAGTGGGAACGCCAATTTGACATTTCGTCGCCCCAAAGCTCCCCGCTCCGTCACATGGAACAATGTGCCTTTTTCTTTCTTCTCATCGTGATCATTGACTGTTGCTTTGAGTAATTCACGGTTGTCTTTCATTGAATGCTTGCGGAATCGCTTAGATTGACGAAGCTCACCACCTTTGCCGTAGAACTCAACAGTTATACGCCGAAGAGCTCTAAGAAACAGTAGACTTTCGGCTGGCAAGCTTTCAAATTGTGTCAGAATAACGCTCTTGAGGCGCTCCAGATGTTCTTCGGTGCCATAGTCGTGAAAATAGACAACCATGCGCGTTAGTGAATCGGGTATTGGGGCAGATGGCGAAACCCAATTTGGTTTTATTTTACCCTCACTCGAAGAGAGACGCAAGTCAATGGAGAATGCACCTGACTGGAGATAAACTTTGGCCGTAGATTTGAAGACCGAGCTGAGACTATCTTCGCCAATGCTCTCATCCTCGGCGGTGGAAGGTAGACATATATGTTCTAGATCTCTTTTTGTAAAGCCATTGTCGTTGAACTCAACTTCAATATGACTAGAGTGTATCTTGAAAGATACATATGGATATTCTTCACGCACTATCGCTTTCGTGAAGACTCTCGTGTCGATATAGAGAAGCAGCTCGCGTAAAAACTTTCTGCCACTCTCGTATACATTCTCGTCCAGCCTGGTAGCGAGTTAGTGTTAGGTGACTGGGCCACAGATCAAAATCGTACTTGAATTCGCCAGTAAGCTCCCGAATGACTCTCTCTGCTTCCTGCTGGGTCGTCATGATGAGTGACTGACTGGTGTGATAAGGTTGAGTCCACAGAGGTTTCAGCCTCAACTTAATGGTAAAGAACACAAACGAGCGCGATTGATAGTAAAGATCAGGTTTTTTCCTGCTGTACTAATGCTATTCAAACGGATTGAGTTGTGATATAGAAGAGCGTAAGTCGAAAGATGAAGAAAATTATAATCACTGACGATGGTATTTTTAGGCGTCAATATGCATGTTGGTCACGACATCCTTGTTTGTTGGTCTGTCTCACACCACACTGTCTAAGTTGGCGGCGCTTCGCCAGAAAATGGCTGTAACTTATGGCGCATATCTAGGAGCATCTTGAGCATCAAAGATACTCATGTGTTCTCCCTGAGTGACGACGATGACAAATTATTCCTTTGTGCTTTTTCCTCCAAGGCTTTCCGATTTTTTTCATTTCTGTCGCGATCAAAAGATCCATTGAGCTTCGCATTTCATAATTGGGGTCAGAGTTGATGCAGCCGCGCGCTTAATAGACACCCTTGATTTGACTATTCGGCAAATGCTGAGCAGGTGAATTGCAGACGATATTCAGGCTGCAACAGCATAGATTCGATCGATATTGATATTTATGGACCCCTGTGAATTCTTGTTCATCAAACGCCGTTCGATTCGTTGAACTCTCCCAGCGGCTGCACCTTTTTGACAACCCTTGCCGGGGATCCCACAGCCACGCTCCAGGCGGGTATATCGCGCGTCACGATTGATCCAGCGCCTATTGTACATCCCTCCCCAATTGTAACACCAGGTAGAATAGTGACACCGCCCCCAATCCAACAGTCATCGCCAATAGTGATAGGATACGCATACTCGATGCAGGCCCTGCGGCTTGCGACCTCCGTTTCATGTGTCGCCGTCGAGATCATAACGTTTGGACCAATCATAACCCTATCGCCAATCGTAATAATAGCTGAATCCAAGACCGTCAAGTTGAAGTTGGCGTAGAGTCTCTTTCCGACTGACATATTGGGGCCGTAGTCGACTCTGAATGGTGGCTCGATAAAAACTTCGTTGTCTTCCACGTGTCCAAGAAATGATTTGAGCATTTCGGCTCGTCTTTTCGTGATATTCTCGATGTTGAAGTCGTCGCCTTCGGGAAACCAGGTGTTGTATTCGTTCATGGCCTTCCGAGCAGCGAGACGAGCATTTGTGAGTTTTGGGATAAGCGAATCATATCTGTAATAGTTGTTAGTAAGTTTGAGTCTCTGAAATGCGCTCAATGTGTTCACTGACAGCATCCCTGAGATCATCCTCTCGTATTGCTCGCAATGGGGAACGTTTGCCAGCTTGGATGCCTTCTCCAACTCGGCCTGGTTCTTCTCTTGTGCCGCCATACTATGTATAGTAGCGCTCAAAAATAGACAATATCAGGTTACAGAACATAAGTCTGGGATATAATATGATTCATCGTTGCAGAGGTTCATGTCCTCTTTATTCATGTCCATCGCTTGCCAAGCCATCTTCTCCAAAGATGAAACTATTCCGTAAACAGAAATACTCCCAACTGCCAAGTCCGATTATATCCCCGATGCCGACTCCGACTAACACGGTGGAGCACTAGTGGAACGTCGGCCCGTCAAAAGAAGAGGTATGCGTGTTGAGAACGAAGAAGCTCGGAACAAGTCTAGAAAAAGGCTCGAATCAACAAAGAGTAAGGTAGAGAAAGCAGCGAACTTACAAATTCCATCCAGGGAACATTTAACCAACCCCGAGGATTCGTCCTTCTCTCGTCCCAGACTTTAGTCAACAACTCAGTCATGGCGGGGTGCTGGAAGCCCGTAGAGTGCTTGATTTCGTCGATGCACCAGCTTGCGTAGTGTATTTGATGCGGAGAGCAAGTATCGGCCCCTGCTAGGAACAGCGGAAATAGCAGACGTTTATAAAATGCGCTGTCTCTCGGTATTGTAGCACAAACGTCCAAAACCGCAGAGACAGAAGCTTTTATCTGCGGGTCGTCGCATGAGATAGCGAAAGCGTCGGGAAATCGCATCACGCGGAGCAAGCATGCATGTCTGTATGCCTCGGCAAGTTGCCGCCATTCCTGGTGGTTGGTGGGATACACGGCATTATCGGCATCCCAGCCGCGGAAGAACTTCTCAGCTCCGTCGAGCAATTGCTCAAACTGTTCAACGGGCAGGTCTCCAGCCAGGAAAGCTTTACCTGCCTCGAGTACCTGGCCAATCTTGAAGAATATTACTGGCGGACAGCCAACTAATGTGTGAAGGCTTAAACTTCCGTGGTCTCTCACGCATTCTCGTACCTCGGTCGAGTAGGAGAGCTTTTCAGCGCCGCTGAAGCCTCGTATCATATCCAGCCTATTTCTATCAGTGCCGTTGGTGATGTTCGCAAGGTAAAGACTTACCAAGACAATGCCGATATCAAGAACATGGCCGCTTTTGAACGCATGGGCGATGTGTCAAGGCAACCGATCCGCTTGCAGAGGAACGATACACCTGTCAAGTGAGCCCCATGGGTTGAGACGCCTGATTCACAAACCTATGGCTATGTCAGTAGTTGCTGGGCATAAACCTAAGGAAAAGATGCTGTACATCATGCAGAACGAGAAGCAATACCATAGCCAGAACATGTTCCTCCTCGGCCGGTGTTAGTCTTGAGATATCTTCTTTGTGCAGTAGAGAAGCAAGAGATCGTATCGCTGATAGTCTGTACCCAAGAGATACCGTGATGAGTCTCTGACTGTTCGCGTGTCCAGTGTTATGCATATGGCATGCTGATAGTCCGAGTAACGCATGCAGAATACCTTGATGCTGGTAGGCAAGGGGCAGAACATATTCTCTGAATGGGTTATCCAAGCCTGGTACGTGGATAATGAAATGCTCGCTTAGCGTTTGATCAACTGGACAGTTTGTTATTGGTTGCAATTTCCGGTAATTCAAGTGTCCTACAATAATCAATGATATGTCTATTTGTCGCAATATCGTTCTCTAGGTCCGTGTGTGCTGAGGGTGAGATAGTAAAGGACCCAACGTCGGGTGACAGTGATAGAGTCGCTGATGTTTGAGGCGACTTTAAGGTCAAAGCCGAAGTCTCAAGGACAGGGTATTCGGGCGAAAGTGAAGCCGACAGTCTTGCATCGATGGGCATAGGCGGCATTGACAATTCTGGAGGTGACTCACTCAAGCTCACTGGCTGTGAAGGCGAGGCATCGACGCTATCTGATGTCGCAGGCTGCGAGCTTGATTGATTGGGAGTAATTGTCAATGTCTCTTGGAATTGAAACCGTGGGGGGTACCCTTCACAATGGAGACCTTTGGTGCGACATCTATCGCATATCGGGCGTTTCCGATCGCATTTTCGACACTTCTTGCGACATGTTCCGCAGGCTGGGTCTAAAGCAGGGTTCTCGTCAAAATTGTTCAGGGCGCGATGAGAAGGACAAATATTGGTCACCTTTGCGACGGGCAGTTGGGCGATTTGAAGATGAATTATCACTGCCAGTCATTATTGTTGTGTGTATTACCAGATTTGGAAATAAAAGACGATGGTGGAGCGAAAGAAAAGATGATCAAGAGAATGGGAGTCAGCATCGGAGTTGTTGATTTCTTAGTGGGGTCGTTCTCAATCTTTTAGGTCATGCACGCCTCGCTGTCATCCCGAGCCGATTCATAAGGCACTACGGAGTACAGAACCCGGACTCGGAGAAGTGGGACATAACCATCTAACCCAGCTCAATTACGAAGTCATACATAAAAGTCATTATTTGTCCTAGTACTGAGCTTTCTAAAAGTCTGAAGGACCTTTCTCAAGGTCTGGTCGGAGCAGGTATATCGGATCTATCTGTTCTACATAACCGCACGCCGGGTCGCTCATCGAACAGCCCATGAATGCCTGTATATCCTGATCAAGCTCCGTCGCTATTTCTCTAGGAACAGCGAGATACTGGTTTTCTTCTTGTCTCAAGAAGCCACAAATGGAAAATGTAGCAAAGACCAAGCGGTGCTGGTCCTTGGTAGAATTGGTACCTCCACCATGATACGCTGAAGCAAGCATGATAAATGCATCGCCCTTGTCCATCTCGGCAAAGATGCAGTCTCCAACACGCGGGGGACCTCGTTCTGAGCCCCTGTGGTTCGTCAGTTACGTTTAATATCTGAAAAATCTGGTGACCAGCACTGACCATAAATGACTCCCTTGGATGAATTGCGTACCGCCATTCTCCTTCGTAACCTTTGACCCAGCTACAAACAGCCCAACAGAAGACTCACGATTGGCATCACGCTTATCATCCCACTTGTCAATATCTTCGTGGATGTTGTGACTGATATAATCGTCACGGTGAAGTGGCTGCGCCTTGCCTCCAGGCCCGATTCTCATAGCAGTACAAGAATGCAAGTAAGACTTCGAAACCGACTCCTTCCGTTCAGGACCCCACCAGAACCAACTTCGCGTAGTGAGGAAATGATCGACGACTTGCTGGTAGACTGGGTTCATGACCTGGGATCGGGCGTACGTAGGGCTGAGAGCAAGGAGGCTTGGCGCCCGTTGCGTCTCCTCTTAAGTTCACATGTTAGTTCAGTTATTGTACTAAATATTATAAAGAGAACTTGCTGGGGAAGAAGCTGCCCGACCATTCAACGTCTGAATCTAGGCGTACACGACATTCATCATATGCCTTATCGATATCTGCCTCAGATACCAGTCTCTTCACAAAAACACCCCCATCACGCTTGAGGAGTGCGATGATGTCCTGGATGGGAGCATCTGCAGGGACTCTCTGCACTTCGGGACCATACTTTTCCGAGATGGACATGGTGGATAAGGAATATTGATGTAAGCGACTCAATGGCTAAATAATTCGCTAATTATAACGACTGGGTAATCTGAAAAGGAGTGAGAAAAGAGAAAGTTCTTGGACCTGAGAAATGATTGTTCGAGAACGAGTGGAACTTTTCGAAGCGGAGTCTCCGACAAGTGGAGGAGCTGGGAGTATTTCCTGTTTTGGTAAGACCGAAAAATACCCCATTCGGAAATAACATGACTAAGAATCCAATCCGACTCCGAGGAATCCTCCGCCTTGAGCACATCTCCGATTTCTGGTTGCATGTCTACCAATGTACTTGACGATATAGACTTGAGGTCTATCACTTGGGAAGTAACGTAACTACAAATAAACATACTATCATCCAATCATTAGTTATGGATCGGTTATATGACATTGCTTCAAAATGGCTGCATAGATCTATAGGTTAAGTCCGTGTTAAGATAATAAGATTCCATCGATCAATCCCTTGAAAATGTTTTCTTAATTGGCCGAAACTTATATATCACACTTTACTGTTTATTAGTGCAGTAATTATGTATTCTCATTATGTAAAGTAGATGTTGTGTCCAATCGTAATTACGTAGCTTGCTCAAGTCCCTATCGGCAATTTGGACAAGCTAATATCATTTCGCAAAAGATCAGACCTACACTTTTGAGCAAAACATTAGCTTATTATATCTTCTTAAGAATAGGCCTCCTACTTTAGGACTTGCTCCAAATTACCCAAACAGGTTTCCTTCTATGATAGCTACCTTGGGCTTATGAAAGAAGGAAGACAAGGAAACCTCAAACCTCTTTCAAAGCGATGGCAAGACCTAAGTATATCTATCAGTATATATTAGTCAGCCTTTGTAACAATTCACTTTATCATCCTGGCTCAATCCCAGAAGTTCCCTTTCCATTTACGGACTGGCTGTCTTCTTTCAATATCATTAAGCTAACATCCGAAATGACGTCATAACGCACGTACAAATTGAAGCTATTCACGGAGTCTCTAGCAACGCCCGCGCCGATCCCGTGCCAATCCGAGAAATGCTCACTCTCGGCGTTAGTTCTTTCATGATCTCTCCCTTTCATCATTGGCGGTGATCCTCGTGATTGCTTAATCAATGATATCAATGCGAGACTAACTCATAAATCCGACAAAAGCGAGTATCCCAATCAAGTAATCTTCTCTCCCGCTTCCCTCGCTATCTCCGCTCGCGCTTAATCACCAGCCGCGAAACCTTATTATAAATCACCAACTGAGGCTAGTGGCTGGAAGAGTCTAAGCGGACTAAACCGATCTTGATGAAGATCATCAGAATTAGTGATAGGTATTCGGGTAGTGATGGGTATTTCTGGCGCGAGTGTTGCACTTGTGTCGATCGAGACGGGTAGACAACGTTGCCTCCGTGATAATGCCGACCGTGGCCTCACTTTTTGTGTTCCGTGGAGTTAGGCCACGGAACGCCGAAATTCCTCATGCAGGCAGCCTCAACGCCTTTTGTGAGGTACGAAGCGGGTATGACATCGTTGCATCGTCATCGACTATAAGAGTCTCCCTCTGTCCTGGTTATTGACCTGAACAACAATCTTCCAACTCAAGTGCATCTAAGAAGACAATAACCATCACTCACAATGGTATTCGACTCTTCTCTCAACGCTAACACTTCGCGCCGGCTGTTACTCAAAGGCGGCACTGTCCTTATCCACGACGCCAATGACAACGTCCAAGCTCTAGAAAAGGACATCCTTGTTGAGGGCAACCAAATCTCCAAGATAGCCGAGAACATCAGCGACATCACTGAGGCCGAGGTGATCGATTGCGTCGACAAGATCATCTCACCTGGCTTCATCGACACGCACCATCATCTTTGGCAGACCCAGCTCAAGGGACGACATGCTAATGAGCTACTTCTCGATTACATGGCCTCTGGCAATCTCCAGTCTTCAAATTATACGAAAAGCGATATCTACTGGGGACAGCTTGGAGGTTCTCTCGAAGCAATCAATGCAGGCACCACCACTGTAGTCGATCATTCACACGTCAATGTCTTTGCTGGCGCCGGTAAGTCAAATACCCCCAATCTTCAAGCATAAGCTAACCGCCACCACCTTCAGCCTTAACTGCCATCTCCGCCACTGCTTCCTCTGGCCTGCGCTGCGTCTATGGCTACTGCCCAACTGCTCGCGTCGCATCATGGTCGCCTTTTGCAATGAATCCAGATATGCTTGCACCATGGGTCGTGGGCGAGATAAAGGAGCTAGGCAAGAACGCCCCCTTCGGCTCCGGCCGCGTTACTTTGGGCTTGGCTTTTGACCTCTGGTTTCTACCGGAGCCAGTCATCAAAGACCTATTCGAGTGTGCCCGCGAAGCTGGTGTCGAGTTGGCGACAACTCATGCTGTTAGTAACCCCCAGATGGGATCTTATGATCTCGTTCAGCAAATCAAGAGCCTTGGCCTGCTGGACAAGCGCATGCTCTTCAGCCATCTCAACGGATATGCCGCCGAGAGCGTCAAGGACCTCGCCAATGCCGGAGCGCATATTAGCAGCACTCCCTCTACTGAAATGCAAATGGCTCTTGGAGATCCTGTGTGCCTCAACGATGATCTGCCTCGGGCTCAAGGTCAGTCTAGTCTAGGCGTCGACTGCCACAGCAACCAAGCCTCTAGCATCGTTTACGAGATGAGACTTGGTTTGCAGGGCTCCAGGGCTAAGCATAACCAGAGATTGATTGACCAGGACCTGGCTCCTCGAAAGATTTCCAAGACTGTACAGGACGTATTCAATCTGGGGACAATTCAGGGTGCTAGAGCGATCGGGAGGGAGAGTCAGCTTGGTAGCATCGCTGAAGGCAAACTGGCCGACTTGGTGATTTTTGACGCCAATACTCCCGAACTTATCTGCGCTGCTGAGCAAGACCCCATCGCAGCCGTTGTGTTGCATAGCAGTATCGGTAACGTCGACACAGTCATCGTCGATGGGATTGTTCGAAAGCGTCAAGGCAAGCTTGTTGGTGTGACCGTAGAGGAAAGTATGGTGGATGTTACCGAAAAGCGGTCCTTGGAGTGGACGGATGTTGCCAAAGCGATGAGAAGATCTCGTGCCGAGATGCTCCAGCGTGAAGCAGAGATGCAGAACTTGGATGATATCAAGCAGGGCGTGATCAGCAGCCTTAACATTGACTTGTCAAAGCTGAGGGACTGAATGATCAGGCCTTCCAGACACGTAGAACACCGTTGAATAGATAAATTCAGGCTAATTTATGCAACAAGATCACCTAAATCGTGAATCGGTGTACTAAGAGAACAAAGTATTCTGCGTAGTCGCTGTCTGTAAGATAGCTGGCCAAATACATCTGGGTTGCGCGAATACTGGAATACGTACCTAGAATCGATCCGTGTTTACAACTTTGCTCATCTAAGGTCATCTAAGAAGCAGTAAATAGTACATTTTCGGGCCATATGGGAACCATTGCGGCTCCGAAAGATCTCTCGTCTTAATGTCCGCGTTATAGTTCGTCCCGTTAGTCAAGACATCTTAGTGCGATCTTCCATGACGGCTCATGCACGACCCTCACGATATCCGAGATTGGATCTTTTAATCCACCGAGAAAAGTGCCTGACGACGGGAACCCGCTCCGTCGTATATCGGCCTTACCAGAGTGCTGGTTCTCTCTCGATGGCAGCGGAACCGAGCGGCTCCGGCTATAGTTCCGCCGATCGCATCCGCCTCTCGTGGATACTCTACCGACTACAATGACCTGGAGATTTCTTTCATTAGATGGATTCAAGGCCAACCAATTAGCATGTTCGGTGTTGTAGTAGGCTGAGCTTTGGTGCATCCTGAAAATCCCGACCTTTGGCAGAGGGGGACAATAGAGGGCTGGGAACAGCACATGCTTGGTTCGTTCGACACAGGCTAATTAACGAGGATTTGTAGCAAGCTTCTAAGTTAAATCCTTTCTTGTGCTGAAGGGCTTTTTATGGTGAGACTGCTGAGAAATATTGCGGATTTGTCCAGACTTTATTCTGGGGTAACTTTGCTTTTTCTGAGCAATCACAAACTCTCTCCACGATGTGATAACGCATGTAATTTCTCGCTTCCCCGAACGCCACATTCATTCTTCATCTCATCCCACCAATAAATCGCCCAATAATGTGGACAATCAGGCCTTTCGTACTAATACCCATGCATCAGCGTCAAACAGCCACAATGCACCGGTCGAGCGGAGCCGCATCTTAGCGCACGATTTACAACAGGGGCCATCACATCCTTTGGTCCAGAGGCAGGGATTTGGTACAAGCTGTCTTTCTCACCGAATTATCTATGTTATTGAATGCATTAATATCGTGTACGTCTAATTATTCTAGAAGCTAAAAAAAGAACTCGAGCGTCGGGTATATGTGCCGCTATGATATAACCAGGAGGGGTATCCGTGAAGACAATCCAAATCTAAAATGCTAGTTCAGAAAAGGCTCATCGAGACGTGTTGAGCTATTCAGCAGGGAATGGTAGTGGCTCTCGCTTCAGATGTCGGGTAGAACTTGATTCGCTCTCAAGGTCGTCGTAATCAGTACGATCCCGGTTTTCTTTAACAACCTCGATCTGCGTAGTTTTGAAAGTTCTGGAAACCTGAATGCCATCTTCCTTCCTTTGAGGCAACTCGATGTCGTCGCCACCAGCCTCAATAAAGGTCTGGTTGTTGCCCGGAAAGACGGAGCCCATCTTCTTTCCGGTTGTTGTCTTTCCGCTCTTTTGACCAGAGCGAGATCGGGAGTCGGAGTAGTCGTAGCCATTGGGGTTGCTGGCCTTGACAACCTTGGTAATAAGCTCAGCCATGTTCATCTCGATGTGAAGCTTGACGAGGTATGTCAGAGGATGGAATTGAAGGTAGACAATATCGTTGGGAAGAGACATCATTGCGATGAGCAGGACCTTACAACGTTAGTATAGTTAAGTGGAACTCGCAAGAAGCTCACTTACATCCATTGTCATCGAGACAGCGATCATGAACAGATTGACACGATATAATCGAGTATACTTGGTGAGACCATTGGCGATAAGGCGAGATCGAACAAGGTGGATGAAGTAAAAGTTCAAACCAGCATCGACAATCAAGAAGATGCATTTCTCAACTCTATCCCAGACAGCGTTGACAGCGATCCATTTGGGACTGATCTGTAGTCGGGCTGGAATCCAGACACAAAAAACACTGATATTGATGGCGAGCAAAACAAAGAACACACTGAGTTTGAGCTTCCATGCGTTATGTCGGTTGACCATGAGGATCGAGATTCGGTTGATGATAATCTGTAGTAGCGATTGGATCTGAATAGCCCAAAGAAGGACTTGAGTTGCGTTAGACGAGGTGAGATCGGATCCGATGATGGGTACATACCAATGACGAAGAAGACTGGGAAGCCAGGCGGAATGTATTGTCGCAGATATAACCATGTAATGGCACTCATAATCACACTGCTCGTCCATTCCATCCACACCAAGATGAGATAAATATTCGTCCTCGTCCCTCTCTTCCACGATTTAATCGTCTGCTTCGCAGCTTTCGTGCCCGCAAATATCGACACGCCTAGGGAGAAACCCCAAGCGATACTCGCAATGTTCATATCATTGATACTAGGCTTGTGAAACTCATAGTGATCTGACAACAAAAGGCCACCCATCTTAGCGGGTTGGCGAACAAGGAATGTCGATGTAGAGAAGAACGAGAAAGCAGGGACTTTTAGACGAGCATTCCTTGGTGCATATATTTGAAGAAAAAGGTGCAGACGCTAGCTCGACTCAGGGGCCAGGAGGAGGCGTTGCATCCGTTAGAGCGCACTCTTGCGTCTGAGCCTGGTCCTGGGAGCCTGGATGTTGCGCTTATGCACCGGGATACGGACCGCTGAAGATCCTTTGTGGGAGGTTGCAGCCCAGTTGTCCGGATCTCCTGAGTTCAATCTCTTTTGGGAGTGTTATGACTGCAAGGTACCCCGCGATGCGTGATGTTGGTTACAGACGTGCATGCATGTCCCCGGGTCAATGGAGTTGAATCAGGCCACTTGAAGATTGTCTCAATGTCTATAGGCCTACGTGTTGTCAATTGATATATCGACATCTCCCTCTCGTTCCCGTCTTTCCCATCTTCTAGTAATGGCGGATTTGATCATTTAGTTGAATCAGTAATCAGTATCTCAAAGTCATTCCCCATCATCACCATTGGCAGTCTTGCCTACAAGACCCTGGACGAGTATTTGCTTTTGCGGCTCCGCATCCTAGCGTCCATCAGCACCCAAAAGCCTGGAACAGAATCCCAAGAAATTAGTCTTGATTAACATGCACTAGGTAAAGGGGGCTTATCTAGCACCAATTTCGAAAAACGTGGTGTTGGGATGATTAGAGACAGGATGAATTGATCCCGGGCAGAAGGCAATAGACTAGATAGTTCGTGGCTCAAGCCTCATCGCGTGGTGTTGTCAAAATGCCATGTGCTTATCCTGGTCAATGCTGAGGGTTCGGCTCCGCGGTGGATACGGGCCTCAGCCCTGAGAGTGAGACGCGAGTCAATCTATCGAAGCTTATTTTTTGCATAGTCTGGGCTGTTAGTTACATATTTTGCTTGGGAAAAGAGGGAATATTTGCGATACGAGATGTAGATCGCAATGTTATTTCCCTAGTCTGCGGCTCAGATTAAGTGTTTTGGGTTGGTTTTATGCGGCTCAGCCAACATCGTGAATGGAACCAATCGGAACATTTGAACAAAATCCGGATACCATTTCAATTAAGGCTCCAAATTTGGTAAGACCATCTAAATCATGAAATGTCAAACCAGGAGAGTGCTGACGCTCAAAGAAGTGTTGGAAACAATGTACCTCGTCACTATGACGCGATGCCTACTGTGTTACGACCCGATAACCAAACATCACCTTTGCATGTCACAGCGCATGATTGTGCATGATTACATTATTGAATTCTTTCAAGTTATACACAATCAAATTCACATTCTTCAAAGCACACTCGATGTGAGAAGTCGGGGTTCAAAGTTTGATCATTCAGATACTAGATATCGCTGCATAATCCGTAACGCCTTAGTTACCCTTGACACGCTGGTCAGGGGTGCCATCCTTCTTCAGACCATCATGCTCAGTGGGCTTGTAGTCACCACCGCTGCTATCGGAGCTTCCAAGGCCCTCGCCAGAGCCGGAAGTCTTTCCGCCCTGCTCGCCGGCCTTGTGGGGGTCGACCTTGCCATGAGCGAACTCGCCGGTGCCTACGCGACCGTCAGGCTGGCCGTCCTTGCGGAGGCCGTCGTGCTCTGTAACATGTTAGACATTGTGAGACGGAGAAGAGTGGAAGTGAAGATGTACCAGTGGGCTTGTAGTCAGACATGATGAAGTAGTTGTTGTTGGTGGTAATAAAGGTTTGTAAAGGTGCTTGTGATTGTTGATGAGATTGAGTGTTTGATGATGAATTGGAAGCACAACTTGGAGATTTGTCCTTCTTTTTATAAACATCAATCCTCTCATATTCATCCAGCAAACGCTGAGACATCTGAGCTCATTGACGTCATGGATCGAATTGATCGAGCTGTTGGTTCTCTGTTCTTCACCGTAAGAATATTCGTAGATGTCATTGACTTTGCTTTGTTCAAATCCCAACGCAATGTCGCACAAGAAATTCACGGTGAAATATTGGATGATCGCCCAATGCTCACCTCGCATTCAGACTAATGATGATGCGGTGTAACTAACAACAATAGCAGCCAAACCCGGGGTATGGGTCAATCTCCGAGGCAATTATCATTTCAAATGGTCAAAATGAATTATGAGCTTGTCATTGATGAGAGAATGAAGTTAGACAGTCTCATTCACGACATTCAGGGAGATGTCTGCTTCGATCTACTAGTCCCAAAGCACTGTTGTTAGATCTCACAAACAAACTTATGATGGCATAGACTATTTAAACTGGAGCTTATGATTGGCCAGATCGAGTTGCCCCTGAAGCAGCCGCTCACACAGCCCTATCGTTAACCAGATTCTGGCGATCGCCGTGCACCATGACACTTGTATGTCCGGCGCATCTCCTCCGGGTGGCTGACGTTCACCGTTAGACCGGTCGATTAGATTTATGCAAGCACTACAGCACGAGAGTTTATTCGTTCGCGACCACGGATTAACTCCGATGAAGCTGTTTTGAGCCGTTACTCTTGTGCACATGCTTAGTTAGACGAGGCACTCTGATCATGCCATTATCGTCACATATTTCCCCACCCGGGACAGCGAGATAAGCATAGGTCGCTCGAGGCCAAATAGCAAATATTTAGGCGGTTTTAGAGAAAATTACATTTCAATGTTACTTACTGAAAGCCTTGTAGCCTGGCCTCTCGGACAATGAAGTCTGTTGTTAACAGAGAACTTGGTCCACTTGCAAAGGGCCCAACACTTTTGATCTCATTTCCGTGATACTAGCAGAAAACAGTGCCCGACCTCGGACTGGGAGTAGAGAGGCGACGTGCATTTGAAATGCAAGAGTTGATTTTAATAATCTTTTATTATAGCCCGGAAAGAATGTGATGCTTTTGAAGTGTATGTATGAACCTCATCTTCAGCAATGATAAACATCACCGCCGATACACTGTCTTAGTGTTATGTGCCTGCGCAATCTAAAAGAACGGCCGTACTACAGCTGAAACCGATTCTGCCTAGAGAATACCTTCTCATTCTCACGCAATCATCGATGGGCTCACTGCCACACAATTATGTGCTAATCTCGGCGATTCCTAGTAGTGCGGGAATTATGCGAATAGCTTCAGTCACCTTCTCGGTTATCGTGAGTTTGCGGTTGAAGCTTGGCATTTTATTGAGCCAATGACGCAAATTCAACAATTGTTAAGCGCTGTGAGAAAACCGTTGAACTCATCAGCCAATTGGGTATCCCAGCCCAAATGCCCCCTGTCAGCTGAAAACCGGTTTCAGAACCCCTCGCTCAAGAATCTCACTGTCGCATACGAATCCTAGATTATGGGTATCTCATAGTATCATGGACCCTCTTTCGATAGCGACAGGTTGCGCCACTCTCATTTCAGCCATAGGGTCCCTCTCACTGTCCATCAACACCTTTGTTCGCACTTGTCGTGAGGCTCGGAGTGATCTTGACAGGGTGGCCCGTGAGCTGCTCTCTCTGCAAACAGTCCTTGAACTTATCCACGAAGACGTGACTGATGAGAGCAAGACATTTCCTACAACTCTCGAACGCCATGTCTCGGGTATCATAATCAATTGTAACTCAGTTGTTGTAGAACTTCAAGAGTGTATCACCAAATATGGCGGCGATAGTCGACTCAAATCCAAGGCTGGTTGGGCCATCAACGGACAAGGGGATGTCGCAAAGTTGCGCTCAAATCTTGAAGCTCACAAAGCGGCATTGGAGTTGGCTCTGGATATGTTATCGCTGTAAGTAAACTCGCAATCACTTCAGACAGGTTAACCAACATGTAAAGGCACGTTACCAAAGAGATTAAAAATGACACATCAGAGATTCGGAATGAGACATCAGCGATAAAAGATGACACGGCACAAATTCTGCAAGAAATACTTCGACTTCAGCAACGATTACCGAAGCAAGGAGGAAACGACTATATCCTTCAGAACTTTCTTGAGGAGATGACGACATATACTGAGAAGGCCTTAGACGGCGCATCTGTCGACGGGGGGGATTCCAGCACAAAAGCGGCGTCTTTTGTCCTTGAGACAGATGAAGGGAGCCAGAGGCCTTCCGATCCTGCTTATCTCTCGGACTGGGAATTGGATTCCGCAGCAAGCGACCAAGTCGCATACAAGCTGAAGATGAAGAGATGGGAAGAACAACAGAACGAGGAAAGGTTGGCTGAAGCAAAACTGAAAGATGTCCAACGATCAATCGAGTCCACGCAGCAACAACCGACCGCTTTCCATCATTCAGGTCCTCGGGAACCGTCTGAGGAAGATGATGAACTAGGTCCAGTACCGCCCAAGGATTTTTACATTGAAGAATGGGAGAGGTCTTCAATTGAGAGTGAAACGGAATGGTGGGAGAAAAAGGAGAAAGAATGGCAATATCGCAAACACCAGTTGGATTCGGGTCAAGTTCAGCATCTGATCACCTCAGCCCATTCTACATCTTCACGAGAAGACGCAAAAGGAACAACCGGGACACATCCGCATGGTGCGACAGCTCCTGAGAAGAATCAATCTCAGAGCAGCCCAACAGACGCCAGTGCTGTCACCCGGAAACGACATTTCAAACCAGGTACTGCAAATCACGACAGTGATAATGAGTACTCCCACGATTCCGAAAAGCAAGAAACCGAGAGAACCAACGATATCTCAAGAAAAGCAACAAAGTCAGAACGCCTTCCCCTCTCAGCATCTGCTGTTGTGCCAGGAACACAAGATTTCTATTACGTAAAGGTCGAAACTTTCGACGGCAGATTGGTGATCAACTGGCCCATGCCAACGGCAATAACGAATCTCTTGTCTGAGGATAACTACCTGGAATCCTCCCGCAATAGCTTTACAGCTTTGACGTGCACAGCACAGGAGTTTCCTTCGCAGACGGACACTCTACGACCCAAGCGATTCCCGAAGCCCAGAGACATCAAATTTGTCTTCTATATCCCCGTGACTACTAAGACTACTTCCTCTTGTTTCAAACGCCAGTGGGAATTTATTACTACTGCAGTCGCTGGGTTAACACGGCATCTAGAGCTGGGCGGCGATGTCCCACCGCCGTGGCACAACATCGTTATTGTCGTCGAGGGACCTCCAAGATGGGACGATATTCACCCCGAGATAGAGATCATTCTCACAGAGCTCGGCATACTTTATCAGACAGATAACTTGGTTACTAAAGTCGACGGCGTGGTTTTAGACCCCCCTTATCATAAAGACCATTGCAAGGTCTTTGGCAAGATGATCTATGGGACAATACACGAGGTTCGTTGATTTATTCGGGAGCAACCACACTCTTCTCGTCCTGACTTCTTAATAGTATACAGTACAGCCAACAATTCGCCCCCAACACGCCTGTACTAAGAACATCATGGGTACCGAACCGCTCCAGGTAGTTGCAGTAGCTCCACAATGGTCTCAAACAAATTGGGCATCTCATAAACCAGCCCTTCCGCATAACTGGGCAGCAGCTGTCTGCGAGGTCTTGAAGCCAGAGTTCATAATATCTTTGCCAGAACATCAGATCAGAGCGATACCGTCCCCTGGGGAGTTTCTAAAAGGCGTCTGGACTTGTCAAATACGATTCAGAACGTCGAAGCACGAGCAAATTAACCAATGTGTTTTGACTTCTCCCGATCAGTTCCAGGCGGATCGTAAGAACATGGTCACGCGCTCGCAAGGAGCCCGAGGGTTCGCCAGAAGGCTCTTTGGAAAGTCTTGATTGAAATAGTTGCTGCGAATATACCATTTGAAGTTATTGAAGTTTTAAATACTCGTATTTAATCCTGCTTCCTTCCAACGATACCACCTTTCTTCAGGCCAAGCCATACGACAATGGTGACAGTGCTGCAGCTGGCAAAGATGGTCCAAAACGCAGCCCGATAGCCTTTCATCAATGCCTCTTGGCGTTCCGTAATGTTAGAGTGCTCTGTCACTGAAGCAGCGATTGCAGCAGTGATGGCTAAACCAACTGAGTTGCCAAATTGAGCTACTTCGTTGAAGACGCCACCAGCGAGGGACTGCATCTCTGGGGGATAAGCGTCGGAAATGACGAGGTTCGACACAGTAAACAGTACTGTTTTATGTTAGCTTGCCCACGTCCAAGTTAGGTTCGACTTACCATCCGGGTTGACAGGCGAAAGGAACATGGCCCAAAACGGAGCAAGCCAGTAATTCTCGCCGACATCAACTGTCGCCATCAGAGGTGCGGCTACCATTGTCACAATTGCTGAGACAACAGCTAATGTGCGAACTTTGACTTTGGCGATGAGGAGGCCAGTGATGATGTTGACTGCTACACCCATGATGACATGAGGCAGAAACCTGAGGGAGCTTTCTAAAGCTGACAGACCTTCAACCTTTTGGAAGCTACGAGGCTAGGGTCAGTAAGTGATCAAGTTTGCATCTCAAGGGACTCACTATAGCGTTGTGAAATACTCGATACCATTCAGCGAAGCCCAACACAAGAAGACAGCGATACAGACTGATGTAAATGACCGATTCTTCCAGAGACTGTTGGGGATCAAGGCTGGCTTTCCGCGCTTGACTTGATAGTCCATCCAGAATGGAAATGCAGCCAACAAGATAATTGCGACTGTTAGAAGGGCGATATTTTGGGGGTCATCCAGTCTCTTGTACGATGATGAGATCATGGCAAGAACATAGAGCAGCATACCGAGCGCGACACTCATAGTGGTCGCTCCAACCCAGTCAATCTCATGCATCAGCCGAGTCGTCCACTTTCGCTCGGAGGGTGTATACACAGAGGGAAGAGACCAGATTGCGCCTGTAGATAGACAAAAGTTGATGATGGCGCTCATGTAGTAGGCCCATCTCCAGCCGATTGTATCGGTGAAGATGCCTCCAAGAACGAGACCGAGAGCGTAGCCAAGAGGACTGCCCATGCCGTTGATGGCAAACGCAACGTTTCTCCAAGGTCCTTTGGGGAAAGTATTAGCTATCAAGCTGACAGCGGTGGGTAAGCACATCGATATCGAAGCTCCAAGCAGAGTCCGGAAGAGGATAACCTGAATGCCCGTCTGAGCAAGCCCAACAGCCAGTGTGAAAGCTACAAAGAGAAAGCTCCCGGTAACCCACATCAATTTAGCCCCGACGACATCCGCGATGGCACCAAAGATGAGTAAAAGGCACCCAGCAGCGAGCGCGTAAACAGCCGCGGGCCATAAGATGAGGTTCTCGGAGAGACCAACGTCGTCGGCGATCTTGGGAAGCGCAGCGATGAGAATGCCTGAGCCCATGGTGTTGAGAAAGCTGATGCCCGCAAGAGTAACGATGACGATTACACCTCTTGTCTTGGATATCCCCAGGCCGCTTGAGTCCTGTTCTCTTGGGGTATTTTCTCCTTGGGCGGCTGGAGGGTTCAATTGCGCATCGCTGTCATTGGTATTGCTGGTTTGATTGGCTGTTCTTAGCTTCGCTTTGGGACTGAGGGGTTCCAAGGGAATGATGTCGCCGTGGATTGAGGCAGCGCCTGTGTCCGTGGTGATATCGAAGCTGCGGTCCATTTTGCGCTGGTGCCCTGCGTTATTGATGATTGACACGCGAGTTTGAAGTCGAGATAAGCTCTTTTAAGAGGATATAAGGTCGCATCAATTGATGGTAAGCAGCGTCATAGTTCAGTCGAAGGGCGCGCTTCACGCTGACAAATGACATCAGTTTACAAGGTTCGAATAACTCAATTGGATCTGTCGCAGATGTAAGAAAATCGCCAAGCATTCTTTGACTCTATTATAGCAACGTCATTTTTGAGAGCTCGATAACAAGTTTACCCCCGCCAATGGACAGCGAAGTAATTTGGCGACACGTATAGGCTGTTAGGTTGGCATCAGTGCTAAAGTTTCAGTGGGTGACCCCTCTAGAAATGTGAGTGGCCTGCTGGGTTCCATTGAAGCCAGTCAGATACCTTCGATCATTATCGCGACAGGCACTTCTATTGTCGGGCAAAGAACCACAAAAGTTTGCTAAAGAATCTTATTTTTTATTCTTCTATTATACGACAACTGGTAATGGACAGCAGCGCGAACAATCTCGACTATGGATATATGCTAACGACAAAAATACACCTTACGCCTTCTTCAGCGACCCAGCAAGTTGCCCAACCTCAACACCGTTAATCTCTTCAGTAGCCTCGTGCTTCTCCTTCCACTCCTCAACCAATCCCTTGAAATCAGCAGGGAGGTAAGGCGAAGTAAGTTCTTGGAATCGGCTTCCCTTGCGATGTGTCTCGAGTCCCATATCCTTCATAAGCATGTTGCAATAAGGCAGACCCTCGAATACAAGATCGGGGAGATCAGCGCCGTAACCACAAGGGTATCGCCACTTGCCCCATTGGGTGTGAAGCATAATCTCATCAGTAATCTCCTTGTCGGATGTAGGAAGGCGATCGATCTTGCCGGCGAGGAAAGCAGCGATCCAGTGGCCTTGGATGGTTGCGCATGTGGCTGTGCTGACGCTTGAGATCATGCCGGCGAAAGCCAAGTCACGGGTCTTGACCATCCCGGAGGGAACCATGAAGCGGTAGTAGCGAAGAGGGTTGGCTTCCTTGGGCTTGACGTTGAGTTCTGGTTGGTTCTTGAGGCTGGGGTACAGAGAGAGGACCTTCTCGTCGGCCTCTTGGGCCAAAGAACGCTTCTTCTCGGTGGAGTAGGGAAGACCAAGTTCATCCTCTGCGAACTTGATAGTAGACTCCTTCTTCCAGCCTGTCGAGCAGATAATAGCATCGGTGTCGATAACGTTGCCAGAAGCCAGGACAGCTCGGTTAGGTTCCAATGACTCAATGTCATCAATGTGGACTCTGATCTTGCCCTGCTTAACAAGATCGAACAGTGGACTGTCGTAGTTCAGAATACTAAGTCCACTACCGATCCAGAAAGCAGAATGCCAAGGCTTAAGCTTCGCAAGCTCCGGGTGAGAGTCGTATCCGATGGCGCCAGTAACATCGTTGCTGAGAGTCTTCCAGAAGTTGCTAACGAGGAACCGGCCGACAGAAGTTCCATGGAGGAAGTTTCGCACAGCAGGGTAACCATCTTCTTGACCCCAAGGGCAAGGGCTGAACCAAGTCATCCATCGAATGTTCAACAACTGATCCAGTCGCTTCTTGAGGGGTGTGACGAAAGGAGGAGCGATCCAAACTGGACCGTTTCCTGTAGGGCGAACAACCAAGTCTACTGTTGCGCCATCTTGAACCAGAGCATAAGCAACATCAAATGCAGACTTGGCACCACCAACAACGATAGCCTTCTTGACGTTCAGGTTGGGAGCCTCTTTACAGAAGTCCTTAGCATGGAAGAGAGGAGCACCAAACTTCTCAGCGTTCTTGTACTGGGGCATATTCGGTGTTGATGTAAGACCAGTAGCCAGCACCAATCTCTCGGTAGTGATACTTTCTGTTCCTTCGGGGGAAGTAACACTAACTCTCCAGCCTGCATCACCATTTCGCTCCACCAAGTTCACAGAAGTGTTGAACTGGATTCGGTCGTGAAAGTCGTAGTGCTTAGCAAAGTCGGTGAGGTATCGGTGGAGGACTGTTCCGGGGATGTGGCTATTGGGCTTGACGCCGTATGTCTTCTCAGCCATGGGAAAGTCGGGGTATTCGTATGTGCCCTTCATGTTGTTGGACTTGAGGCCGGGATAGAGACGGTTCTTGGACCAAGTGCCACCGCATGACTCGGCGGACTCGAGGACGGCAAGATTGGCGTGGGGGCTGATTTGTCTGATGGCTTTTGCGGCGGCCAGACCGAACCATCCTGACTTGTTAGTTGAGAATATCTTTGTGAGGAGGGATGATATGCTTACCGGCGCCTACAACCACAACATCGTATGACTTAGTCATGTTGTCTTGATAAAGATAGAAGAATGAATGTTGAGAGGTAAAGGGAAAGATCGTTATCCTCTATTAGTTGAAAGAAGCAAGTATGATGATGCAGAAAGCCAAGGGGGCGAAGATGGGCTATCTATATCTATCCAACCACAACCGTCGGGTATCCCCAAACGTCAGTTTCACCCCAAAACCTCGTCTAATCTCCAACTGACAACTCAGCTGGACCCCTTAAACAGCCCAACAACGTGTCGGAACGATATCTCAACTGCTGTAGAACTGTCGTAAACAAGGAATGCCGATAACACTAGCTTGGGTTCTACCCCAGATTCGACGTTCCGTTATCCCCATTCCGTCCCCACCTATCAATGGCCTTATCTGGGGTAAATCATGGCTACGGAACGACATGATAGCTTCAATAAGTGTTCCGAACCCTGTAAATCATATATCTAATTCAGATTAGTGACGCAGGAACAGATATGACTCGCTAGAATTGACTCGGTTATCATGTCTAGCTCAAAGACTAACAGCGCATCATGCGCCTACGGACTTTCCTATCGGAAGTTCCGAAGCTGAAGCGTTTATCTCAGATCTGCGATAAGACTTGTCAAAAGCGGGGCTCGCGATAACCCCTCGTATCATAATCTGGGGTTTACCAACCTTCGGCGGAGTTCCGCTCTATGTACTTCACGCTCTAATTTACTATCTATATATTGTTTCTTCGAGCAGCGCCTAGACCACCTTTCACCCCCAGACTCCAAAATCAACCAATCACTTTTCACAATGTACGCCGACATTTCAAAGCCTCCTGCTCCTCTTCCCCAGGCCAAGCCTGAGACCGTTGGTGAGGGGATTACTCTTCTGCCTCCACTTTCAAGACGGGGTCATGGACCTGGTCTTGTTATTCTGAGTCCTGACTCGGAGAAGCATTTGGATATCATTGAGGGTGTTCCTTCTGCTCTTTTGAAGTGGGCTGAGGAGGGGTATGCTGTTGTTGAGATACAGGCGAAGGCGTTTAAGAAAGATGCTGTTGAGGTGTTGAGTGATGCTTTGAAGGCCTTGAGGGGTTGTGAGCAATTGGAGAAGGATAGCAAGATTGGACTTATTGGTGAGTGAGCCTCTATGATGGTTGGTGATGTGATACTGATTCTCCGACAGCATATGACCCCAAGCTATGGAACCAGGTAGCTGGCTCAGTCAACAATTCTGGTCTAGTAGGTGCAGTGATCTACGCCAATGATGCAGATCTCGCAACCCTTGAGAAGTCTAGCATCCCCATCTTGCGCCACATTGCAGGCCGCACAGCCATTATCGAGAGAAGTGATGGCCTCACAACATACTCATACTCCAGCGCAAAATCTCATCTCATGGCAACGCCATTCCAAGATGACTTTGACTACTGGACTGAGTCTCTATCTCACACAAGGAATTTGACTTTCCTGAAGCCGCTTACCAATGGCCCTTACTTTGATCTTGAGGCTATCTGGGATGAGCATACATATTATGAGTTTGCGGACCGCTCGGTTGAGCATACGATGAGCACTATGGTTGATCAGCCATATGTTAACCACGTACCTACAGTAAGTTCGCTACATCTCCTAAACATTGGGGCTGGCTAGGTATACTAACATTGGCTTAGCTTACCGGTGGCATCGGCCGCAAGTCACTTACAACCTTTTACCGCGATAACTTTATCTTTCAAAACTCCGACGACACAGAACTTGAACTTATCAGCCGCACAATCGGTATCGACCGTGTAGTCGATGAATTCCTCTACAAGTTCACACATAACAAGACAATTGACTGGCTGTACGTTACATCACCCTCTCTTTCTACTACCTCCACTGACGTCCCAGGCTTCCCGGCGTTCCACCAACCGACAAGAAGATGGAAGTCCCCTTCACAGCAGTCGTGAACATCCGTGGCGATCGCCTCTACCATGAGCATATCGCATGGGATCAAGGCACTGTTCTTGCGCAATTGGGCTTGATACCGCAGTATCTTCCCTTCCCATATCCTGTTGCAGGACAGAAAGAGGGTGCCAAGTATGAGTATCGTGTGCCTGTGACGGGTCTTGATACAGCGGCGAAGATGAGGGATAGGAATTCAGTGGCTTCGAATGAGATGTTTAGTTACAAGGTTCGGGAGGTTTAGTGTAGCATTTTGATCTCAGCATTAGTTCGGCGTCAATTGATTTCATTACAACACTAGCTTTCTTCCTCTTCACGCGGGTAGTATTCGGTCCCGACTCCCGAGATATGACGACAATGTTGCCCCACTCGGGTCTTGTCTTCACGCTCAAGATTCGCGTGTAAGGTTGAGCCTCATTAATAGTGGAGGGATCATAGCCAATGGAATTAGTGTTCCTGTATGACGAGAAAAAATTGTATAAGACCATTGGCTTGTGAATTTTGCAGTTTCTGACATGTCAAAAGCGAAGATGCTTGGGGGTAGTGCTAGAAACCCCTTGATATTGCCCCAGTCACTATAAGCTACTTTTGGGTCTCAGCAGTCTCATTGCAGCAATATCTCGTTCTACCACAACCATCACAATGTTCCCACCAACGTTTTGAAAAATTGCCACCACTAATGACTATGAGGCGTTTATGCCTCCAGCTGAGCGCCTTCACCTGCATCTTTTGACTCGGCCATGCCGTGAGATGCGATAAACTGAATCATCTACCCTGAACCATCGCAACCAACCAATGCAGAGAATCCTCTTCCGAAACCGGGGTGTAACGATAAGGGTCTTTCAAACCGATGATATCTGATTGGCCTCACGGCTGCTCATGTAAGCCGTTGGCCACCGCCTAAACCGCATCGATAAAAGTCTGCTACTTATCTCCGCAGCTAAAATTATGGGAGATAAGAAGTAGAAGCTTAGTGTCCCCGATCTTAGTCTAGTCAGGTTTACCCCGCATGGGTCCAAGGTGAAGACCGACGCTAGTCAAGATTGACCCAAGATAAATAATCAACGAGGTGTTTCTTCACCTTTTGCCCCCCGAGTTTCCGCCTTCCTCACCTCTAACCCGACTTCCGACAGACTCGAAAGAATATTGAACGAAACAACAGACTCAATTGACTGGTTGGTTATACTGGGACACTCACATACGCGACGCGACAAAGGGGGCTGAAACCCCTGTTTTAGCCATGGCCCAGGCACGTGAACCCAAAGGAGTCAAGAAATCCAGCACTTCAACCGGCGAACCTGGAAAACGGAGGACACCATACGCTCTGCGCGCATGCGACGCGTGTAGAAGGCGAAAGGGGAAATGCGACGGGCGACAACCGTGCAGACACTGCTCAAGCCGAAACCAGAATTGTAGTTACAGCAGCAGTCTCGAGAACAATAGCTCCAGTCTTGACAGCGACGATTGGCACCCCGCTACAACGACAACAGCGCCTCCAGCGCCCGCCATCACTGACCCGATACCTGCGACTACGAATCACGACTGTGCGACTTCGGGGACCTCATGCCAGACGAACCAAGCTGCGATTGTTGATATGCTCTCTAGTCTTCAGGAGCAATTGAATAGTTTGGCGTCGCAAGTGCAATACTCGAGTAACCAGGAACAAACAAATCTTCCATCGCCAATGACCATGATTGCTGCGACACGACCCCGCGACCATATTCCCACCACAAATCCTAATACAATACCCATCATCAGTCACAGTTACACTGAATCCATTACCGATGATCAGAGCTCAACGCCCAAATCCTCCCGAACGACAGCCTCTCAACATTTCTACGGCCCAACATGTCCAGACTACGCATTGAACGTGGGACAATTAAAACTTCGACGGAATAGTCAGCCAGGTCCGCCACTGCAACAAAAGCAACTGCAACTTGCCAGTATCCACGAAGACGACGCTTCCGATGAGGCGGATCAAAACGATGGGCAAAACACACAATTCTCCGTATCGCCGCGCACAATCGACAAGGGCGACCCAGCTATGCTTCTGACATTTCGCTCAATTATGGGGTTGCAAGAGACTACTCAGCTTTTGTACATTTACCAAGAGGTCGTTGGTGAACTTCATCCCGTTGTTGATATCGATGCGCTCATTATGCAGACACGTTCGTGGTATGCTGAAGCTGAAGCTGGAATATGGGATGTTTTGGCGTCGAGCACTGGAGCTGCCACATACGAGCTGCTATTAATACTGAACCTGTGTTTGGCTATTGCTTTGAGGGCTGATGGGAACCCGTCGAGTTCGAATACAGAGACTTTGTTGAGGGATAGTTTTCAGGATGCGGTCAATGCGAAGCTGGCTGCACCCGCTAATAGCATTCAGCATGCGACCATCGTATTCCTCAAGGTATGGTACTACCTCTATCTAAAACCACAAATTTACTAATTGAAACAGGGCTGGTATGACTTCTTCCAAGAGATGCCCCGCTCAGCTTGGCGCATGTGCGGCATCGCAGGTCGCATGCTAATGGAACTCGGCCTCCACAACGCCGAAGTATTTAGACATACCGTCAAGACCGAGGCTCAACGCACAGAAGCCTGCACTCTGATCAGCAGTATTGTCATTCTTGATCGACAATGGAGCTACGCAACTGGTCTACCGACACACTTCCAAGACAAGAGCTTCAGCTCCATGTCTACATCTTCCGTTAAAAACCCATACCTCAAAGCCATGCTCTCCTTCATCCTCATAAGCGACCGTTTCAGCGAACCTATATCCAACGCCGCAAAAGGCGAAGGCTACAACGATGAAAACTCCTTTGAGTTGATGAGCTTTCAGATCGAGCAGTGGAGAAAGAAGGCTGTTGGTGATTACACCGTTGCAAATTGTCAAACATGGCATACAGACCCATCAAGTCGTCCACCAACATGGACCATCTTACTCAATCTCCGAGCGGAATCCGTTCGGAGCCAACTCCTTAAACCGTTCTTCTTCTCAGAATTGGATATTGAGATTACAAAGAACCACGTTCGACCAGCGACTGATCGAGTTTACGATATCATTCATGTTTTGCATACGCTTGACGCTACTACGGATATCTACCGCAAGCAACATCCATATTACCAGCATATACTGGCATGTACCGCTGGTCTAGCATTTCTGCTCATCGCTTTCATAAAGCAAAACAGAGCAACAATGCTACCAAGTCTGACACCCGATCTCATCGAGTCTCTCGGTGGCAGTTTCAGCATGTGCGTAACGCTCACAACAAAATACACGCACCGCTCGCGCTCCGCACGTCGTCTCGCCAAGCGTCTCATCGAAATGCGACGCAACCTTCTCAGCCTAGGAATTCTGAACCCAGCGAGCCCAGGAAGCCACGAAGGCCTAGATAACGTCACAGAGTCAATCAGAAGAGCGAGTCTTACACAGCCAGTTGGAGATTTCCAGCCCTATACAGAGTACTCGCCCCCTTTTATTAACGGGGTCGTTCCCGGCGGGTTTGTGGCTGGGACGGCAATTTCGGATACGGATATGCAGATGGGCTGGGAGGATTCGCTACGGTTGCAGTGGCCCATTGGGGATGTTAATCACATGTTTTCGGAGAGCATATTTTGATATTGATTAGCGACAGAAATGAATTACGATGATCATGATCCCTTAGCCGATAGTTTGCCGTTCCGTGTGATGGCGAAGATAGCGGGTATGGGGCTCAGGGACGGACCCGGACGCTGTTCCGATTCCGGGTGCGGTATCCGCTTCGCGGGCCGCCGGTCTGCTGAACTGCTGAGGTCTTATCACTTGAGGCTCAGGGCGGGAAAGGTATCTCGATCATCTGATGACAACCAACTTGACTATCAGTGGCGCCGGCTGCACTTGGCAATAGATTAAGATAGTCATGCGTTAAGTGATACAGCGTGAAGGTCGAGACACCGTTCCGTCTCTCCATCGACAATGCAGTCGTATGTGACGGAACAACCAGTTCAAGATGAAGGTTTCAAGTTAGGGAAATAATGAGACGAAGGAACTGAATTTGAAATAACTCTCAACGCTAAACCCAACCTAGTTGTTCTCATAACTAATCAATCCATCAATAGTTCCAGCATGCAATCCGCCGGTAATCGGAATATCCGCCGCAGTAGTATGTCTCGCCGCATCACTCAACAAGTAAATAACCGCCCCCGTAAGATCATTCTGTGTACTCAATCTCTGATTCGGCGGCGCCAGCCACATCTGCTCTCCCTCCCTCTTACTCTTAAGCTCACGAACAGTCCTCGTCATCTCAGAGTCTACAAATCCTGGGGAGATGGTGTTGACTCTGATACCCTTTGGCGCCAGCTCAACGGCCAAGGCTTTGGAGAGCATGAGGATACCGCCCTTTGAGGCGTTGTATGCCGCCATGCGGTAGCCGGGAAGGCCAATGTGTGCGGATTGAGAGGCGAGGAGGACCATGCTTCCGCCTGTGCCTTGCTTGACCATCTGGCGGGCCGCAAGTTGAGCCACA
Organism: Fusarium pininemorale; assembly: GCA_002165215.1. Classification (NCBI taxonomy): domain Eukaryota; kingdom Fungi; phylum Ascomycota; class Sordariomycetes; order Hypocreales; family Nectriaceae; genus Fusarium; species Fusarium pininemorale. The sequence goes on along the minus strand of NFZR01000027.1, from coordinate 315,533 downwards.
AAGAACGTTCCCCGGACCTATGCCTGTTAGTTTAATTCATCTTGGCGGGCCGGATAACTTACATTGATATCCTGAATGCGGGTAAACTCCTCCCAAGTCTGATCAAGGAACGGCTTATCAATAGCGATACCCGCAGCGGGTACAACACCATCAATAGTCTCAAACTCCTTCAGAACCTTTTCGAAAGCCGCATTGATACTCTCTTGTGACGTGACATCCGTTTGGATGTAAACAGTCTTGGCGGAGAACTTCTCACTCAACGTGTTAAACTCGGCAGTAGGCTCTTTCTGGATATCTAACACAGCAACATTGCCGCCCATCTCGCAGATAGCTCGCGTGCAAGCGAAACCAATGCCCTGAGCTCCACCGGTGACAATGTAGTTTCGCCCGCGGAGCTCAAACATGGGACGGACATCTTGGAGAGCGTCTGTAGCCATAATGATCGAGTGGGTATAATTTGAGGTAATAGTGTGATAGTCAGTTATTCTGTATAGATGGGGCGTATTTGATGACAGTATTCCTTATAAATGCCGTGGCTACATCATCTTATCGGCTCTTTACTTATCATCTGCTGAACGATTGCCGGCCCCGGAATGTGGATAGTGACCCACCTTCCGGCCTTCGGAACGGTAACGGACCATTCCGTTTATAGCAAAGGTCCAAGCTGAACTGCCTAGATCATGGGACTGTTGTTATCAAATAACTGATTGGAGTAAGAGGGATTATCGTATTTATGCATGCTCTACTGTTCCATATCTTATCGTGGTAATTGTGACTCTCAACGACGTGACTCCAACAGCCGTAACGAAATCGAAAATGGCTTCTCATCCTTCTGCCGCTTGCTGCACCATCGCCAACCTCCATGAGTAAGTCATTCCCAAGAATCCCACCTGGGGATTCTGTCAACTCACATGTTCAAGGGGAACTCCCAAGGGAGATGTTGTCAAAGTCGGCAATGTCACTGGATACCTAGCAAAGTCGTCCAAAGACTCCAAGCAGGCTGTTCTATATCTCCCAGACATCTTTGGTATCTGGCAAAACAGCAAACTCATGGCCGATGCCTTTGCTGCTGAGGGATACACATGTCTTGTTGTCGACACATTTAATGGTGACCCAGTGTCGTTGGAGATGCCTGAGGGCTTCGACATTATGAAGTGGCTTGGTGAGGGCTCCGATGGAAAGAACCCCCACACCGCGGAGGCTGTGGATCCCATCGTCGTGTCGGGAATTGACTACCTCAAGAGCATTGGTATTACCCAGATTGCTGCTGTCGGATACTGCCTAGGAGCCAAGGTTCGTTTTATACCCGAGCGTGAAGACTTCTAGACAGCTAACAACTCATAGCACCTCATCCGTCACTACAAGGATGGCATCAACGTTGGATTCATAGCCCATCCATCATTCGTCGAGTCAGAGGAGTTGGCTGCCATTACTGGTCCTCTGTCCATCGCAGCCGCAGAGCTTGATGACCTTTTCACAGTAGAGAAACGTCATGAGAGTGAGGGCATCCTGTCCAAGTCAAAGCAGGACTTCCAAATCAATCTATTCTCTGGAGTTCATCACGGCTTTGCTGTCAAGGGAGATATGAAAGATGAAAGGCAATTATTTGCCAAGGAGCAAGCTTTCAACCAGGCGGTGTCTTGGTTCAAGAGACATTTTGAGTAAAAACAAGATTATACCAGTTTCAAGGACTTCAAAAGAGGGTGCCACAATAAACTTAGTAAAAAGTACTCTGAACTTAGGCTAAGATCAAACATTTGCTAGAGCAATAACCCGAGAGCTGAACAATTACAAAGATTGACGATAGAGTTACAGGCTCAGCCTTTTCTATGATTCCTGTCTACCCAATACACGGTGAAATATTAGCAAGGCTAAATATCTGCAAAAGACTTTATTTACAAAACGTAGGCAAAGTCTCCGTCGCATTGGCTTCAGCACATGCGATTGCTAAAGACAGCTCATATGACTTGACCGATATATCAAGGGACTTGACACTAACATCCAGTGCTTTCTTAGCGAGTACCAAGCCAGCTACGCCAAACACGATGCTGATAACAGTCAGTAGCAAGACAACTGCCGCTGCCCAGAACGTAGAGTACTCGAGGAAATTACTCCTATCAGGCCTTAACCGCAACTGAGACCAACCGCTGGGTCCTTGTTCCCAGACATCCAACAACTGTGAGATTTCTGTTTCCCAATGTGAGAAGTCTCCAAGTGATAACGATCGCTCGCGGCCAAAGGGGATCTTGAGAAATTTCCTTTCTTCCCTAGATAAGAATGCCTTAGTGTCCTTATCATCCGGGAAAAGCAATTTGATTGTGTCAACTGCTTCCTGTACAAATTCCATTGGAAGTGGACAGTCGTCTGGGTATGCAAGGTGATTTCGCAAGGCAATGGCGTGCTCAAAGATTGTAATTTGTTTGTATTCCCAGTCGATACTGAGATGTTGCGTCAGATCACTTGTCCACTTTACTTGGAAGCCGTAGTATCGAACAAGGTTTGCAATGGAGAAGCTCTGCGAAATCTGTCGGTGTTCGGCATCCAGCCTTCCTCCTGGCGGGTACCAGTCTTGTATCAGTAGGCTCAGCGGCATAGCCTTTGGCCACTGGTATAAGCTTGCTGAACCAGAGGTTGAATGTTCGATGTGCACCATTAGCCAAACCCTTATTGCCATATCGGCTGATCTCATAGTTTCATCCGACGAGTTTGCGAATAACTCAGACTTTTTCTTGTAGGCATGTTGCCGTATTTGATCGATAACAGCTGCGAGGTCGTCGATCGATTTCGCGGAGTAGAGAATCGACTTCCGTTCAATCAAGCTTATTTGCTCCTCCAAAAATAAGAAGTATCTGTCGTATAGATCCGCGTAGGTATCAAAGTCGCTTCGAGGCATATGCGGCCATATCCTGTTGAGAATTCCATATTTTTTATCGCTACTTAGCTCCCGTATAGCCATTTTCTCGAAGTTGCGTTGTGAGGTTAGTGCCACGATGTTTCGCAAGGTAGCATTGCCCTGTTTGGTCGAAAGCTTTCGCCAGCTATAGAGGTAACAAATAAGGTTGAACTGGATTTACCATGTGGCTACAATTCAAAAATTAAAGGACAGGAGAGAGTAAGGGCCCTATACGATCCTGCGACAGACCCGAACCGCTGTCTCTGGGCCCTGGGCTCCCTCTTCGAGTCACATCCAAGTATGCCTTGGCAAGCCACCTGCCACTATATGCAGGCGAGGCTGGTTTGAACGACACTTTGGTATTGAACTATAAGTTCCAGCGTGACCGTGGCTTGCATGATAAACAGGGGTGCGAACCAATAACAAGAGTCGCATATCTTGCTAGGCTCTCTTGCCATTGGGGTTGCGGCTGATAAGCCCCGCGTTGCTGCCAGATCATACCCATCTGCCTTTTTCTGCCCTTGCATCTAAAGGTTGGAATACGAAACTTCCTTAAAATGTCTCCGAGACCCAGGATCTCGCCCCTGTTGCTATGTTAAGTATGGCATCTACTTCATCAGAGACCGAGGTATACATCACGCCACCAACAAGTCCATCACAAACAACGACATGCCAATTCCCTGGCCGCATTGTGGTGCAACCCGGCTTCCTCGATCTTGAATTTGACGAAAGTCGCTTTTCACTTCCAAAAAAGGCCAAGGGTATATGTTGCTCAGTTAAAAACGTCTGGTATTCCAAGTATCATTGGCCTGAGCAGTCTCAGTACAAAAATCTCTTCGAACAAGCCTCGGAGACATGGGAAAAGCTCGCACCGGAGTTCAATAGAATATGGAATACGGTATGGAGGAGGTCGCTTGCCACAACACCACGGACTGTTGAGCTACGGCTTGCTGGTGCCCATCAGCCTGGCGACGAACGGATTATTATCAGGCCGAGCGTTTGGATCAGGAGCACGGATGAGGCTATTCGCAGCAGCACTGTTTGGAAGAAGTTACAGAAGCAGGTTCGCAAACTAGGTCTCGACTCGGCACAATATGCGTCGATATTCGCTGAAGGTGGTTTAAGGTCAGCAAATGGTCCCGCATCTGTCTCATGGGAACACCTGGATTTACGAAAAGGAATCAAGTTTGCATATGACTTGACGTTACATACCCATGTGGCCTGGTGGGCCGTCAGCGGGCCTTATGAGTGTGGTGAGGTCTGCTTGACTACAATTGTTAAGTATGGACAAATAGTTTATCAGGAAGTGTCACGCATCGGTGGCGTGTTGGGCATCAATGCCTCACACGAGGTAGGGGTTACCTCAGGGCACACCATACTCCTTTACTTCTTGCAGAATATGGATAAAACGGCTATGGCGCGTATACCGGATTTGAAAGGCACTGGTGGTAGCAGCAATACTTGCAGCTCCGACTCCTGTTCAGAGGACGATAATGAGGAAAATAGTAGTGATGAGTGCGAGCTCGTGGAGAACGATACCAACAGCACAGATCCTAGAACTGATCTCGGTTATGTCGATCTCGAGAAAGTCGGTACTTGGATCCCAGTGAACCTAGAAGGAATGATCAACTTCATCAAACAGGTCGAAGTTGACGTTTCGATCAAACCCTCATATGTGAAGCTCATAAGCCCTTCAACTGGCTTGATATTTGCCGACTTTGCCCTTGTCTCTCGAGTGGAGTTCGATTTGTTTTTGGGCAAGAACGACAATATTTACAATTTCAATGGACGAAACAACGTATCCAGCATCTGCCCCGACTCTTCGTTGGCGGCAAACGAGCAAGAAATACTTGTATTATTGGGTAATGGCATGGAAGCCTCAACAGGTTTTCTCCAACCAGCAAAGATACCCTTCTCCATTGGGAGTACAATTATTTCGTCACGGAAGATTCGCTTGACCGCACCTTTAGGTCAGTAGCACAAAGAAAGAGAGTAAGAAATGACATCAAGCTAATTATTGGTCCAACTTTCCAGGTCGAGGAACGTCAGGGTCTTGGGTTGTTCTACGAGATTCAGGCAAATTATGCGGCTCAATCATAGCCGTGTTCGAAGGAGAGCCATTTGCACTTATGATGACCGCACAAACTCTTTTCTCCGATATTATAAATTACTCCCGAGATGTATCGCTCGTCACACTAGGACCCTGCAAACTGGATTTGAAAGATGAGAGTCAAGCCTTGGTGTACAACAATCTCGGGCACGAAGTGGGCTTGAGATCCGTCGAAAAGGGTATAAATATCTTCATACCTGAGTTGAAATCCAGTAGGGCAATGGAGAAGTCCAGAGCAGTGCCTGAAAGGCCTCAAACGGAACCTCATACCATACCGCATCATCCAACAACAGCTCCTGGTCACAGACCGCCGCCTGCAGCTAATATCTGCTCTTCTATGGGCAATAACCAGGGGAGTGTTAGTGATACTGGGTCGTCCGAGCATTCGTCGCCACCTGATGCCCGGACCTTATCACTTGAGCGCGTGCATCTGTGGTCAATGGATAATGTGATTGCTCGAATCTCCGCTAGAGTCGTCAGCCAGGTGAACTTGAACTACATTCCTATAACAACCCTTGAGTCGGATATGTCAAAGACACAGCCGCCAGCAGGAGATTTGCGATTCCCGAATACCTCTCGCTCTGACTTGGCTCTGATGGGATGCGGCTCAATGTTTGACCAATTTATGCCGAGCCGTAGAATAGATTTCAGTCTTGGATGAACTCAATTGTGTCTTGCGGGCATAAAGGCAGTGACGAGAAAGCCAACCCAAGCTAACACTTTGGGTTTAGATCTGGAGTTTATTGTCACAACGCCTCTATTCAGAAAGAAAAGGTCCAGGCTCAGGATGTGATACTAAACTGCGAATATTGATTGAAATATTTCAGTAGGTTGGTCTAATATGTCCCGAAGATAGCATAAGCTTTAAGTATGAATCAACAATACACTGGTTATGATACTCCATCTTAGTTGAGAGAGGTTAGAGGCGCATTTCATTAGTACACTGTTTGATCAACTGTATTTAAATTCTATAGTTGATAAGTTCTATTTGCCTAAGTGCCGGAAATGAGTAATAATGAGGCTGTTCTATTGCTGCCTGAGTACTGCTGCTGATAGCATTTCGATGCCCAACCAACACGGCCTCATCTTTGAGATGGCTAGTGGAAAGTCGAAAAAGTGTGGCTACTAGGCACGGTAACACCTTTCAGGTTTCCTTTTACACACTACCAAGTTGTGGGGATTTCCCTCAGCCGTCAGCTCAGGCTTCTTTGATGGCGGCACTGCCCCCTCACAGCCTCATTTTACACTCCATAACATGACTGAACTCGCCAACTTAACTTCTTCCTGTCCAAGTATCAGCGGTCGCTATGTCGGAACCAGAGAGAAGTAAAGACGTCCCAGTAGAGGATGTCTCGAAGAATGCGACTACTAGAGACCTGCTTCCTTCAGAAGAAATATTCGCGACACCCGTAAATGAGCAGTTCTTGAAACAGTATTCTTACCGTGACCTCAATTATCACGAGCATGAAATCAGATTGGTCCACGTATTCAAGAAAACTGGGAGCGACTTGATCCACGGTAATCTACTTCCGCCGCAGAAGCTCACAGATATCAGCGGGAAATATCACACAATATCCTACTGCGCAGGGAGCGCCAAAGCCACCAAGCCTATTATCCTACAAGGAACCGAGTTCAACGTCTTTGCCAATCTCGACTGTGCTCTTCGAGAAACACTGGCATATTGGAGTACTACCAAGTACTCTGACGACGACTGCGTTCTGTGGATCGACCAGATATGCATCAATCAACACAATGATTTAGAAAGGTCACATCAGGTAGCTTTCATGCGAGACATTTATTTGAATTCTCGAGGAACCTTTGTTTGCCTCTCGACAGGCCGGGCAGATAAGGCTTGGCCAAATGCGTTTTCTTGGTTTTCGCAGCGAGATGTGCAGCAGTATACTTCTCGATCTTACTACCATATCACAATGGCAGAGTACATCAAAGGCTGGAATGCTTTTTACGACCTACTTGAGTGTCCATGGTGGAGCCGGGCTTGGATCCGTCAGGAGTTTGCCTGTTCCCAAACTACGATTTTCTTATACCACGGTGAAGCCCAGGACTTTTTCGAGACATCGTGGCTCCAAGCCATCTGTCACTCGGATCTAGTTACCAATCCTCACCACCCTGAGAACCACTTTTCTGAACCTTTACTATCGAGAAGCGAGGTCAAGCAAGAAATGCAAACTCTGACCAAGCGACGCTGTCTCACAATTGAGACTTGCCATGTTGCCCGGTTCTTACTTCTTCAAAAGACCTTGCTGGGGGACGGGCCGGTAGAGTGCAACATGGACTTTAAGAAGTTGGCACTAGATGCTCGTCATTCCAAGGCCACTGACCCCCGAGATAAGATCTTTTCTCAACTGGGACTTGCCCACCCCGGATACAACATCATGCCCAACTATTCCAGGTCTAATGATATCTCACGCGTACTGATTGATACTGCAATCAACATAATTCTTTTCGAGGGAGATCTCAACATCTTCCTGTACGCACTTCAACTTGCAAAAGCACCTTCGTGTCAATTGCCATCATGGGTTCCTGATTGGACTTCCGCGACTGTTTCAACGATCTCCGTTTTCGGCCAGTCAGAAAACCATCAAGTTGCTAGCATCACTGCTCAGATCAGACACGATGCCGTTGGCTCCATTCGGTTTGGTGCGAGTATTGACGGTAGTCAAATGACTGTTTTATTTGTGAAAGCACTTTGCTTGGGTATCTTGGAAAGATTTTGTGGTGACCTACCGGCGTATGGATGCAAAAGATTCACCTTGAGTGGTGGGCTTACCACCCAATGCCGGAATGAAGCTGAATTGGGTGATGAAATCTGGCTGCTTATGGGCACATCCTGTCCGTATATCCTTCGTTCTACTGAGAAAGGATATAGACTCATCAGTGAGGTCGTCGCGATAGACAACCCAAGTTGCAAGTTGCTTTGTGAGCGGGAAAGGGACAGGATGCGGACAGGGCTTGAGCTGTTGGAGGAAATTTCAATAATCTAGTATCTAGTTGTTTACAACTCAAGAAAGAAAGAGTTATGCAATACGAGCGAATATGATAATGATAATGACACCAAATGCTCTACTAGGTTATCGTATCTTCAGTTCTTCCGTCATGAATGTATTTACTTGGCTGACTGGCTGAAACCTTGGTTGGTATTGGCCCGGCCCGTCAAGCTTAGGTCTTCTTCTCCCACCTGCGAGGTTGTGAATAGCCAGTTAAAAACAGGAATGAGGGGTTACTTACAGATCGAGGAACAATTTCCAGAGAATAGAGAACAGAATGCCTTGTAGGCCGTTGGCCAAAATGCGGGTCTTGAGTCCACGTCCAAGGAGACCAATGACCCCATCTTGGATGACCACAGCGCGTGCAGCCTCGGCTAAGACATGATCGTGTTAGTTATGGGCTTTAGAATCTGCTGGTGTTAGGTGAACCTACCATATGAAATCTTGGTGTCGTTGACCTGTCGGTAGGTCTTGACAACTCTCAATGAGTTCGATATGGAATCGGAGACAATAGAAGCGCAGAAGCCGATGAAGGCGAGACGGAGCAGCCACCAGAACAGAGGATGTCTGGGAGGCTCAGTGATGACCTCGGACAAGTAATTGTACTACAACATGTCAGCATCTGGACCTCGAACTTTGCATTTGGACCTACCGTAGCAAACCAAGGATAATGGCCGACAAAGGTCGCAGCAGCGGTAGCGAAAGCTCCCCACCACAAGCTACCAATCCCATTCGATTTGATACGCCGTCTCAGAAGGGCTGTTCCACGGGCACCCTGAGCTTGAAGGGTTGTCTTCAAAGTGTCGATGGGAGTGAGGATCATGCGGAACGCAGCGGCACTGGCAACCAATAAGCGTCTTCCTACAGAGGAACGCGGTCTCTGACTTACCATAGAGAGGCAAAGATGGTCTTGATAGGTGATGGAAGATTCTTGAGGTATTGGTTTGACTGGAGCAAGGCGAGGATGCCAGCGTTGGCAGCTGTGTCTCCGAATCGCGCGATTGGGCCTGCAACAGTCAGATATCAGCATTCCAACGCCACGGATAGTAGCACAAACCTTGGAACAATGCAGGTGCAATTCCTTGGTAGTATCTGCGAATTCCGCCCTCAGTGTAAAGAGTACGCGTGGCAACAGTGAATGACGTGCCGTGGCGATACTGATAGTTCATAATGGTCCGCAGAGGCTTTGCACGCTATCAGTTAACCTATAAACAGTTCTTTCAATGGATGTCCTACCATTAGTAGTAGAACCTGTAGCACCATGGCCGCCGCGCCACTGAGTCCTCCGCCCAGAGCCCGTTTGAGGGCTTTCTTGAGGTCAAACTAAACAAGTCAGTAGGGATTTCTCATGGAGACTGTGATCTCACCTCGGTCTCATCTGCATCGATCCAGCCCTTGATAAAAACCGCCAATACTACTATCGCAAGCACAGCCCAGAATATCCTCCAGGCGTACCAGCTCTTCGGTCTTTTCTCCGGAGTCGCCTCGGCTTCCGGCTCATTATCGGCTTCATTTATCTCCGGCGATGGCTGATCCGCTAGAAGCGGCGTTTGCTCAGTAGTTCGCGCAAGAGCCTCGGGATCGACTTGGGTTGTCATTGTGAGTTTCGAGAATGTTGTATATCCTCAAATGAATGTTGATAAAAGAAAAAAGAGGCGGGTGATTGAGATTCTTGGGGTCCCCGCAAGCGTCATTGATTAGTGGGCGATTTGCGTGCTAGACATGCCGATTACGTGCTAATTTAAGCGGGGGCAGACCGCGAGCATTATTAATCCACGTAACACGTTATCTTGTCTCAGACTCTCAGCTCTCTTATCTCATCTCGACATAAGTTCCATGTCGATGCTCAACGTGGTACTTCTATTGTCAATCTTGGATAGATTTGGATCCTCGGAACTTACTACCAACCTAGTCTTCTAGAATCTAGGCTGAACCCACTTTGTGCAGTGTGCTAACTTAGTCCCAAACCCAGCGGGTTCAACACCAACAATTCATTAAAATACAGGGGAAAGCCAGAGCCCTGGCGTTTCACCACGCAGCAATATTATCTTCATCTATCCGTAGAATGGGGCTAACCCACCATGGCTATTCAAATACGCGCTGCGCTTCAGTGGCGGTCTCAGAACTTGGCGGCTGCGAGGTGATAACTTAAAATAGACCAGGATGCTGTGACCAACATGCATTGACAGAATGGCTGCCTCTTGTTATTACAACCAACAGCGCTAGGCCCCCCTGCAACTCTTCTGGTTCAACACATTTCTCGCACTGAAGTCTCTCCTTCATTCTCTTTTCCAAATTTGCGAGCGAAATTTAGTACATACCTACATTATCGATCATGGCGACTCCAGAAGAGGCAGAGAGAATTGTGAAGGAGGTGACGGAATATTATGGATATCTGGACCATGACATGATGGACGATATTGGCCGTTTCAACTCCGACTATCGCCGAAGGATTGATGAAAACTGGCTCAAAATGGAGAACGCCGCGTCTCATTCCATCAAAGTGTAAGTGCCATTGAGAGTAAGCACAAAGCCTCGAAATTCACAAAGTTTTTAGTTTAGCGAGAAACATATACGGCAGCGGTGCTCGTTTCGTGTTCGAGCTTCTCCAAAATGCCGAAGACAACAGCTTTCGGAAGGCCGATGACAAGAATGACCCCCCGTTTATCTCCTTTCAGATCCACCCGAAACATATTGTGGTTGAATGCAATGAGGATGGATTTACTAGTCTGGATCTCAAGGCGATATGCTCCGTTGGAGAAAGCACCAAGACTGCGAAACACGGTTATGTAGGTGCCAAAGGTATCGGCTTCAAATCTGTCTTTATCGCTGCATCCCGCGTCCACATTCAGTCTGGAAACTACTCATTTGAGTTCCGACATAACAGGAATGACCCGGGTCTCGGAATGGTAAGACCCATCTGGGTAAAGCCGACGGAGACGATTCCTAGTCCCCTCACTCGCACGACACTTTATTTACATGACCAAGGTGACGAGGATGAGATAGAACATCTCAAAACGGTCATTACCATGCAGTTTGACGACCTCCAGGAGACCTGTCTTCTCTTCCTACGAAAGCTGAGCAAGATTAGCGTCACTTTCTATGACGAACAAGGAAATCTCCAGCGGTCAAAGCAATTTACGAAGAAGAAGATCGACGACTTCCGTGTCTCTTTAGAAACTACGGTAGCTTCAGCGGACATATCCTCTATGACAAGCCAAATATATCACATTACGAAGCAGTTAGCCACGGGCCTAGCGCAGAGCGAGAGTCGCGATGCTGCCATCACTGAAGAGGCACGGAAAAGCCTCACCTCTGCTGAAGTTGTCTTGGCATTTCCACTAAAAAGTGATTACCAGCCTCATATTTCTACGAGAAGACAGGAACTCTTTGCCTTCCTACCTCTCAGGACTTCAGACTACAAGGTAAGCAATAAAGAGTGTCGACATTGACTAGAGAAGTCCGCTGACCACGAATAGTTCCATATCCAGTCAGACTTTGACACAAATGCCAACCGGCAGGATATTGTGACTACAACAAGAAGAAACTTGAACATTCGTGATTGGATTGCCAAGACCTTTCTACAGGCAATTTTGGAATTTAATCAACATCCGGTTCTTTGTTACAACTGGCCACTGTTTCTACCATCTCAGGACAGTGGACACGACTCGTTCTGGTCCGGGCTAGATGCCAAGATTCTATCTCTGGTTCAAGATAATCCTATCCTAAGATCGAGAAACAGAAGTGACTTACGTCTCGTTCGCGAAGTCGTGATAGCCTCGAATGGCATGGTCGACGATGAAGGCATACTCTTACTAGACGATCCCGTCAAAGATCCCTTCATCTCGGCCAAGTACCCGTACAAGGTGACGAACCATTTGAAACCCTATGGACTACAGGTAGCATCCACGGGTCTGTTTGTTCGTCTACTGAAAAGAGATCTTGGCCAGCATGACTCCAAATTGCGGGCCAATACAACTACTGATGACTGGCATTCCTCAGTGGCCCGGCTGTGTTCCAAGATATGTAACAACGGCTGGAATGGAACCACGTTGCTGAAGTCACTTGAAGTTCTACCGCTGAGAAACAGTGATTGGACAGCATCTACTTCAGGACCGGTCTTTTTTCCGATGACGGGGGTTATCGAAATACCCGAGGACTTAGGTCTCAAAGTGCTCAGTAAATCTGCGACTACCAATCAAAACCGGAGGATTTTGTTTCGGCATCTTGGAGCAACAGATGCCACATATGAAAGTGTTCGATCGGCGATATTCTCTTCCTTCATTCGACTGTCAGAGATGTCGTTTACCTTCACTCATGATTGTCTTCGCTACTTATTTCTAACACATTCAAGCCCTCAACACACACGAAAAAGCTACGACAACATATGGCTTTTCACCCAAGGAGGAGAGTTGTATCGAATGTGCGGTTGGCCCACGATTTATCTGCCTATAGATGAGCATCCTTTCAGTCCCGCCAGCCTCTTACAAAATACAAATGTGCCAACAGACTTTGACGTCCACTTTTTAAGTCTCGAATATTTCACTATCGCACACGGAGATCAGAAGCACTACTTGTCTTCTTACAGACGATGGCTTTGCGATTTTATCGGTATACATGAGAGACTTACGATCTTATCAGCCAACCATAATGAATTGTCACCGCCTTTTCAGTCCGTCCTCGCCCATCACCCTGCCAAATTCCTCGGCCTCCTTGAACATCTTTGGCGACTAGAAGGAAAAGAAGTATTGAAATACCCAATTATTGTGTCTCAAATCAAACAAATCCCCGCGAGAGACCTTTGCAAAGTTGGATTCTCCCCCAACCTTGAAAACACGTGGCTTCCTCTACCGGAGCTTAAGGATTCTGTTCGCCGGTACATGGAGCTTCCAGAGCGGTTTCCTTTCCTCATCATTGCAGACGATGGCGACGCTGAACAACTCAGCTCCAAGTGGAATTTTTTGACCAAGCACTTTGGCGTTGGAAAGTCTGACGACCTGGATTTTCTTCTTCAAATGCTCCATTGTATCCAGAGATTCTGCATCCAGCCTCTATCTGTCCGTCAATCACAGAGGGTGTTCGAGTTATACGTAGCCATCTATGCCAAACTTTCTGTGTCTTCAATTCCGAGCATAACGCAAAAAGGAATCAGGTAAAGTTTGAGATATATCCGTTGTTATATGTTACTAATATTCTCATAGAGATTTCTTTCATGCAGACGATGGATGTTTCATCTTGAAGCCGAACGACGCAAATGAATCAGAATGGACAAACCCTGAATCCTGTGTCTGGGAAGGGCCACCCAATCTATTCTCAGTATGTTCCCTAAAGTCCAAGTATCATAGGAGAGGTTTAAGTGATGAAGACATCACCAACATTGGAAACCTTTTTCTTGGGACGCTGGGCGTACAAAACATATCAGCGCAGGGAATCATGTCGGAACTGAAATATCGTTGGCGGCTTTGTGGAGATCCTGAGGAGGATGGCAACATCTTGAGCCTCTACAAATATTTGCAAAAGCATCTCACAGTCACAACTGGAGTAAGGTACGCTGGCGTGTATCCTGACAGTACCAAACCGACGACATTGACCAGACGCTAGAGCTACATTCGAACAAGCTCCACTCATCTTTCTGAGACAGAATGGTAAAGCAAAATGGTACAAGACATCTGACTGTTTGTGGTCTAGCACAGCACCGATCCGCGGTAAGGTGACGCTTGACGAGACTTATGAAGACCTGAAGGAACTTTTCGTCGCAAAGCTTGGTGTTAAATCGCTTACAATGCAGATGGTCTACGATGAGCTGCAACAGTCTCCTGAGAGCAGAGTCGAAGATATAAAGGTTGCTCTCTTCTCTTTCAATGACTTCCTTCAAATCGAAGATGGAAATTGGGACCCCGAACCTATCAGAGCGGCCAAGATATTTCCTGTCGTCTATCCTGATGGTACTACCGCGTTACGATCCATGGATGTGGGATTTGCTATAGCAGATCGGGGTAACCTGCGATCTAAGTTCTCTGACCAGATTGCTCTCTTGGACTTTGAGTTGGAGGATATCCATAGGCTAAGACCATTATTTAGCTGGCTAAAGATTCAAGAGCGATACCTGTCTAGGTGCGTCGTGGAAAGAACAGCAGTTTCAGGGGATTCGAGATCGCCGATATCATCACCCAAAAGAGACTTAGGCCTCAAAGCCTATCAAATATGCCGGTAAGTATAGTCACTGTCATGCCTAACCACAGCTAACCACTAATAAACTGCAGAGTTGCAGCCACATTCAGGAGTCCGCGCTTTCAACATGGCGACCCGCATCTTTACAACCAGCTACGTGCTATGAAGGTCTTGGAGGTTGAGGGAATCTCTTCTGTTCTGAGATTGAGTCAGAATGGTAGACAATATGAAGCGAGACTCTCGACAGCCAGTGAGCATATCGACGAGCCAGCTGGAAGTCTTACCATTCACGTCCCACGAAATCGGAGAGAACAGGAAATATGCTTTGGATCAGTCCTTCCCAGGAAGTTTGCAGCATGGCTCATGCGTAACCCCCATACTAATATTGATGGCAATGTGGAGGTTGATATCATCAACGCCCTCACTTCGATATTTGCTAGCGACCGAGCCGTTCTTGATGAGATTCTTGACGATCAGGGTATGATACAGTTGCAGTTTGAAGATCCAGACAAGCATTTGAATGAAGACGAGGCGCGTGATGAACAGGCCGAAGATAATTATGCATCTGATTCGACCCCAGAGCCTGGTTATGAGGTTTCTGACCTGGTTCCCACTCCGACTCATTCGTCAATGAACTCGATCATACCATCGCCGGTACGAGATCCGGGAATCGAGGATGGAACTTTGGAAATAGAGGAAGAAGTAGTTGAGATTCAGAGCAGCACATCCCAACAAGTTCGCCGAGGCGATGGAAGTGCTTCGCGGCCCCTACGATACCACTCACCAGATGGCAGACCTTTCAGCTCCGAACGGCTGGAAAATCAACGCTCAAATCCTTCATATCCAGCTTCCCAAGCGACTGAGGACCAGAGATATCTAACAATTCTCGAAAGAGTCATCGCGGCAGCCCGACTCGCGAACTTTCCATCTGGTGGAGCATTCGACTTGAATGGTCTGCGAGATGCCTTGCTCGATTCTGGAGAGCAGAGCACATACTTGAGTTATAATGGGTTGGATGTGTTGAGTAGGTTTCAATCGACAAGCCAACTAGAGCGCGACAAGAAGATTGGAGCCGCTGGCGAACTCTACGTAAGTGTTATGATCAAATTGTACCAATTCTCAGGCTGAACTTTCACTTGCAGGTATTTGAGCTGTTATCGAAGCTTGAACTGCCCGGCTGGGGCCGTAACAACTGGCAAAGTACTATAAGAACATATGCCAACATTCATCCGGAGTACGCTGATCTGTCTCACTGGCCTAGTCGTGAGACAGCAGACCTTGTATACCCAGATACCCAAGGAGACCTGACACGTATTTTGGTCGACGCCGAGATTCTTAGTGACGAATGGTCTATAAGACGTCCCAGATACTACATCGAGGTGAAGACAACTACTGGGCCATGTGGAACACCATTCTATATGAGTGGAAACCAATACCGAATGGTAAGCCTTCTCGCCGTGCATTTCGCAAACAGGAGCTAATGGCGCATAGATGGAACGTATTCATCATAGTTCGGACTTTTCAGAAGTATATATCTTATTCCGTGTTTATTTCTTGCTAGATAGGTCGCAGATTAGTTACGGTTTATACCCTGATCCAAAGCGACTTCAAGATGATGGTCAGCTCATTTTCACGGGAACAACGTGGTCGGTCACTCCTGGGCTACAGGAATAATAGTTCTATGGCAATCTATGATTTGAGATAGAAAATGGCAAAAGACAAGTTGATCCTATGAAGTAACTATGAGTCGAAAAAGTGTTCGACTTGAATCAAGCTGTTAGTTAAAGTTAATTTCTAAGGGCCTGATTAGTAAGCCCGGTAAAACCTGCCAGGTAGTTAATTTCTGCTAGGAAAGTAAAATAAAAAGAGGTAGCTAACTAACCTTTTTATATTAAGGTCTATTTTCTTACTATAAACTTAATAAATTAATAGATAACTAACTTAGTAGCCTTTATATAAGCTAGTAATATATTAAGCTAATAAAAGGGTTTATAATTTATTAAATAAAGGTAAGATACTAAGTAATATTCCTATTACTTAGTGTTTTTTATTACTTTAAATACTAGGTATAAAAGTATATAAATTAGTATAACTATAACTATAATAGCCTTATTAGCTTAACTAAAAATACTATATATAAGGGATATTTTTTATAAATAAGTCTTTATAATAACTTTATCTATAGAATTATTATTAATAACTTTAATAATTAATAGTTATAATAGTTAGCTATTATTATAACTTTTTTAAATTATCTTAACTATTAGTATTATTACTAACCTTACTATAAGGATAATTTACTTACCTAGTAGCCCTATACTAATATCCTTACTAATTTTTAAGCTTATACCTTATAGCTATTAGCTGCCCTAAATATAATATTTAATAACTTATTTTATATAAATAAAAGTAACTTTTATTAACTTTCTTAGTAATTAAAGAATAATATTAATATAAGTAATAGCTAGTATTAGTTTTTTAAGCTAAAGCTAATAATCTTTTTATAGATAATAGCCTATAGTAAGCCTTAAAGGAATATAGCTTATTAGTTTAAGGTTAGTTAAAGTACTATATTAAATATTTTTTTTTACTTAATTAACTTTATATAGTATTTATATATAAAATTTATTTATATATTAAATTATAAATATATTAGTCTATAGGTTAAGCTAAATAATAAATTTTATTAATTTAATAGTATAATTAAAGCTATAAATAGTATATATATACTTATATTTATTTCTTTTACTTACTAATAGAGATTTTAGTTAAAAAAGTTAATAGTTTCTTAAAATATATTTATAGTAGTTAACTTTAAAGAATAATTCCTATATATATTTATAAGTATTAAAAGATCTATTAATAATATAATACTAATAGGATATACTTATAATAGTACTTTTAAAGTCTTATTAAGGAGATTTTTCCTTACTAATACTAGCTTTAAATTAAAAAAAGGAATTTTAATTTCCTTTTTATAAGTTTAATATTATCTTTAAGATTAAAGTAATATAAAGAAAAGGCCTATAAATAAAAGGGAATTATATAACCTTTATTATACTTAGCTTTAAATAATTATAAAGTAGGCTTTTAGTTAATATAAAAGGAAATAAAAGGTAATAAAAAATAGTATATTTAAATATTCCTTTAGTAATTAGATTAAAATAATCTATACTATAACTAATCTATATAACTTTTTTACTTTTAAAGGAAAAAAGCTAAAGCCTAGGTATAAAAAAAAAAGTCTTTCTTTTTAGTAAATCTATACTTTTAAAAGAGCTTACTACTATATAGATATAGTTATAATAGGAAGATCTAGGATAAATATAAAAGATCTAATTATAGGTTAGCTTTAAGCTACTTATTAAGTATATTTAGAGCTTCTAAATAACTTTAATCTTAAGGAAATTAATAAAAAAGGGAGTATTATAGTAAATAAAAAAGGAAGTATTATAAATAAAGAAAAAAGTACTATAAAAGGGGTTATTAATAAAAAGGCTAATTAAAAAGAAGCTATTTTAAGCTTATAGAAGCTAGATTAAGATTTTATTATTTTTTTTAAATTAGACTTACTTAGTATTAAAATTACCCTATATTAAAAATTTTAAACTAATTAAAGGCTATAGAAATATTATCTATATATTAACTAGATCCTTTTTAAATAGAAAATTAATCCTATAGTTAAGGCTAAAAGCTATAGCTAAATAGGATATCTTTAAAGCCTTATAATATTATAAAAGCTTTACCTTTTTTACTTCTTATAGTACTATAAAAGGTATACTTTTTTAATTATTAATACTATATATTCTATATTAATAACTTAATAAAAGCTTTTTTTATTTTCTTTTTATTAAAAGAATTCTAAACTAAGGTATTATTTATATTTAAATATAGTTATTTTATTATTTTTATTATAAAATTAATATTTTAATTTTCTATAAAAAGCTTAGTATAGTTTTTAATTATACCTTATAAGTCCTTTGCCTTAACTAGCTATAAAGATATTATATAATTATAAGTAAATAACTAACTCTTTATAAATAGCTCCTTTAAATTATTAATATTACTATTACTTTTCCTTAATATCTTTTTCTTTTTACTTTAAGGGAAAAGAATTACTTTATTTAGTATTATTAGTATTATAGCTATCCTTTTTTTTCCTACTTATTATAAAAGTCTATAATAGCCTTAATAAGAAAACAGAAAGTAGCTTATTAACTTTATTATTATTAACTTACTAACTTACTTATATAGGTTACTTTTTAACTAGGATTTCTTTAAGAAGCTTATTACTACTTAGTTTACTAATTACCTTAGCTAGGTAATAATTTTAAACTGCTTTTTATTTTATATTACTAGGGAAAATTACTTTCTTTACCTTTAGTAATAATATCTCTTAGTAATAAGTAAAAGTATTATTATTACTAGCTTTAGTAATAAACCTTCTTACTAATTAGTTATTAAAGAAAATCTTATATTATATATTAATTATTATATATTTATTAATACTAAGGCTATCTTTAATTACCTTTACTATTAACTATAAATAAAGCTATTATAAGTTTACTTTTTATTACTAACTAATAATTACCTTTCTTTTCTTAGTAATTTCTATACTCCTTATTATATTAACTATATCCTAATATATATAATAGTTATTTCTTATAATTATAAATTATAATTCTATTTAATAGTAATTTTATTTTATTATTAAAAAGGCTTTCTTAAGAGGAATAATAAATAATTTAAAAATAGGCTTTAATATAATCTTTTTTTTTAAATTTAATATTTAATTTTACTTAGCTTTTAGAAAAAGGTTTATAAAGTAAAAGTATTATTTAAAGGTTTAATAGTTACTTATTAACTATAAGAAAGGAAGCTATAATAAAGGAAAAGGCTATAATAAGTTATTAAGTTATATTAATAGTTATACTAATCTTAGCTAGCTTAATAAAAGGGTAATAGTTAGAAAGTATAGTATATTATTTAATTATACTATTAAAAGTTAACTTTTAGTAGGGAAATTATTATTAATTTAAAGGTTAGTTAACTTAGCCTTTCTAGCTATAATTATATTAATTAAAGCAGTTAAAATTACTATTAAAGTTATCCTAAAGGCAGTAAAGGCCCCCTATAGATACGGAATAGCCCTTTTTTAGTATAACCTCTTTAACCTACTTATATGAATGTAGCTGCTTTATAGCCTGACGAAATTTACCGGGCTTGCCGATCAGGCCCTAAGATAGGGTAGCGCGGATGCAAAAGTGAGGGGAAGTTCAGGCAGGTTCACTACAGGGGTTGGTCGGCATGGTAGGGTTAGCGTTTACTGGACAACCCTATCAACAGCAGACTGGTCATATTTTCCAGGCGATTCTCTCCAGCTCCTTTCCCCAAAACCTCATCCACAGATTCTTTCTCATAACCGCGGAACCATCGCAATTGCGCCTTCTAGTAATAACACGCTATCCACAATCTATAATCATGGCCAGCGCGCAGGAGGCTGAAGAAATCATTCGAAGCTTGAATGGCGACATTAAGTGAGTCAGCTCGGCATGGCCATGCCGAGGAGAGTCACTAACCATGAAAAGGCTAGGAAAACATGTCGAACATAGCGTAAAGAGATTATTACCTGAAATCATTCGCTATGCTAACAGCAGATCCTTCACCAAAGTCCTGGCGGCCTCAGAAATCCCTGCAATCACATTTAGAATACACGATTGCGATAGAATCGTTATCGAGTACAATGACGATGGCCTGACCAAGGCTGATCTGGAAGCAATTTGTCAGCCAGTCACTGAAGAGAAAACAGGCGAATATAATTTCAGAACAATTGTCATCGCCAATAGAAAGGTTCACATTCAATCAGGGAATTTCTCATTCGACTTTCAACACAACATACTCGATCCCGAAGATAGTATAATGCGTCCTGTTTGGGTCTCCCCCACTGAGATAATCCCCAACAACATGACTCGCATCACACTTTACCTTCATGACCAGGGCAGCAAAGAAGAGGTTGAAAACCTGAGAGACACTATCCGTTCTCAGTTTGATAAGCTACATGACGCTACCCTCGTCTTTCTTAAAGATATCAAATGGATGAGCATTGAGTTTCTCAACAGTGCTGGCCTTGTCCTTCGTTCCAAGGCTTTCGAGAAGGGGAACATTGGTAAGCATGGAGTTTGCATAGATGTTACTAATGCAGACCAAGACACTGAGAGCCAGATCTATCATGTGATCGACTACTCTGTGGACAGCTCGGCCATATCTGTCACGCTCGCCTTTCCTCTCACAGACGATTTCACTCCTCGAGTTGACGGTGTTGAGGTAATGCAATTGTTTAATTTAGTGCCTCTGTGCGCATCGCCACTTGCAGTAAGTCAATATTATTGAGGCTAATATTCTTCCACTAATCATTATACACAAGTTCCACGTTCACTCACACTTTGAATTCGAAGATGAGACGAATGGCATAGTCACCACGTCAGCCCACAACATTAGCATCCGAGATCTGGTCGCAAACGCATTTATCAAGGCCCTTTTACAATTCCTTGATATCAAGTGTCTTGCTTATTCCTGGCCGTTGTTCCTTACCCCCATCTCGGAAGATGCAGATCCATTCTGGTCTGCTCTCGACTCTGATATTCGAAGCTGGATATCTCAAAACCCAGTCCTCAGATGTAAAGGTTCAAGGCCGTGGCGGCTCATCAGTCATACTACCAGAGTTCCTCCAGAGGCTCAAGATGAAAATGGAAAACCACTGTTAGACGACCCATCCGGCGATTCTTATCTTCGGCACAAATATCCTGCGGCTGCAGCGGCTAAACTGACCGAATATGGCCTCGCCACTCTAACCGACACTCGACTACTCGAACTGTTGGAGATGGATCTGGAGAGCCTGAAGCCGAGGATGCACACCAGCACCTCGAGGGATTGGCAAATTGCCATGTCGCGCCTCCTCTCAAAGTTGCTCACGAATGATGAGCGAGTTGATAAGCTAAAATCACTTCCTATTGTGCAGCTGCGGGACGGTAGCTGGGCATCCCCGGCTTCAGGGCCATTATACTTTCCTACCTCAGGCAACAGTTCCATTCCTGAATCGCTGAAGTTTCGGGATGTAACTCTACTCGCAACATTTCAACCCGAACGAAGAACGTCATATGAAAAACTCGGGGTTACTGAGCCCACAGTCAAGGAAGTCAGACAGAAGATCCTGGACACTTTCAAGTCAGCAGAAAGCTTACCGTTTGGGGACGTCTATGAGTATCTTCGCTACCTATACCTGACTCATCAATCTTTCAATCTTTCCAGTCCCCACGAACAGCCCTATGGTGACGTTAGGGTTCTGACGACGGGCTTGAAACTTCAGAATCCGCACACCACCACTGTATACTATCCGGGAATTGATGATCCGTATAGTCCTGAGAGTCTGCTTGGCCCTGCTCCCATGGCCAACTTTTTGCACCCCAAGATATGGAACGATGGAGCGGATAAGCCTGGTCCCTCGCACCCAACGTGGAAAGTATGGCTGTGCGATTCCATCGGCATACGGGAGCGGCCGAGTCTACTACAAGCTCAAGCGCAGTCCGAGTCGGAGCCTATCAATGACGGATCCTCGACCAGCACTGACGGTATAGTTCTGTCTGACGCCTTTCATTACGTATATAAACATCATCCAGACAGATTGTTGGGTTTCATTGAGCGCCTTTGGATCCACGAGGGCCACGAGCTGTTAAAGCATCCAAGTCTCGTTTCCGAAATTCGACAACTTCCTGCACAGAAGTTATGTGGAGTGGATTTCGAGGTCAGTTTACAAGATACATGGGCTCCGTCCGGGGACCTTCAAACTTCCGTCAAAGTGTTCATGATGGATCCTGACGTATTCCCTTTCCTCAAACTGGATGATGAGAAAGACATTGATCTAGTCATCGCTACCAGATGGAGCTTCCTTACTAAGCACTTTGGTGTTAAGTGGAAACACGATCTTGACTTCCTTGTACAAATGATGAGGTGCATCAAGCGCTCATGTACCGCAATAACATCGGCGCAAATAGACAAACTCATGAGGGTGTATGATTTGATGAGCAAAACATATTCTTTATCGACTAGCGAACAGAAAGCGAGAGCCTTGTAAGTCTGCACACCCATTGGCTTTCATCTTGTTAATATGTTGATAGAGAGCTTTTCAACGATGGTGGCGTGCTGTATGTTGAAGCCAACAAAGCGCGTTGGTTAAGCTCTTCACGTTGTCTTTGGTTTGGACCAACTGGTCTTGTGTCTAAACGCTCCATCAAGCGCTTCTACATCGAAAAGACCTGCGACAAGAAACAGCTCCAGAGCATCGCCCGGCTTTTCGTTGATGAGCTTAAAATACGAGACGCTAACGACGAGGATATGGCAGAAGAGCTGTGTAAGCTGCGGTTGCGTGAATCCAAAAGTATCCCCGGCGTTCACCGTATCTACACCTATCTTGATGGGAAGACTATATCTCCTGAAACGAGGTGAGCTCCAAGGTATTTTCTTGTTCTTTACGTGTGAAGAACTAACCAAGTATTAGACGTAAATTTCATGAACTTCCGCTCATCCTGGTCAAACAAGGCGGCCACACAGAATGGCTTCGCGCTTCACAATGTTTTTGGTCCGAAACAGATACAGATGATTTGAACGGCAATCTACAAAGTTGCTACCCTGATCTAAAGGATTTCTTCCTCGAGAAACTGGGTGTGAAGTTATCAGCCTATGACGAATTGCTGAACACAACTTCGGACAACCCAGAGGACATCAAAGGGATAATTAGGTCATTTGCTGGGGATGTCGGCGAATCAATTTCCAAATTTCTTGCTGAGCCAATCCGACAGGCAAAGATCTTTCCTGTGAGAAGTCCCGGCGGAGGCGTATCACTAGTATCCCTGGATACAGAGTTTGCTATTGCCGACAGACAAGGCCTCCGAAGAGACCTGCAAGATCATATCAAATTATTGGACTTCGATCTAAAAGATGTCCGATGGCTTTGGCGATTCTTCCAATGGCTCAAGATTGAAGACAGATATCTTTCAAGATGCGTCAAGAGATCGGTCACCGTGTCTGAAGACGGCACGCCGTCGGAGGAGGGAGATCCATGGGATCTGAGACACAAAGCACATCATATTACTCGGTAAGATTGGTCACTCGGTCTTTAGGCATCCACTAATCGTTCTCGTTCTTTCTAGAATTGCCGCAAGTTTTGAGGTCTTTGCAACATACGATGATGCTGCGTCGCTGTATGAACGGCTAAAAGCCCTACGTGTTATCGAGGTTTCCGACATTTCTTGTACAATGGAAATTACCCAAGATCAGAAAGCAATTCGGTCAACACCACAATCTGTCACTGCGCATATATCTGATGACGACCTCAATTTCACTATCTATGTGGCGAAAGACAAGAAGAAGAAGATCGGTTCAGATCTTCCAAGAATCCTAGAGGAATGGCTCAGGAAGGATAGGGATCGCTGCCATACATTCGAAGTGATTAGCTCACTCACTTCTGTCATTGCTAGTGACATTTCCGTCCAGGATGAAATACTCGAGGATCAAGGTATTATAGAACTGCCTTTTGAGAGTAGTGACACAAGCGGTACCAGGATGGCTTCTGAAGGCGCGTCTGAATGCCTGTCTGTGCAGGAGGTAGTTGGGAAGCCATCCGAAGAAGATCAGGGAGAGTCGCTGGTTCTTCGGGGGCGTGAGTCTGCTTCCGAAGTTGCAGATCAGGATGAAATCATGTAGCTGAGTAACATGAATCTGTTGTAATATTCGGAGCTTTCATAAGTGTATATAGATATGAATCGGAATCCCCAGAGCATATTGTTAAACTATCGAAACAGTATTAAGATAAATGAGAAATGCCATACACTATACTGCCCCTTAATCTTCGCCCTCATCAGTCAAGAGGAGAGACTGTTATACCTAAGTAAAGATATATATTATTAGGCTTTATTATTTCATGGATGCATTCTATTATCATCTGCATGCGTGCCCCCTTCAACACTCTTGCACTCTCCCCTACTACCAAGGCCATTACAAATATCTTCCAACAAACGACTTGATTGTATTTGCCTAAAACATTCTGATGTCCGATGCAAAGAAAACCAATAAAAAGGGGCTTAGGAAGTCTATTATCCAAATATCAACACTCGTAACACTGGTAACACCCACCATTCAGGCTCGCACTTTTAATTTCCGACTGTCATCCCAAAAGTACTGGCCTTCTTTAAAGCAGCTACGCAGTAAACCGTCCTTTACAAATAGCCCATATAGTCGGAAAGCTATGTTCAGATCGACACACCGTTTGTCTGCGCTCTCTGCAGATGAGTAAAGCCTTGCCTCCTGGTTTTCGAACTCAAAATAGCTTGAGAGCACATAGTTCTGCAACTCCTCCTCCTCCATCTGTCGCAGGTTCTGCAACATGACATAGCCGCGCAGGCACAGAGACCTGGTGTACCTCAGTTCTTGGGCCTTGGTCATACGTAAGAACGCCGCGGATCTCTGGTTATCCTCAGAGCTTGACATGATCGGCGACCTGGAGGGATTTTTCCGGAGCTGTTGTGAGACTGATTGTACCAGGGCTCTGAATTTGCTAAAGACAAAGCTCAATATCGAATGGAGGTAAAGTCTGTCATCGGATATTGCCCACCAGGGATCCATGCAGTTCGGGTGCGGCCCTGGGACGTTGCGACTGTCAAGACATTTAAGAGCACCGAGACCCTCAAGATCATTCGGGCCATCAGAATGCATTTGAAGTCTCCAAGATTCATATAAAAGAAAGCCACGTTCAAAGGTGTGTGTCTCTTGTTCGGAAAGGACCAATGGTCTGTCCACGATTGGGTCCCGCTTGGAAGCTAGATCCAGTTGGAGCCTGTCCTGTTCTTCCGAGACTAGGAAATTATTCCATGCTTCCATTGAATATTCTGTGATGAGCTGGTCTGCTTCTTCTCTCTGGCGGTAAAGCTCGCAGATCAAGGGTAGGTGTCTTCCCCAGTTCGTGTAAAACGCCTCACGTCTGACAACAGGCCCATGAGTATTACCCAGCATCCGATATGGGAGGGTATTTATACTCTGAATCAAATTGTTTCCAGAATTTAGGGTTGAATACGATGTTTTTATTCGATGGATGGTAGGCGCCATTATGTGCGAACGGTGGACAAGGTAATGCTGGAACATGACGGGCGATGCGTTGATGATGGATTGGAGATCTATCGGGGACGAACTTGATCGCATGATCAAAATCAGGACTTCGCTTGGAAGCCCCTCCAGCTTTGATGCAGCATCCATATTGAAGACGTGTTGAAATGTTGGTAGAAACACGAGAGAGAGAGAGAGATCCTTAATGGAGCGATGTATTCTTTCTTACCTCGACAGATTTCAAGGTTTGGTTTTCATAGCTCCTCGAACTGCCACGACATTTAAGTTCTTAAGCTAATATACCACCTCATAGTGGCAGACCTATTCTAAGTTTGAAGTTCTATACTCTGATTTAGGTAGACATAGGTCTGTGTTAAGAACTTTGAGCCAAGGAGTTATAAACTTTTCAATAAGACCAACTTCGGGCATAGTTAAAAGCTTTTCACTTATACTTTAAAAAAAATTCTTAAGACTATCTTTCTTTCATTTTGACTTCATGTTATTGGCTCGATTCGTTATTCTTTTCTGGCCTTTTCGACGAGGTGTTGCATAGTTTAGCAGAAATCCTCTTATCGCGATACGGTCATCAGTGATGCACAGCAAATCACGAACGACGAGACCCACTGTATCAGCCCCTACAGCAAAACTAAAGAAAGCATCACGTAACCTTCATCATCAACTCCAAAAATAACTTTGCCAAGCTCTCGCCAACTCTAAACAGAAAATGGCCTCGTCCTCCTCCAAGCCGCCAGAGGAACCGCTCATGTCATTTTCGTGCTATCAGTGCCGTAACCGAAAACTAAAGTGCGATCGT
Source organism: Fusarium pininemorale (assembly GCA_002165215.1). Classification (NCBI taxonomy): domain Eukaryota; kingdom Fungi; phylum Ascomycota; class Sordariomycetes; order Hypocreales; family Nectriaceae; genus Fusarium; species Fusarium pininemorale. The sequence continues at coordinate 289,386 of NFZR01000027.1, read as the reverse complement.
TCGAGTCCCGAATGCAGCCGCTGTTCCGCCACCGGCACAAAATGCCAATATCCCTCTTCCCGCAAGAAGCCTGTGATAACAGCAACGCGACCACGAGTCAAAGAACTCGAGTCTCGTTTGGGTAAGTAATCAGCCAAGGTTCTGGCCGATGCTAACAGGGATAGTCGATCTGGAATATCGGCTCAAGGCGACGCAGGAGGAGGGATATCAATCGTTCAGACCCTTTGAACCGTCGGAGAATCAGCTTACTGAGACGGGGAGATATGAGCAACTTCCCCCGCAAGAAATCATTGAGGAGTTGTGAGTGAAAGCTATCGAGAGATAAAGAAAGAACCTGACAATTTGGAGGACCAATGTTTTTTTCACAAAGGTTCATTGCGATGCGCAGTACATTCACCCTTCCCGATATCTTGCATCGTTGTATCTTCCGCCTCACATGCAACCACCAATGTGCCTTCAGTATATAATCATGGCGCGAGCTGCAATTGTTTCACCGCCTCATAAGCACCTGGCAGATCCATTCTATCGAAGGGCGAGGTATTATCTTGAAGCTGATGAGCAAAAGGTCAGTCAATCACAAACCGTACACTACAAACGTCCACTAATAACACCAGGGTGAGGGAGAATATTTTGTCACTCTCGCCCATACACAATGCTGTCTTCTAATGTCCCATTTCGAAGTGCTAAACATGTGGTTTTCTCGATCATCAATGAGTACATCAAAGTCTGTTCGTCTGTCGCAGATTCTAGGCCTCCATCAACTCGATGGAAAGAACGACTGGAGACGAAATGCAACGCTTCCGGAACCCAAGGATTGGTGTGAGCTGGAAGAGAGGCGGAGGACTTTATGGTCTGTGTTCTGTAGTGATAAGCATACGAGCGGTACTACCGGATGGCCAAGTCTCATGGACGCCAACAAGGTATGATGATCCCTTAGAACTGAGAAAATACGTGACTGATGCTTTGCAGATTAGCACATTATTGCCAGCCTCAGACGAAGCCTTTCAGCTTGGCATGGAGGAACCTTCGACGTCATTGCCTCGAGTTCTCGGCGGTGACAACTCTCTCTGCTCACCATTCGCATATCGCATCACAACAACTCATCTATTCCACGAATGTCTCGACCATACCTACCAAGATCATCAATCCTCTGACCTGACAGATATCCAAAACAGTCAGTTCTGGAAACGTCATCGCGATCTCGACACAAGTCTCTCAACAGCGTTCATCACGCTCCCCGAAAAGCTTCGTGGGTCACATACCCAAGAAGCCACCAACATAAACCTCCAACTCCACACCGCGTCGATATGCATCCATCGTGTCGGCGCCGTTCAGGCCAAGAAGCACAACATCTCGGCTGATGTACTATCCAACACACAGGCGCGCCTCGTCCCTTCTGCCGACGCGATATTTAACATCATTGCTTCACAGCCCGACGTGACATCCATGTTCGGCAAACCTCTCGTTACGTTCGCAGCCTACATGGCGACATATGTCTTTCTAGAAGATTATGTGTCAGCACAGAATCGCACCAGCGAGATGAAGATGACAGCGCTTATGGATCTCATGATTACGATTGGACATGAAAACCCTGTTACTGCATCTGCAGCCATACAAATGGCGCATGAATTACGGAAGACCGGGATTGACGCATCTGCTGTTGATAAGGTCCAAAGTCTCATGGAGACGAGGGCAAATGGGCCACTTTTGGGACAGCAGAATACGGCCGAGGGCACCGTCTTGTTCTGTCCATTCGAAGGACCTTCTGGACCTGCGCCACCTGGCGTACCGAGTGAGATACTGAGGGGTAATCTCAGCGGGTTTCCTTAGCTTTCAAGTCCCCGTCATTCGCGAATTGTGATTCGCTGCGGATATAACAAAAACACTTTTTGGGCAATCATTCGCATTGCGCGACATAAACGTGAACACGAGGTGACACCTGTCAATCAGCGACCAAACCCATATCGGGTAATCAATACACAAGGACCTCAACAGAGTTGACGCAAGTGGCGAACGGCCAAGCAAGGAACTCGATCCGTGATAATGATTGGCCTGTCACGAATAATCATTGACAAAGTCTTTGCCATTTACAGAAATGTATACCCGATGCTAACTGTGGAGAATTGCTGCGCATCACGCCGACGGCCGATATTTTATACATACTCCGCCCGCATTGCATTTGACGTTTCCCCAGATATGCAAGACATTGCGGTTCATTTTTGACAATAATTTCTCTCGGTAACGAACAGTACGTTGCATTCAAAATGGCGCCGATTTATAAAGTTGCTGTAATTCAGTTCGAGCCAAAGGTTAGTTCCTGGACATCAATACGGCATCTTTTTTATGTATCTGATGTCATTGACTTACACGTTATCAGGCCATCGTTGTCCAAGAAAATTTTGCAAAAGCAGAAACGTACCTTCGCTCAGCCGCTTCTGAGGGATGCGATATTGCAATTTTCCCTGAATTCCATTTAACATCATGGGTCCCCGAGCATCCCGAATTCATATCGGCCAGCAAGACATCAACAGGATATCTCTCGAAATATCAAGCTCTAGCTAAAGAGCTCAACATCAGCATCGTTCCCGGCACAATTTGCGAAGTTCATGCAGTTCTCGATTCTAAAGATGAGGAGCTCCGCAACATGGCTTACTTCCTCGCCGCAGGAACAGGCGAGATTTGTGGCTCTTATCAGAAGAAGAATCTCTGGCATCCAGAGCGTTCGCATTTAACTTCTTCGACGCATACACCTCATACTGCATTCGACACACCGCTTAAACACGCCGACGGAAGACCCGTCCGCGCTGGGATGGTGATATGCTGGGATTTAGCATTTCCCGAAGCGTTCAAAGCGCTCGTCAATGATGGTGCTGATATCATACTCATACCGTCGTATTGGTTTATGGATGACAATGGTGAAGAGGGAGCCGGCCTCAACCCTGACTCTGAACGAATCTTCTTGAATTGCACACTTACAGCCCGAGCCTTTGAGAATACGGCTGCGATTGTATTTTGCAATGCTGGAGGACTGAGTTGTGTGAATATGCCGATTCTCGGGGCATTGGGAAGAATTGAGGTTGGCGAAGAAAAGATGGAGATTGTGGACTTGGATTTGGATGTTCTGAGGGTTGCGGAGGAGACGTACAAGATCAGGATGGATATGAAGAGTGAGGGATGGCATTACAAGTATAACATGAACTTGGGCTCAAAGGCATAGAAGGGGCATATATCCTTTATTTATTTATACCGAAGAACTTTGGGCTTAAATCTTGTCAAACTTGGCGTATGTGTAGCTATTAGTAATTATTATTTATAAACAATGAATGGTGCTTGACGGAAGTTGGTGATCATGAGGCGGCTTGACATCTCGCTGACTCATCAAACCATCAAGCGTCATTGGTCTAGGGGTTAGGATTCAACTCTTCCATTGAGAAAAGTTGAGGCTCGGATTCGAATTCCGGATGACGCAGATTAGTTTGTTTTGTTTTTTGCTTTTGTTTCTACCTCAATGTTGACGCCATTTTTGCCAGGCTGACTTCTCTCCGCCCATTTGAATGATTGCCAAGAGTGATCTCGGCTTCAATCCCGAGGGCTTGCTTTCCCCTTATCACAGAAATGTATGCCTGTTTTGCAAGACACTTGACTCGGAATTGCCAGGGAAATACTGACAGCCCTAGTTTCAACTCAATCGTTAGATCTGCCGAGTTGGTATGATCTGACAGTTCAACGTCTTTGACTCTCGATCCTGATCGATCATGTCTCAGGCCACGCATCGACTTTCGCGTCTGTGCAATGGAGGCGGTAAAGAGTTTCACCCATAAAATATGATCTGATCCTCTCGAGTCGCCCGATCTAGAAAAGACTGCATGAGGCTGAATAATGTCATGCAAGGGAGGACACAACCTTGGGACTTCGCAGCTGAAAGGTGATCCACAAACGAGATATCATTGGTTGTGAAGGGGGAGTATAGATCATGTTATTTCCGTCGGGTTACACCAACGAGGGGCTTTTGCTCCGTTGTTCATTTCAATAGTCTCTGTGTTACACACCTTGAGCCTCTTGGAAATGTGACTTGTGACTTGGGCATCCGCCACAGAGATCGCTCTGTAATGGCATCCCTTTGGCGCAATGGGTACTTTGAATGTATGGCCTCAAAAGGACACAATGATGAGGTTAGGGATGACGATTTGCAAGGTGCATTATCAGAGATACTTGAATGTAGGTATGGCCTCCGGTCAAAAAGAGGTACCCTTGATATTGAGTGCCTGATTGAACAAACCCTTCTACAGTTCGGTGGAGCCGTCTTGTCGTCCCGCAAGGGATATCATGCAATACCCAGAATTTTAGTATGCAGAGCGCACTGTTATTGTGAAGTGTTCCAGTTCCCCTCACCATCACAGCCATTCAGAAGCTGATTTTCGAGCCTGTCCCGTCGAAATCCCAGTTAAGTAGTCGATTAATGTCACACGACAGTATCTGTTTGTGGTCACAATAACTACGCAAGAGGTCTAGTTGTTTCAAGAAGAAGAGTCAGAAATCCTAGGGCATCTGCCAGTAGTAACTCAGAAATGATACAGGTCTGAGATGCAACCTTCACTGTTCTGCGACGTGGGGTGAAAGGAATGTGATGGCAGAATGTATCAAAAAACATACCATACAACATCGACGAGCCGAATATAATAAAACGGAGTTCCCCGTGTGAATGAAGAATTGGAAGCCATAGTTGATGTCTCCATGTTTCACCGAACTGCCGAGATCCGGCCATTACAACGTGGCGCTGCCGTAATTTAAACTGTAGCGTCCGTTAAGCCTAAAGTCTGAATGTCTCGGTTACCTCAAAGGCCGAATGTTATGGGCACGAATACGCTGTCCGATAGTTAGCGGCCTGACAGATATAGTGGTCGCAACCTGTTTCACTAGAGCTCCAATTAACAGTCGATGCTGACTATGGCTGTGAGACTGGCATATTTCTTATCAGGGAGAGGATTTCATCATAAACAGTATTTCAGAGAATTTGCGACTGTGTTGCTGTGGCCAGTCTTTGCTCATTTGGTATCGGTCCAAGATTTATTCAGAAACCTGGACAATGAGTGGAGTCAGATTCAAGATGAACGCAGCCATTCTTTATGAAGACTGAAAGACGAATTCAAGGCCTGGGTTGAATTACTTTAAACGGCACTAGTAGACCTATCATCTCTGCTTTTACATACCTAAATGGCCAACCAAATCGAATCGAATCGAAAGTTAGGACTATTTAGTAGATATTGAGTATACTTATCACCATGGCACTTTAGGCACAGCTTGGGTCTAGGAACTTGCCAAGAAGCTCTCGTTGATATCATTGCCATTGCCAATAATAATGGGGACGCCTCCCTGAACATCAGGGATACTAAAGCCGAGACCCCTGTCAAGTGCTCATAGTAGCAGATAATGCAGACACACATCTCAATCTGACGAGTGGAGCTGGAGAGAGAACAAAAAGCGACGTTAAAAAGTCGAATACGTAGGTGGCTACTCTATGGTTATATCCGCTGCATGATCTGATGGCGGTTGACTCAGCCCCAAACGTTGACAGCAGAGCGCATAAGCCGCCATGGAATGCCGGCTATGATTCACGCTGTTGGTTCTATCAAACAGGGAGGACGGGGCTTTTCGACCCCAGATCGTACTTTCTGCTCAACCTCACCTTGAATTTGTAATCTTCGTCTCCTGTTGTCAAATCCAACTTCCAAGTCGTTTATTACTTATGATTAATGATAACAGAACTATGAGTAGGGAAGATGCCTCATTAATCCCCAGATTTCACATCGAATCGATATCATGAGCGACCGCCCCCCTATCTTGGAGGTTTCACGTCAGCTAGGTTTGCGATTGATCACAAACAGCCTAGGTCTGGATCTGAACTCAGAGGTGTTTTGTTTAAGATCTTGTTGTTCCAAGACATGTAGCGCTCCGTCTTGATCAGTCTGGAATCACCTGAGATGCCACGATTCCGAGAGCCCTCCTGATACCACATACCAATGGAGGCATCACACAAGCCAGTCTAATCAAACATTGATTCAGGACGTATCGAAGACCGATATCTCACAATGTGCGTGTCACTAGCAGATTGTTGCTTGTTTATTGTGATGATAGGTATGTTGAGATGTGTCTGGTCAACAACTACCGAGATATATAGGACGAGGTTTTATCGACTCTGTAAGCTAGCATTATCAACAACAACTCGACTAATTATCACCTAATAGCCATGACTCACTCTCTGAGCTGGCGAGCCCTTGTGGCTATCACCCTGACGGTCTCAGCTTCTGCATATCCCCATCAAACATACCCCAACCTTGTCCCACGTGCAGGATGTCCCATCCCTGACATTTGCACCTGGGGCAGTTGCACCAACACCACTATTGGTCTTGATCCCCGAAACTGCGGAAAGTTTGGTAACTCTTGTGAGCCCTCAGAGATCTGTATTGCTGGTCTCTGTCTCCCGCTTGATCTCGGTACAGATGACTGTGCTACCGCATGTAAGCCTGGTCAACTGTGCACCAACGGCGAGTGTGTCTCCATCGAGATCGCAATTGATCCTCTCAACTGTGGAGGAGAATCCTGTGATACTTCATCTCTCTGCATCAACCAGCAATGCCAACAGATCGACATCGGCTCAGATCCTGCATCTTGCGGCCCTCTCAATACCAAATGTGATGCTGGAAGCTGGTGTCTATACGATACCTGCGTCCCTTTCATTCTCGGTACCGACGTTCAAGCCTGCGATGAGAGAACTTCATGTTCCCTCGGTACATCTTGCCAGGACGGATACTGTCGACAAATATTCCTTTCGACCGATATAAACAGTTGCGGAGAAGATTCCCAGGCCTGCACTGCCGGGCAAGTCTGCGTCTCTGGGCAATGTAAGTCCCTTGATGACGAAGATTCAAACAAGAACTGCGACACACCCTGTGAACCGGGCTCATGGTGCTTGGGTGGTGAATGCGTACCGATTAGTATCTCGACGGATACTTCTCAGTGCGGTAGCAGCGCAGAACCATGTGGCAAGGGTCAAGTCTGCGTGTCAGGACAGTGCATTAGCGACCTGGTTCACCAAGAAAGCATCCCCAGGACGGCTTGCAGTCCTTCTGTTCGTCTAGGAGAATTTCTTTTCGGGCCAGGGGGTTCTCCAGACCAGAACAACAACGGAGGCGGTCGCGAAGGTTCTCCCAATGACGCCACTTCGGGACAGGATGGAAATCAGCAAGGAGGAGGAGACTCTACTTCGAACAACAACGGTTCTGGTAGCTCTCCTGGCGGCGCTTCAGGCGGGGGTGGTCAGACTCAAGGTGGCCAAGGTGGTCAAGGTGGTCAAGGTGGTCAAGGCGGTTTCCCGGGCTCACGCCCAGGTTCCAACTCTGGCTCTGGTAACAACCAGGGTGGCCCCGATAACCTTGGCCCAGGTCGTCCAGGCCCAGGCGAAGATGGAAATGGATTTCCATCTTCTGCGTGCGAGCCAGAGTGCGCATCAAACTTCATCTGCGTTAGCGGAGAGTGCCTTTCGGTTTCGGACCCCTTGTCCTGCGGACCCTCTACCAACCTCAACCGTCTCTTCCATCGGCAAAACGCTGTATGTCCACCAGGTTATGCCTGTATCGACGACCGCTGCGTTCGAGTAGATGAACCCATCAACTGCGGCGGCTCTATCTGCCCTGCCAACTACGCCTGTATCCAGGAAGCGTGCGTCCCTCTCGGGGACCCCACCGACTGTGGTGGTGAGACGTGTGCCAGCGACGAGATCTGCCTAGGTGATACCTGTGTATCGAACCCGGCCTTGGCAAGCTGCATTGGTGTCGTCTGCCCTCCCGGACAGGTATGCCAGAACGGAGACTGTGTTGTCATTGGTTCGCCTGGTGCAAACGGTAACCCTCAGGGCAACGGCGGCAGACCTGGCGGTAATGGTGGTTCCAATGGAGGCAACAACGGTGGTGCCAATGGAGGAGGCAACGGTGCCGCTCCTGGCAATGGCAATGGCTCTGGCGACGGCAATGGCAATGGCGGTTCTAATGGAGGCGACGGCGGATCTGGCGACGGTGGGTCTGGTGGTGGTTCCAACAACGGGGGAGGCAACGGTGCCTCTCCTGGCGATGGCTCAGGCAATGGAGGTAATGGCAACGGAGGCTCCGGCAACGGTGGTGGTGGCAATGGGGGCACAGGTGGTGGATCCAATGGGGGATCACCAGGCGGCAATAGTGGTTCTCCTGGTGATGGCTCTGGGAACGGACCAGACAGCGGCAACCCGGAAGGAAACGGGGGCCGACCTGGACCGGATCTTGGTGGTGACGGCTCTTCTACTGGCAACGGTGGTGGAGATGGTGGCGGGGCTGTAACCTCACCACCCGCAGGTACTGCTACGCGCTCGGGGGCTGGCAATCTTCCAGGTTCAACAGCATCCAGTGCTGATGCCAGTGACGACGCGCCGATTGTCAATCCTGGCCCTGGCACGACTGGCACCGATGGACTCTCAGCTTCAACCACTAGCATTCGAGGTCGTCCTGATGGTAACGGTGGCTCAACTGGTTCCGATGATGGTGGTGGCGATTCTCCTACGGAGACGGACGCTGCGACATCTGATGCCGGGCCTATTGTCGGTCCTGGATCTGATTCAACAGACCTTTCGGGTACCAGCACGAGAGTGACAGGTGGTGCAGAAGGTGGCGGTGGCTCTGAGATTACGCTCAGTGGAACTGCTTTGCCCACTGGCACCGGCGGGGAGTCTCCTACCGACGGCGGTAGCTCCGCGGCCGGAGGTGCCGGTACCGATACGACAGACATTAACAACCCCGGTGCGCCGACTACTGACGGAAGTGGTATCTCAGCTTCTGAGACTGGTGCCACTGGTACCGGCGTTGATGGACAGACAGAGACAGCCTCCACTACTGAAGCTGCAACTGCTGTGCCAACGGAAACTACACCATGCTCTACAGACGATGACTGTCTTCTCAATGTCGCCCTTTGCGTTTTCAACGGCCTCAACATCTGCACTTGCGTCGACGGAGTGTGCACGCAGCAGCCCGGAGGACCTGAAGGTTCAGGAGTCACTGGTTCCGACCTTGGAGCCTCAACTTCAGGCAACGGCGAGCCAACTGATGGTGCTGGGTCGACAGTTACCGACGGTGCTGGAGAGACTGCTACTACAACAGGAGACCCAGCTGCTACATCGACAGTATCGTGTTCCACAGATGACGACTGTCTGGCCAATGCTGTCTTTTGCTCAGATGGCTTGCTCAACCTATGCATCTGCGTCGATGGCATTTGTGTTCTTGACCCAACTTTAGCTTCAACCACTGATTCCAATAACGGACAAACGACCACTGCCCAGGATGCTACTACTACCGATGCAGAGGCAGCCGCAACATCGTCAGCTGTCGCTTGTACTACAGACGATGACTGCTTGGCTGACGTCGGCCTCTGTGTCGATGGCTTGCTTAACCTATGCATCTGTGTAGATGCTATTTGTGTTCTTGACCCAACTTTGGCTTCAACCACTGATGCCAACAACGGACAGACTACGACCGTCCAGGATGCTACCACGACAGATGGAGAAGCAGCCGCAACATCATCGGCCGTTGCTTGCGATACAGACGCTGACTGTTTGGCCGACCTCGGCCTCTGTGTTGATGGGTTGATCAACCTATGCATCTGTGTAGATGCCGTCTGCATCGTCGATCCAGCCTTGGCCACAACATCTGGTCTTGACAATGGACAGACAACTACGGACGCTGGTGCTACGACCACAGAGGAAGCACCAGCAGCGACATCGTCAGCCGTGGCGTGTACTTCGGATGACGACTGTTTGGTTGATGTTGGTCTTTGTGTAGACGGTCTACTCAACCTATGCGTTTGCGTAGATGCTGTCTGCATTCTCGATCCAGCGTTAGCCACTACTACTGCTGATGCTACTGGCACAGCGACGCAGCCAGCTCCAACAGAGACCACTGCAGTTGCCTGCTCCACAGCCGATGACTGCACTGTCAATGTAGACCTCTGTATCATTGGAGGGCTCAACCTTTGTGTCTGCCTTAACGGAGTTTGCGTTGCTGATCCAGGCGGTCAAGAAACAACCGCTACGAACCCTACTGCGACGAACACTGGACCAGGAGCTACTTCCACAGCTGTATCTTGCTCTACGGCTGATGATTGCGCTGTTGATGCGGATCTGTGCCTCGATGGATTGCTCAACCTTTGCGTCTGTCTCAATGGCGTCTGCGTTAATCCTGGAGGAGGCAACGATCAGACAACTACAGAGACTGGAGCTGGAGGAGGACCTACTACAGCACCAGTGGCTTGTACCACAGCTGACGACTGTCTTGCTGATGCTGATCTCTGCCTGGACGGTTTGCTGAACCTATGTGTCTGCCTCAACGCTGTTTGCGTCGTAGCAAACCCTGGAGGTGATCCGACTGAAACAACTGATCTGCCGCCTGCAAACACAAGAACACCGTGTGCCACTGACGGTGATTGCACAGCGAATGCGGCACTCTGTCTAGACGGCTTGCTCAATATTTGCGTTTGCCTCGAAGGTTTATGTATCGTCAATCCCGTTATCAATCCCACTGAAACGACTGCTGCTGCACCAACCGAGACAGCGACAACTTCTTGCAACACTGCCGACGACTGTACTGCGAATGCTGGTCTCTGCCTAGACGGGCTTCTCAATATTTGTCTCTGTGTCAATGCAGTTTGTGTTGCATCACCAGGTGGTGGCGGTAACAATGGCGACCCCTGCACTGACGACACTGATTGTACTGCTGCCGGAGCTATATGCCTCGACAGTGGTGTTTGTGGACCTGACCCAGGAAATACGCCAACTTCCTGTACTACAGCAGACGACTGTACTGCTAACGCCGCTCTCTGTCTAGATGGCCTACTGAACCTCTGCGTGTGTCTTAATGCTGTCTGTGTACAGGCTGGCAATGGCGGCGGGGACGGTGATACTTGTACAGATGACACTGACTGTACTACCGCTGGGTCTATTTGTCTTGACAGCGGCGTCTGTGGACCTGATCCAGGCAACAACCCAACTTCATGTACTACAGCCGACGACTGCACTGCCAACGCCGCTCTCTGTTTGGACGGTTTGTTGAATCTCTGCGTTTGTCTCAATGCTGTCTGTGTACAAGCCGGTAATGGCGGCGGGGACGGTGATACCTGCACAGACGATACTGACTGTACTACGGCTGGATCTATCTGTCTTGACAGCGGCGTCTGCGGACCCGATCCAGGCAACAACCCAACTTCATGTACCACTGCAGATGATTGTACGGCAAACGCTGGCCTTTGCCTCAACGGACTTCTCAACATCTGCGTTTGTCTCAACGCTGTCTGCGTACAAGCCGGAGGGGGCGGCGGAGGAGGTACTGGCGATGCATGCACCGGCAACGCTGACTGCACCACCGCAGGAGATGTATGCACCAACGGCGTATGTACAGCAGCAGGAGGCGGGGGTACAGACGCTTGTGTTGACGCCAACGATTGTCTCCTCTCGGTCAATCCTCTTTGCGCTCTTGGTCTTTGTGTCTGCGTCGATGCAGTCTGTGCTACATCGCCCGACGTTGATGAGTGTACCTCTAACGCAGGCTGTAGTACGGGTGCTACATGCCAGAATGGTGTTTGTGTCGACAACACTGATTGCACTGGTGCGGCTGATTGTCTTGCTAACCTTGATCTTTGTGTTTTGCCGGGAGTTTGTGCTTGTGTCAATGGTGTCTGTGGACTCGTTGGTAATGGACCTACGCCGGAGTGCGCTGCTGCTGCAGATTGTCGAACTCTACCGAGGTGTCGTCTAGGATTGTGCCTTTGCGTGGCTGGACAGTGTATTCTTGGATAATGGAGATGGTGATTGGAGCTGGTGCAGTGACGGATGTATTCATGTACAATATTTCGGTGGTTCGATCAGCATGTTCTTAATAATCCTAATTCTAATTTCGATTCTCTTTCATTACTTATGGTTCTCCAATTCAGCGTTATTGAGCAGCGGCTGTATGTTCTTGGCCTAAGGTTATAACATGACCCTGCTCTTTATCATGACTCATTTAGATCTTCTATTGCCATAGGGGTCCTGTCATAACTTGTCCGGAATTCCATTATGTATATAATGACCTTTGTTTGCTGTTAAATATCATGGCAAGTCCGCTTCAGGGTAGCATTGCTTTCCTACTAGGCACGATTATTTATGCATCAATGTGAGGCTCCGTGAATGACACTAAGGTTTCCTAGCCTCAGTTTCTCCCCCATCATGAATACTGATGTAGCCCTGAATATAAACCCCTTGAGTAGCGTTGGCAAGGAGAGGAAAAGAGCCTTGCCTCGTGTTATGTTTTATAAATATAAATCAGCAATTCTGTAGATGCTACCAGATATGGGTAGTTCATGATGCTTAGATCGTGTCTCTTGTTCAGATACTCCTGGACACTGTAACAGAAATATTAGTGTACAAATACATTGAGTCTTACCCCCCTTCAACAAGAAACCCTGTCGTACGGTCAATACGCGACCTCTACTAGCCCTTTCGTCTATGAGGTTTTTATAGTCTATTAATCAACACGGCTAATAGGTGGTGTAAAGCATCAAATATTCCGATGTGACAGCACCCGCGAGGAGAAAAGATCCACCTCAAAGACAAGGAGATGGGAATCACGGTATTCATTGTGATCTGCTTCAAGCTTGGTATGATGGATATAGTGCACAGTGTGTGAAAGAAGTGAATATTCGGGATAGATCCGACGCCCTTGACTCCCAAACCACCTAGACTAGAACAACTAGTCACTAGGTGGATATGGAGTGAGGACACTGGGCCAATAATTATCAAGAGGAAAAGTTTTTCCTTGGTGTGTAGACTCGCCTAAGTACAATTACCAAGAGCCATACAGCATTGTCTCGCGCAACTTCCTAGTTCACAGCCTGTTAAAGCTGACGAGGTTTCGGAGCTGTCGCCGAGCGAATCAGGAAGGAGACACCTATTATTAAATAACGTATGTGGCATGATATTTCTTGAACTAGGATTCTTCTGGTTGGGGCCTTGGATGTAGTCTCCTTTACGAATTTGGTTGAGCATGGCTGGGCCACTTTGTCCATCAGCAAGATGCTGCTGCATTCGCCAACTTGATGGCTTGGAAAACAGGGCAAAAATAAGACCAATACATGAATCTTGCTTTTTATCTTGGCTATCACAAACATCCAGTTCTATGTGTCATTTGCCTGTCCAAGTAGTTCAATCTATTATCTCCTGTTGGCCAACGGCCCCCCCCAGCCGGTGTCTCCCTAGGTGGAAATACAACGCAATTTGTACTCTTGAGGGCTACTAAGGCCTGGACCTTGCTTATCACACTCTAATGTTGCTGGGGCCAGGCAAACCACGCCCTACGCCTGGCCGAGGTCTTATGGCTTGGAAATTTCCAGGCTACAGATTCAAGGGATATTTGACCAACTTGGAAGCATTGACTAATCGTCTTCGCGCGTAGTCCTAGTCTTTAGCGCTTGGAGCAAGCGAGTGCAACTGGTTGATTGCCAACTTTGATGCAGCTTATTCGACCTGTGGGGGTACGCGGTTTCGTTTCGTGTCTGGGTAACGAGCGCAGTAATGCTCGCCTCAGACACATGTTTGTCTGCGTGTCTCACTCGAATTGGCATTTTACTTGACTGGATGATTCTTCGCAGTGCCCGTATCGGCTCGCGGTAATATGGTCGGTATCTGCATGCATTATTGAAGTGTAGGGGTGATTGTGTATCGATCTTGGTGGCTGTTCATTTCGTCCTTAGGGATAGTTCATTCCTTGCTCTTTCGGATAGTCTTCCTATTGGAAATCTAGATTTGCCTAGGGGCACTCTTTCTCTTATGTCTCTCACCCGAGAAGCGCGATTGTCTGAAACATCGTCGGGTGAATTGATGTCGAGTGGCAGGTTTCACTCACCCATACATATGTAGAAACGAATGAAGAAGTGAGTTAAGTGAACGGGAGGAAGTCAGCTCTTGGTAGAAATATTACAATATGAACTTACGTAGAAGTTACATCAAGTTTTTCGTAATCTGCGTTTTTTTAACCTCGAGCATTTGAAAGAAAGGGGGGAACGAAGACCACGCTGCGGATCCCTACGGCGCAAAACGCACTCAAAACCAATCATAAGGCGGGGATAAACAAGCTATATCGCAATCATATCATCAGCAGCGTTACCCTTGCAGTTTTTCATATGCGATTCCAGGTTTTACCTAACAGGCTAACAGCTACGAACACAGTCGTAAAACTCTAGAGTGTTTCTGCCAGCTTGGCTGGTAGGCGGATGAGGCCATGGTGATATGGCGCTGAGCTTGACCTTGAAAAGTGTGTACTTTGCCTTGGCTCTATGCATGACTGGTTGCATGTTTGCCACATCGTCTTGCTTATAGTCTAGCTGGCTGGGACAAGACTCCCTATGAACAAGACCGTATACAAGGGCACTACGAAATCTCCAGTACTTTTCGCCAACAAATTCACACTGTTCATTATGATCGGAGAACCCTCCTTCAGACAATTTCATTGGTAGCCGTACCCATGTTTCTTGGGCAGAAGTTCCAGTTAGCCCAACGCATCCCCGACCTGATATAAGAAATGGCCAGTTATCTACATAACACTAATAACACCCCTATTTATAATTAATTTACAATAATATTAATTAAAGTTATAGTTAAATAAAAGTTATATTATTTTAATTACTAAAGTAAGCTTTAATAGGCAGTTTTCTTTTTTTTTAATTTAATATAGTCTTTTAATTACTATAATATTAAAAGAATAAGCTTATTAATTAAGGCTTAGGAAATCTTATTTTAATATAAGATTATAACCTTTTTTAATAATTCCTTATTTTATATAGAATATCTTTATATTTTAAACTTTAATAAGCCCTAGCTATTTTTAATAAAAGCTAGGTTTAAAAACTAAAAATAGTTAAAGTAATATAAAAGTCTATTTTTTTTTTCTATCTTACTATATAACTTTTCTTATTAGGACTATAGCTAGAATTATTATCTTTCTTTAAAATAAAAATCTAACTTTTCTTAATAAAAAGTTTAATATACTTATTTAATATCTTAATTTTATAATAATACTATATTATTTTTTTATTATTATTTATAAGTATTTTATAAAAAACTAAAAGACTTTTATATTTAATACTAATATAAGCCTAGGTATATAGTCTTTTTTTATCCTTTTCTTTAAGTTCTTTCCTTTCCTTAAGATTTTTAGGATTATTATAAGTCCTAAGCTTTCTAAAGATATAAACCTTTTTCTTATTATTATAATTAAAGTAAACTTTATTAAAAAAATAAATAACTTTCTAGTTAATAGTTAAAGGTTATAAGGCTAGAGTTTCCTTTACCTAAGCTTTTTAATACTTTTAAAGGTTAGGATTAATATAATTAACTTCCTAAGTAATATATTTACTTATTTTCTATCTTTTTAAACTATAAGTAATAGTTTAGGTAAAAATATTAAGAATACTAGCTATATTAAAAAGTTTCTTAAAATATAAATACTTTCCCTTAAACCTTTTATTATTAAAAAGCTATTTAAACTTATTAATAACTTCCTTAATAACCTTTCTTTTCTTTTTATAGTTATTTAGTCTTATAGAATTATTATAATATATTCTATTTATATTACTATTTAAAATATATTACTTTATTTATTTAAATACTTTATTAAACTTATAAATATTTTTTTTATTAAAAAAAATATTATAAGCTTTTAAAAATTTAATAGTACCTTTAATATATACTTTTCTAGATATATTTAAATACTTAGCTTTAACTATTATATTTTTATAAAGATAGAATTAATTAAAGTAATTATAATTAATAGTATTAAGGGATTTTAGTATTATTATAGGGTAGCCATTTCTTATAACACCCCCCAAGCGCATGTTAGTAAGCACTAACTAAATATCACTACGCCTATAATAATCTTTCAATAGTGTTAACTTCCTTGCTTTAGTACCCATTTTACTTACCATTGGGTGCTATAAAAACGATGCCTTGTCCAGATGTAATGTAGTACAAATACGCTTGTTACTGAACCTGTTGTTCTATTGACCAGCTAAACCCGTTGACGTGCTCGTCTTGTGAGGCATCATTTGTAGATCTTACGTGCTAAGGTCCAAGGGTTATGATTGGCTACGGCGTTATCGTCCGTGTCACAGTAATTGGCTCGGAGGCTCTATCCTTGGAGACATGATTGGTCGGGTTCGAGCTAGGCCAGTGCGATCAATCGGATTCTTGCGCTGTGCACACTATCAATCACTCCATCTCGATTTGATCCCAGTAGAATTGGTCATAGCTAAGAGTATGCGTGCGCGTTTCGATACGTATCGAGATAATTGTCTTTCTGCTGTGTCTGATGATGCTATCATATTCATTGTCTCTGTGGAATCGAGTCGAGCTGGCCATGGGTGACAGAAACCATGGGGCGTCGGAGAACACTCCGTTGTCAGTCTATACCGGAAATAGAATAGAACAAAAGATTTCGGGGCTGAACGTTGTCCATTTAGTGTTGGCACAAGCGTGTAAGATTGTTGGTGGTGGAACGAGAAGATGGCATGTCTGTGATTGTGCCACCATTCCGCTCTCAGTCGGTATGTCTTTGGCTCATCAATAGCCTACTGTGATAAGCTGTAGTGCTCTCCGAGAATTAAATCCCTGTGGCCCCCTGGTCCTGAAATCAGAAAAGCTACATACTAACTCAACGCGATAATATTTCCGGGGACCGTTGTAACACTGTGGCTTTTCTGCTCAGCCAATCTTTGCGTCAGGATCGCCTCCGGGCACAGGACCTCTGTCCACTGAGATCCCTTGGGGGATCCGTGTGGCGAGAAAAGAGTCCAACGTTGGAGAAATTGTAGACAGACAAGAGACAAGACTGCGATACATTGACCATTGGGTGTATGTTGGCCGTTCTCGTGCTACACAATATGACCTTGTCCAGTTTTGTATTGACATTTTACGGTTGGATAAGGTGATACAGGCCAGATATCACGACATGATTTGACTGAGGATGAGAAGTAATACAGCAATAGATCATAAATTGCACGTGGCATCGGCCATTCACCAGAGCCAGTACAAGTCCATTGGCCTCTGACCGCGATACCTCCCAACGCCATTTGAACTCGCCAACCCCATAAATTCGCCGAGAAATAAGTCGTGGTAAGAATAAGAAAGAAAGAAAAGACCAAGAAGTGTAACATATCCTCCCATCGTATTCGATATCTTCTTTTGGTCTGGGAAATCGCAATTACTCCTCCGCTGTATTCTAATAAATAAACTCGTTAAATCGCCGACCGACCCTTTTATCGTATCGACTCGTCATAATCGTCGTCCTCGTATCTTGTAATCGTACATAGATGCCCCTCTCAATTGTGCTGGTTGTATGGGCAAAGTGGCGCGGTCGCGGGGTTCTGTTTTCCCTCGCCCAGGTCCTGGATATATCGATGCGCTTCACTCGCAATGTAGTCTTGAATCAAGTGGCATTCGCAGTCGGTGTGTTGTAAGAGTCTCATCTTGAGTTCGTAGACCTGCATCGTGAGTTCGGACACGCAGCTTGACAAGTCGCGGTTTGCTCGCTCCATGTCTTTTTCGTCGGCTCGAAGTTTCTTAGCGTCTTCACGCTTCTTGACGCGGAATTTGTTGGAGGCGATGCGGTTTCTCTCCTGCACCTTTTTGCTGTGCTCTTCGAATTCTTCTGATTCGGGGGATGGCGATCTCGTCTTTGTCGATTGGACCTTTGCTGCTGCTTCGCCCTGGCCTTTGCCTTTGCCGCGTCCCTTGGGCTTCTCTGCGGCTGTTTCTGGTTTACTGGTCTTTCGAGTTGACGCGCGTTTTGGAGCTTTAGGGGCTGTGGATCGACTCGCATTACGTTTTCGTTTGTCGGGCTGGGTTGACGAAGAGCCTCGACGGCTTTCGGAGTCACCGGTCGCATTCTCTACGCTCGTTGACTCTGTGGAAGGAGTTGGGGCGGGATAGCTGTGAATTGAGGTTGAATCGGATACCCATTGCATCGGGGAGTCCTGATCGTAGGCGGACTGGGCGTGTTGTTGGTGCTCTTGCGCGTAGGCATTTGGGGCGGCCATGTTTGCTGCTTCGGCAAAGGCGACGTTCCCAGGAGACCACCATTGCTCCCAGGGGCTCTGGGGAAGCGTGCCGTATAAATTCGAGCCCGATGGATCCTGGGCTATGAGTTGCATGTTCGGGTCGTAGGGCTGGCCGCCATCATTGGGAGGATGGTGGTGTTGTTGGAAAGGAGAGTAAATGGTACCCATCTCTGCAACTTGGATGGTGTTGCTGTTAGATAGCTTGGTCGAGTCAGACCTTGAAGTTTTGGTCAAGTCAGGAACCGTAGTGGAGATAAAATATTAGCAGTCAAGCTTGGACCCTGCAAATTGAGGCGAGGTGCAAATGTTACAAATAAGAGAGGCACAAACGACGGGTGGAGGACCAGGTTCGGGGGACAATACGGGAGCCAAGAGGGGGGCGAGGGACGAACGGCGAGTGCCTAGCATACATACATACATGTCCGTACAGTACCAAGTACTGTAGCACTAAATCTGGTATTTGCCAAAGTCAGGGCAAGACAAGGCATGACAAGACATGAGAGGGGAACTGGACACCAAGCCCAAGCCATCAAGTACGGAATGAGTTTAGCCCTGGGGATATGTAGATGCACGCAACTGGGGTCTAGAGACAGGGGTGTGAGGGGTCGATAACAGTGGCCTTTAGTGAAGAATCCGGCTCAACAAGCTATGCCTAGAAAGCAATCCAGAGTATTACCGGCGGGGATAGTAGATGAAGTCATTCACCATTGGGTTGGGTATTTTGACCCAACATACGCACAATTGTGAAAGAACTACACCAGTAAATGAAGCTCAGATTAAGGGTCTTACGGCAGTTAAAAAGATGACATGGGGATCACCGAGGACAAAGCTGCATCAAGGCATTGACGGATGGGCGCCCACGAAAGCAAAGCAGCCAAAGCCAACCAAACGACCTGTGAGACATTGGGGCAAACAAAGATCTTCCCACCGTCATGAGGCGATTGCAGCAATGCCCAAACCATGTCTCCCTGGAGTTCCTCACGGACTACTAGACCCAGACGAGGCTAGGAGCGTGTGAGGAAGACTGTGACAATTAAAAAGGGGGGTAGTGATTGGATGAGACTTCTCGGTTCTAAGTCCGAAGGCCATGATTGGTGGACAAGATCCGGACAAAACACAAGTGCCACGCCAAAACAGCCCACACAGAAGGCAATAATTAATTCATGGCTTGTTGGTTATCCCGAGGGGGAGATAATAAGAGAGAAGAGAACAAGGGAAAAGAAAGGCAAGGAAAGGAAAGAAGAGATCGGCGCTACGCACACCCTGTCACCGTTTTCCAGGGCGACTACGGGTCCTACTGTATGTATCATGTAGTTAAATGATAGCCATGCATGCCAAGATCCAATCGAACACCAAATGGGCAAGCAAGGTGCAAGCAGGTGGGTAGGAAAATAACCCACACAGCTTGCGGAACTGACAGAAATATGCGGTGGAGAACCCAGCTAAAAGAGGCTGTCATATTTTTGTCAGCTGGCTTTATGTGTGGATTATATTCCAACCCACCTGGCAAGTCAACAATGTTATGTGTGTAGCTTGCAAGATGGAGAAAACACGCCCGTCTCCATATCCGCATGTACAGTACATACAGTATGTGTGTATGTGTGTATGTACATTGGCTGAAGAGTCTGACGTGGATGCAACACTCACCAGCCAAGCCCTCATTGGTCAACCTAAGCCAGCACCCAATCAGCGCTCACGGACCAGCGAGCCGTCTACAGGGCCATCCAATGTACGTACAGTACGTACCTAGCATGTCTTAAAAGGGACGGGATCGAGATGCTGTCTGTCCCTTTGACATCACATTCTTTGCATCGTGTTGTATCTAGCAGTTATATATTCTGAATTGGCTTTTCTCTTTCTACCGAATGCTACTATACATCTCATGAGCCACCTTAGAACTCGGCCGATCTTGCAGATATCATGATAATGCGTTTGCGTCGATGTCTGCATGCCAAGCTGGGAGATAACAAAGTGATGCCTTGATCAAGCTTACTGCACTCCACGATTCAGGGGCCATTTGTGAGTGACAGGAGTCTCGTCAAACCATTCATGCATCTGCAGAACAAACAGTAACCTGTGCACTCCGTGAGAACTTCAAGATCTTTGACGTACTGTAGAGAAGAAATTTCAGAGATCTGCAGGATGGACCCTTAGTCCTTGGGACGGGTGGGCCATTGCCTTGTTTTATTTGTCTTGGATGGAGGCATCACATACCAGGGTTGTTATGTACCTCCGCGGATGGTCAGTGGTCACAAAGATCCTCCAACATGGGTACACTATAAGAACCCTCGGTTTAATGGAGAGAATAACTGGTCTTCATCGAAAAGAACAGGTCATTTGACAATGGATTGAGATAGCCAGGGGGCTGGGGGTAATCTGGCACTGTACTGTGCAAAGGAATTGCCGAAGGACCACTCCCAGTTATTTAATGTTTGATAATATTTCTGGAAAACATCACCGAGCCCTACTTATTAATGAGCAAGGAAGAGATGTTACCCAACCAATGGCACCAACGTGTGTATCGAAGGGCTTGAGGAGTCAGTATCGCCGTAAATTCCAGCTGCAATCATCCCAAGAATGTCCAAATTATCATATCAGCTGTAATTCATCACTCTAATAAGCTGCAGTATTAACAAGGTAACGTTAGATACAGGGAAACCGGCCACACCCGGAAACCGGCCACCCTGCACTAATAAATAAGAAAAATAAAAGATTTAATAACTTTCTTTATATAGGTTAAAATAAAAGAAATAAAGGTTTTTTATATATTAGTAATATAATACTATATATTAAAAAGTCAAATATCTCTATAGCTAATACATAAGGTATAGCTAATAGGGTCTTATAATATAAAAATAATATAATATAATACTTATTTTTTAGTATATTATAATATATAGTATTATATACTATACTAAAAAATACAATAACCTTAATATTAAGTCTTAAGGTTATATAGCTACTGCCTTAAACCTTATAATCTAACTAAATAAGTAGCCTTAATCTATAAGTATAAAAGAAATATTTTCCTTAGCCTTAGTAAACTATATATTCTCTCTATTATTACCCTATAAAGGTAATTAGTATTAAGGCTTTAATACTAAAGGCCTAATTTAAAATAAGCCTAGAACCCTAAGATCTATTAAAAGATATACTACTATATAATTAATATTAATATTAAGTAACCTAGCTATAACCCTCTGGCTATAGTACCTAATTATTATAAAATTAGGTCTTTAACTAATATTAATAATTTTTATTTTTATAATATCCTTAATTTATATACTTTTCTTTACTATTATTAAATTATAAGTAAAGACTTACTATATATTAATAGATTATTACTAATATAGTAAGTTAAGCTTATAATTTTTAATTACTAAGTAAGGCTCCTTAATATATAATAAAATAAATCTATCTTTAAATATATTATAAGCTAGATATAGGCCTTATAAGACCTTTATAATTAGCTAAAATAAGGTTAAGACTTATTAATAAAGTAATAGGTTTTTATAATCTAAATTATATTAAGTAATAGTAATAGTATATACTAGGTATAATTTATAGAGTTAAAATATATAGTTATAGTAGTTAAATTAATAATATAAATATTATATTGCAGGAATTAAGGGCAATTATAGTATAAAGAAGGGAAAGTAAAGGAAAAAAAAGGGAAAAAAAGGTAAATTATAAAATAAAGGTTTTAATATTAAGGGAAAAACTGTAAATATTAGCAAACTAAAGCTAGCTATATAGGTTAGTAATAGATTAGATTAGGCCTTAAGGCAATATAGTATAAAAAATATAAGTTAAGGAATAATATAGATAATAAATACTTAGGATAATACTATATATAAATAATTTTATTTTCTATATATAATATATAGTTATTATATAATATAAGTTTAAATAAAACTTAAAAGTTAAGGAATAGAAATTTTTTTAAATTAAATATTAAATTTAATAAAAATAATATAAATTTAAATAAATTTTTTCTAAGTTTTTTATTACTTATAATAACTATAAAAAAATACTATTAAATTATATTACTTTTTAAAATAATAATAATAATTTTTAAAAATAAATTTTAAAAAATTATATATAAATATATATATTATTTTAAAAATTAATTATTAATTTAAGAAAATAGCTATTTATAGAATTTAAGCTTTATAAGCTAGTTTATAGCTTAAAGTAATATAAAAAAAATTAATTTTAATTTTACTAAGCTATATTAGTATTAATAATAGTAAGTAAAGTTAATATTAAGAATAAAAGTTAAATTACTATATATATATTAAATATTATATAATATATAATAAATAAAGTTATAATTAAGAACCTTAGATTTTTAGTAATACTAATTTCTAAACTAGGTTTTTATAGCTATTTTAATAAATTTAATATAAAAGTTTTTAATTAGTTAAGGTTTTCTTAGTAAATACTAGTAATTCCTTAATATTTTTAGCTTTATATATTAAAATAGCTATAATATCTTATATAAGCTTAATATAATTATATAGTATTTTTTTTATAATATATAAACTATTTAACTATTAATATAAAATTTAAAAAAAATTAAATTAGTAATCTATAATATTTTATTAATATTTAAAAATACTGTATTTTCTTAGCTTACAGTGGAGGAAAGTGGCCGGTTTCTGGGGGTGGCCGGTTTCCCTGTATCCGACGTTACTGGCTGGTACTTGGTACCCATGCGGGCTTTACCACCAGTACAGTATCTAACTCCCCCATCCATCAAAAGCCGGGATTGGCCGAGATCTTTGGGCAGTATGCAAAGCACTAGGGTCTGATGGCGAAATCAGATGCCATGACGATTCTCAAGATTCATACTGACAGTTGAGATCACGACCATTATTTCCGTCTTTGTGTGCTGATAAGGTTCAAGGCACGTCGTTCTGCCCAACTTCCGTCAGGCTCCGGGGAGCATTGCATTTCTCAGGTCCGTGCCGAGGCTTATCCTCCAATGCCAATAAACGCTCCCTTTGCTAGCTTGCCCAAAGCCCTGTCTTTTTATTGCAGTTAGAGGAAATAAAATATCAGTCCCGTTTTCCGTAGCCAGTTTCTCCGGTGGTTCTTATTGGTTTCAGTGTTTGTAAATCTGAATGGCCATTATTGTTGCACAGTGATGCTTCTCTCCTTCGTCGAGGATATCCAGGACACCAGCAACATCCTTTTTCATCGCGGCCGCGATGATTCACTGCCACAACACGAGATCGAGGAGCTTCCCTTTATTAGCACTTTTCTCAACAACATGATCTCCTTTACTCTTCGACAACGCTTCTCGGCATAATGTACGCACCAGCTTCTTCAGCCCCTTTCGCCCGTGCCGCTCTCAACCCTCCTGTACGATTCGTACCACCATGCACAGCTCCAGCAATTATCAAGCAGGAACCAGACGATTCGGAACCAATACTGATAGGCAGTAACAGTCCCTCACCCGAACCTCGATCCAGCGTCGAATCCCGCAATCGTCTCTTCGCATCCCTCGAACTCGGCGATCACATTTTTCGAACCCCACGATCCATCACGACTCCTGACGATCTCGACGACTCTGAACTGAAACGATGTTTCGATATACTCCACGCTTGCAGCCTTGCGACCGAGTTCAATGCGACGCTTTCTAAGACCAAGGATACAATGGAGGACTTCCTAACGGCCATCTTCAAGAACTGGACGGGAGACGCGGGTGAACCGGATAAGCCAGCTATGGACTTTGTAGTTCGCGAGTATATCAGCGTTGGAAACATTTGCAGTAAGAAACTTGTCAATTGCAACGTCACTTGACTCGACTTGACGTTAACCCTCCCAGGCCAACCCGCCAATCACCGAGCCAGCTCCTCATGCGCCGAATCATCATCCTGCCGCACCCCAGTCTTCGGAATCGCCACATATCGAAGTCGACCAGCGCAACTCAGCATCAGTTTCTCCACCACAGAGCCAGAGCAAGGCTCAAGCCAAGATGCGCACGACTTCTTCTGTCCGATGGAACGCACTGATGTGAGATATGAGGAGGGCGATTGGATGACGGATCTACGACGGAGCATGAAGAGAACTTGTATCAATAAGGTGCATCGATATAATAAACATCTTGCGATCTGGTACGTGAGATGCTTGGTTGGGGGTTGGGCCAAGGGAAGTATCTCGATGGGAAAGGACGTTGAAGTCTTTTCGTTTGTGGCGAAGGGGGCTGTTGATGCGGCGTTTGCTATGATGGGGGATGTTTGATGGGTCTTTGGGAGATGGCGCACACTAGTTGGACTGGGAGAGAATGGGCTTAGGCGTCGAGACAGAGACATCGAAGACAAGATGTTACGCAAACACGGGAACAAAACGGTCAAACGGGGGGGGGGGAGTTTTGCTACTTGGGAGCCCACAGAGGCCGATACCAGGATTAACAAAATATGGCTTTTCTTTTGAGATTTATCCCCTTTAGTCAACTTCTTGTAAGTGCTTCTTTATCGACCTCAAGCCAGGTGGGTGATCATGTCCTTCATGGTCCTCATGTTCGTCATCCTCCGGCCAATCGGGAAATCCATCATCAAACAGGTCCTCTAGCGCCTCACGCTTCTCCTCGTCATTCTTTTTCTCATTTCTCATAACCTTTTCCCACTTCTTCAACTCAGCGTCAGTAAGTAAACACTCATCCAGCATCTTTTCAAGAGCCTTGTGATCTAGGTTCTCTCCGATAAACACCAATTCCTGACGTCTATCTCCCCACTCTCCACCTTTCTTGATGTCATGCTGCACAAGCCCATCAACCTCGGGATCGCCGGTCGTGTACTCCTCCGCAGGAAGAGTGCAGAACCATGGACGTCCGCCGGTTAGTGTGAGCATAGCTCCAGCTTGGGACCAGTCTCCGGCGCGGTGGGGCCGTGTTGCGAGGAAGAATTCACCTTTTGAGCGAAAGAGACGTGCAAAGATAGGATGTTTGCGCTTGGTTTCCAGGATGACCTCGTTAGAAGGTGTGAAGAGATCATCTGCGTCTTGCATTTCCGAATCATCGAACTTTTGCTTCTTGGACGCAGACTCGGGTGAAGGGGCAGATTCAAGCGTGGAATGGGAGCTGCGAGGTGATGATGGGGCTGAACGCTTTCCTCGGGATGAAGAGGAGTCAGAAGTGTCTTGGTCAATCACAGCAGCTTCGGTTGAGTCCTCATCGTCTGGGTAGTCGACCATCTCAAGGTCTTCATCTTCCTCTTCTTCCTCTTCCTCCTCATCGCCGTCTTCGGGCTGCTCAAGCTGCAGAATGAACTTGTCATACAGCAGTGCCCAGAGTCGACGAGGGTGGAATGGGCGATGACGACTGTAGATACAGCTTCGCACAGAGTACTCTTCAGTCTCGGGCTTTGGTGTAAGCACGTTACGGCCATTGACCTAGTATAATCAGTATACAAAGCTCTTTTGGAAGATGGTATGGGCGCGAGTATAACATACCTCCCGAACGGTCATGGCATGAAGGTCCTGAAGCCACCCGTAGCCTGACTGAGCAACCTGAAGGTTGAACATGCCAGTATTGACAATCTGCTTGACATCGACCTTGCCGTAGCTCGACTTGAGGATCTTGGCGCGGTGGTTGAGCTTCTTGATCAAGTCTAGCAAGCGAGGTTTTGTCGAAGCATCAATCTGGCAACATCTTAGCTCATCGGTTCCTGGAGACGAGGCGTTCTTGAACTCACCATGTCGAGTTTGTTGAGGATGATGACATCCGCAAACTCAATCTGATCAACCATAAGATCAGAGACAGTCCTTTCATCCTCAGGCGTGACGTCGTCACGTCTTGAAGAAAGCAGATCACTCGTGTCAAAGTCATGTAACATGGTAAAAGCGTCAATGACAGTGACAGTGGTGTCGAGTCTGGCAAACTTCTCAAGACCACCAGCATCTTTCCTATCAAAAAGTCAGCGTCTCTTCCCTCACTTGCTGGAGGGTACTCACAATTGCTTGAGAACCTTGATCATATCAGCATCTAGACCAGGGGCACCCTCGATGGACCCCATGGCATCCATCTGCTCGGCAAGTCTCGAGTCGAATGTCTCAGCGACCTGCTCGGGCTCGCTGATACCGCTGCTCTCGATGATGATGTAGTCAAACTCTTGAAGTTGAGCTAGACGAACAAGCTCCTCTAGGAGATCGCCGCGGAGGGTGCAGCAGATACAGCCATTCTGGAGAGCGATTACTTTCTCTTGGGTCTTTGAAAGATGGTGTGTCTTCTTGATAAGCGAGGCATCGACGTTGATACTAGAGAGGTCAGACTTTGGTAGTGCGGAAAGGGAGTAAGAACATACGCTCCAATATCGTTGACCACGACCGCGATGCGGAGACCATGCTCAGTTCGGAGGATATGTTGAAGAAGGGTCGTTTTTCCAGATCCCTACACAGTAAGCTGAGAGTTCCATGATCATGGACCAAGGAAACTTACCAGGAACCCAGAGAGAAGTGTTACAGGTAAAGCCTTTGGAGGAATGCTAGGCTTCTTAGCACCCTTGCTCTTGTTTCCTTTCTTGACCTTATTCTTAGCCATCTTGAATCCGAAAAAGACACTGAAGAACAGAGGAAACCTTAATGAGGTGTGAAGAGGAGAAGAGAAATTTGATTCAGAAAGGTCTCCTCCTTGTGACCGTGGTATATCTACTTGTTGTGACTTACATAATATTCTTGCTTACGATTGTAGTGCTCATCAAGGTACGGACCCTGAAGCCATCAAGGTGATGCTATCGCGAGTGTAAGTACCCTGATGACAATTTGCGTGACTTTATTGGCTACCGCTGAGGAATATGGCCATTGTGTTTCGGACTAACTGTGAAAAGGTTTAGTGAAATATGCAGCCACAAATGGGGGAACGCGGAGCCTTCAAAAGGGTTTCACGGCTGGGGTATCAAAGGTAGCCGCGTAAAGATAAAATTGACAGAGTGACGACTTGCGATTCCAGTACTTCTGAAGAAGATGATGAATGACTTCATAAGGAATCTCAAAGCAAGTTTCATTAACTTTGACATACTTCTAGCCGAAAATATGGCAACACACCACTGCTCAGTGATGATGATTGAGGGATGGCTTGATGCACTTCATGACCAGGGTATCTAGTGCATTATCAATTCTCCCAAGGTCATTGGCTTAGCCAGCCTCTTTCTTTCAACTATCACCACTAGTCAATGTCTAGGAGGCTTGAGATCAAAGATTGCTGGCATCATGACTACCTTGTTGAGTTTGTGAGAACCTTGATGTCTTTTGTCATGATACCTCGAATGATGCAATAGGAAACTCTATTTTATTTTTGCTGTTAGCCAATTCCCAAACGCTACTCTGGGTATAGTTGATTGTAACGCTCGTGCAGTAACGAGATCACAGGGAGTCTCTACCGCTTTCTTATAAAACATCAAAGTTGTCAAAATGGTGATCAAAGCTGATGTATCTTGCTCATATCAATAGAAGTACAAGGACTTTGACAAGACTTACCATGATAGTTAGCTCTACACCATGCTACTGAGTGTTTAGTTACATTGACCGTTACGGGATGGTGGCATCTGTTCAAGGTATGGCTCTTGATCAAGAGCGTGGACTGGCACTACACCGAACTTGGGCTGGCGACACAAAGTCTGTTACTGCGGACTATGGCAGCCTACTTTTTCCATTGCTCTAAATTTGGTGAGCATACCAAATGTGGTCTCAGCGCTGAGAATCAGCATTTTCACGATGCTCAATCTTCTGACGAGTCGTCACTGTGGTAAGGTTGTGTGAAGTTAAAAGAAGCTTCAGCCCCCAGCGCACAAAGGTAAAGAACACCCATAAACACATACGGGCAATATACTCATCGCCCTTGCTGTTGCTTAGGGTTTTACATTTGGCTGAAAAGTTAGATATCCTGATAAGGACCAGCCGTCACAGTCTCGAGTCGCTCTATCGAATCCGATCTTTCGGCCGAGCAATCCGAGGGCCGGCTCTAGGGTAGCCAGTCGTGAATTGATGGTTCCAACTGTTCGCAAGTGAGGTGGCCCTGCCGCATGACGCGACAGATATGCAGTTATCGAGAGATATCCTTCAGCTTATTCTCCGATAAGCGCAGGTCCTTGTAAATTCTTACGATGAGACTTCTGTGCTTAAGGATCTTGCCATGCTATGAGAGCCGCGTCGCTTGCTGGAGTCTGTCAGGTAGGGCGCTAGGCGAACAAATCATGTACCGACCTTCTACTGCCGGTGCTACTAGGATGAAACAAAATATCATAAACCGAGGTGAGTACTGAATTGATCTTCGTCGATATACTCAACAACACGGCAAATCTTGGATCTGATTGAAGCGTAATTACAGGCTCACTCTCACTGTTACGGGGCCCAAGCCTCGGGTTGCCTAAATCGGTGAGGATCTGGATATTCTTATACCCGGTCAGCGTTGAACGGCTAGATAATAACAGCCATAGATCGTAGCAAATATGATGATTATATTAGTTTAAATGAATAAAAATGATTTTCGGCAGCTTGTATGTTTATAATATTGTTTTGATTCGATCAATTTACCACGTTGTCTGTGTTTTCATATAGAATCTGCTGATATTCACGTAACGAGGCACATCCTCAGCCGAAAACAACTGCCGCAGGATCGAGCCGCAGCGCCTCCCGTCTCTCAGGCCCGAAACCGAGAAAGACAACTCTCAACGCGGGGTCTCCGCAATCTCCACGCCGGCCCGATCGTTCTACCCAAGGTATACGGTAAACGACTTCACTCACCTCGATTATAAGACCAATTCCAGCTTCAGACTCTTTGACTTGTCATCAATTTCTCCTTTTCACAAGCAGCCTGTACCGTAACACCCCCTGCGTGTCACCCAGCAACCAACAGAGCAACATCAACAAAGCAAAGGGCAAAAAGTTACACCGACACAGAGACACACAATGGCAGACACAAAGCCCGCTTATGTAGGCACACCCGCCAACGTCCCAGGCGCGAACGTCTTCGATTTCTTATTCAGCAATCCCTTCCAAAACGAAAATGAGTTTACGCCTAGAGCGAGACGTGTGCCAAAGATCCATGATGATCAGCCCATTTTCGTTGACCACGCCAGCGGTACGTTGCACTCCTGAACTCAATCTTGCATGCCCAAACTCAACATCATATCATGGCGACACGTACTGACTTATCTAGACCGTCCTCTTACTTACTCACGCGTAAAGCGCGATGCCCTCACTCTAGCATCAAACCTCCAATCTCTTGGTCTTGACCCCAGTGAAATCGAGACCCTCCCCCCAACAGCATCATGTCCTGGCCCAGAGGTCGCACCTGTGGTGCTCATCCAATTGCCTAACTGTTTGCCCTTTGCAACACTCGTGATGGGTGCCATCGCAGCTGGTTTAACTACCACATTAGCATCGCCCTCACTATCCGCTACTGAGCTCTCATGGGTCATCAAGAATTCGCGTCCTCGCGTATTCTTCACAGCGAAAGCCTTCCTCAGCACGGTTGAGAAAGCGCTTGAACAGCAAGAAGATGAGGCGTACAAGAGAAGTGTGCGCGTCTACACAGTCGATGTGGCGAGGGATTTGTATCCTCTCTCGCCGGCTTCTCATGCTGAGGATGGTGATTGGAAGAATCTT
Organism: Fusarium pininemorale; assembly: GCA_002165215.1. Classification (NCBI taxonomy): domain Eukaryota; kingdom Fungi; phylum Ascomycota; class Sordariomycetes; order Hypocreales; family Nectriaceae; genus Fusarium; species Fusarium pininemorale. Next base: position 259,617 of record NFZR01000027.1, on the reverse strand, counting down.
CTCATGCCAGCAAAAGAGCCTCTTACTGCTGGTTATGCGTTCTCCCCAGAATCTGCCGCTACACGAACAGCAATTATTCTCTGGTCGTCTGGTACATCAGGCCGATCGAAGGGTGTTTTGCTATCTCATCAAGCCATCAACTTCTCAGTCGCGTCGCTGTGGCATGATGCGGACTTTTACGGGTTTCACCAGCGATGGCTAGGCTATGTGCCATTTTACCACGTCTTCGGTCTCACCAACACCTTCTTACTAGCTTTGGCGACGGGTTCTACGGTGTTTACTATGCCCGCATTCAAGCTCGATACTGTTTTATCCGCAATCCCGCGCCGACAGATCACTTATCTTCACATGGCACCTCCCGTGGCTGTCATGCTCGCCAAGTCGCCCGTGGTAGAACCCTTCGCGCGACGCGACGCGCGCGGTCGCAATGCTTTCAGCAGTGTTGTTGCAGGTGTCACAGGCGGTGCACCTCTCGGCCATGAAGTCGTAGAGAAGGTCTTCCAACGACTCGGCTTCCTTGTGAGGCTTGGCTACGGCATGTCAGAAGCGTGCAGTGTCACTCTGCAAAGAGGTCTCAGGGAAGAAGACATGCACAGTTACAAGCACGATACAGGAAAGCCCCATTGGGGCGTTGAGCTCATGATCGCTGGGTCGGGTGAATTGAACTCCGATGATTCCACCACAAAGGCTGCGCCGTTCGGTGCTGAGGGTGAGATTCTTGTAAGATCGCCCGGATTGATGAGTGCTTATGTCCCATCCCATGGACTGGGAAGCAAAGAAGCGCCCGATATGAGCGTCACAACAGAGGCGTTCACCTCAGATGGATGGCTCCGAACCGGCGACGTCGGTCATCTCGACGAGGAGGGCACTCTCTGCATCACAGACCGCATCAAAGAAATGATCAAAGTCCGCGCCTACCAAGTCGCGCCCGCTGAATTGGAGGCTATTCTCTGCAGCAGCGATGACGTTGCTGACGCTGGCGTGATTGGCGTGCACGACAAGGACGAAGCGACAGAGTGGCCACGCGCTTACGTTGTCGCAGCAGACGAGAGCAAGTCAGAGGCCGAACTTCAAAAGTTGGCGCATGATCTCAAGGATTTGGTCGAGAGTCATTCAGCGCGGTACAAGTGGCTCGTTGGCGGAATTGTCTTCGTAAAAGCGATCCCCAAATCACCGAGTGGAAAGATTCTCCGAAGGGTTATTCGGGACGGCGGGATACAGGGCTTCGAGGTCTCACTCTACCAGCGCAAGAAGCGAGACCACAAGCTGTAAATTTTTGACTATACTACACTACGCATGTACTAAGAGCGCTTGTAAAACTCTTTTTTCCATCTAGCATTTCTCTTTATGGAGTATCTTATTAATAAACCGGTAGTTTAGATTGCAGGTCTCAGCTGTGTTTACACCAAGATTACTAAAACATGCATCGTGATTGGCCGGGCTTCTAAATACCCGTGATGGATTCGGTCCCGGACTTAGCCCTTTCGGACAAGGGAGCTCTTTTCGGTCTGTGCAAGGTGTGGAGAGACAAAGACCGAGATGGGTATAAGACCTGCTTGGAGAACGGCAGTGAATGTGAAAGTATACGATAGAAATCTTGTTTGCATTCGATTTGATTATAAATTAAACCTGCCTACCAATTGAACTTGTGGCAAATTGCTTTATAAGGCCATTCTAATAGCACCACCTCGCAAACACCATCACGTCAATCTCAGCATAACACCATGACGCACATTACATCAGAATCTACTCCCCTCCTCCCAGAGCCTGCCACTGAGCGCTCAATCTCCTACCAAAGCTCCCATCCCGCCTACGATGCGCGGCCACTGCACCCCAACTACAGCAAGCATGAAGAATGCCATGTTGACTACAGCGACGTCCTTCGCGACATCATCATTGGCTTCTCAGACGGCCTCACAGTTCCTTTTGCCCTAACAGCAGGCCTGTCAAGTCTCGGCAGTGCCAAGGTCGTCATCATCGCTGGCCTAGCAGAGCTCTTCTCCGGCATGATCAGCATGGGTCTAGGCGCGTACCTCGCCGCCGTGACAGAGCGCGACGCGTATCATTCACAAGCTGGTAAAAAAGAATTCGCGGTTCAGAACAGACCTGGTGACGAGCGCACGGGTGTTTACGATGTCTTGGAAAAGTACAGCGTCTCGCGAAGTGCCGCTGCACCTTTGGTAGACGAGCTCTGCAAGAACCCCGCAGAATGGGTGCGCTTCATGATGGATTTCGAACTCAAGCTCGAGGAGCCCAATGTTCACCGTGCATGGATCTCAGCGGTCACCATGGGATTGAGCTACTTCATCGGCGGACTGATCCCCATGATTCCCTACTTCGTCATGTCTCGGGTGCGCGAAGCATTATACGTATCGATTGGTATTACGGTCGCTGTGTTGTTGGTATTTGGATACGTCAAGAACTACGTCGCTATTCGCAATCATCGTGCGGGTGTCTGGGGAGCGGTGCAGACATTAATTATTGGCATGTTGGCAGCTGGCACAAGCTATGCGATCGTGCGGGGTCTGGATTCGAACGATTCTTGAAGGATGGTGTGATTATGGCGCGACGGAGGCGTATGGCTACGGCGTTAAGGTTCTTTTGGACGCGAGCAAAGTCCTCGTGATGGACGGCGTGATTCAGGATTTGGGTGCGACAGGGATAAAAGTGATGATATCAAGAATATTCGTATTAACGATCGAAATGACAATACTCCATTCCTCCAAAGGCAGCGCTTGTTTGCCTAACCCAACAACTCTCATTCCTGCCTCCTCCCCCACTCATTAGTAGTGATCTGTTCGGTGGTATCATCAACACTGACCTGAAGAGAAAAAAGTGAAGCCATCGCCCTCCCCAGAGTGATCGGAATTGAGTCATCCAGCCCGCGAAGGGGACAGGACGCCGCGTATCGCACTTCAGTTTTTCCCAAAACGAGCCTCGCAAAGACGTTCCCATAGAGACAGCGTGACGAAAGCACGCGCTCTGAGTATTTCTGATATCTTTTGCAGACGTGACATTGACGCCAGGCCGTTACCGGCAGACCGACGGTTCCAGCAAAATGCCAGATGTCAGCGATGGGTGAGGCTTACTCCGAATTTCCCACATGCGAAGAGTGATTGAGAGACAGCGCGAGGCGTGTCTCTCTGTTTGTAGCATGGAAACGCAGCGTTGGGGAGGGCGAATGGCTTGAGGAGGGAAAGATTTTGGAAGCGAGGAAGGGTTTTTTATTGTGCGGAAACAGCCGGGGTTAAGCCGGGAGGGGCTGCAGGGTAGGACCACTTGAGCTTTCTGCTCGGCAGCTCGAGTCAACGTTCCCAATAACTCAAGTCAGCTTGTTCAATTCAAGCCCGACCCCCTGACTTACAAGTCAGGAAAAAAGGCCACAAGTCAAGTCTACCTAGGTCCTGACTTAGAAGTCAGCAAGTCAGCTAGTAAAGTTAGTAATATATAGGTATCTTTTACTTCTTATTTTAAGGAATTTCTTAAGACCTAGGGTAGGTTTCCTTATCTTATCTTAGCTAATTAGTCAGCAGAAAAAAAAGCTCCCTGCGGGGCTAACCTTACCTAATTAGGCTAGGCTAGGGATCTGCAAGTCGACTTGTTTAACTCAATTCTAATTGGCTAGATTCAACTCAATTCAAATCAGACCCCCCCCCAAGTCAAGCCCCTGAAAAAGCCGGCTTGAGTTGAGTTGTTGGGAACGTTGGCTCGAGTGAAGATTAGTACCTGTCAACCTCGAAAGTCTATTGATGAATCCTTGTAACCCCGGGAATTTGGTAGCGAATACGGTTGAAGATAGGTCTCCAGGGTATGACTTTGACTTTCCCTGTTGTCATGGCTTCAGAGCCTCAAAATGACGGTCGCTCAACCTCGACCTTGGCTGCACCATTAGCGACCCTCCAGAAAACTCACAGGAATCGCGAACTACCTATACATCGATTCTCATCAAAAACAGGGCCACCAGGATTTGGTATTGATTTGAGCGAACCCGAGCCAACGGCAATTTTAATAGAACTCTTAAACACCCTCATTAATGTATGGCTCTCACCTAGCCAGCTCCTGTCGCCTCGAGTGCATGCATTACTGGTATGTTTTCAAGACGTACTTGTCTTATACAAATTGTAAAAGAACTGAGATTTTCCTGGAAATCCAAGAGGATGATCCAAGATCAAAAAGTTTCGCGAACGTTCTGCTTCCAGTCGAAATCATGATTAAGCTTTCATGCAGACCAAGACCGTTTTCAAACGTCTTACCTACATGCTAAAGCAAATGTCTCTTACTCAAGATAAATAACTGCAACATGACACATAGGTATATCTATATGCGTGCTGGACAGTTATAGCTCATCAGTTAAATCGTCTACTCATCTCATTGAGATCATCTAGAGCAACGTGAGGAAGTTAAATTTCATTATTTTCTTATTCATTAACATAGAAATTATTATATATGACGTTAAAGAGACGTTTCCGACCTGACCTCTGACCTCGCACTCTTATGATCCATATCCTTCATATGAACCAAGTATGTTTCATCATTGTCTCCATATTCCACCTCATATGTCCTGTGACATTCAATGCCTACAGGATCGACCCGCCTTTGTGATCGATCCGCTTGAGAAGTGGCATTTGTTCCAAGCGGAACACTGCGGTTGTGAGTATTGCCAGGCGTTGGCTTGTTGCTCTTGCTGCCATAATTGTAGTAGCGTTGGGAAGTACCCAGAATCTTGGGGAATAGGCGGACGAGCAGGATTCTGAGGGACGGCATGCATGCGCAGATGATACCGACGTTGCCTTCGATGGTGGACCATTTTGATACAGCGAGGTATTCCCATGTTGCGTTGGTAGTTTTGACGCCGGCTTGGACTGTGGCGTGAAGGCGAAGAATACTCATGATTGTGACACTTAAAAATGTTAGTGAGTGAAGAGCCTAAGGTGGCAGTGGATGAACTTACAAGATACCGACGCTGAACATCATGCCAACACCGATCTTCTTTCGCCAATCCAGGTTGAGTGACTTGAGTTGAGATAAGGGAATAGCAAGAATCCAAAAGTCAAGGGCGATGTTGATAGCGGCATTGGACCAAGTAACCGCGTTGATATCGGCACATTTGCCCTCATGTTGTCCATCCCACTTCAACCAAAAGTAGTTGATAGGCCGACACTGGAAGATGGCCACGAAGATAAACACAAGCCCAAAGACAACCGTAAAGGCCACGGTTCCCCAAAGCAACCTCCTGACATTCTGCGTCGGAAAGATTCTCAGGTAGAAGAACAACATTGACAGCTTCAGAAACGTTTGTAGTGAGAAGTACAGGATGGCCATGGTGTAGAAGAACATTCCGAACGAGGTGATCTGATCAGGCGTGACGGTCCAGATGTCGCGACCCATGCCGTTGGGAGCGAGTCCACGAGAGTTGATGACGATGGAAGGAATGGCGACACACATTGTCAGTGCGATGAAGAGATCGTCAAGGCCGAGAGGCAGCTTCCAGTAGAGCTTTGTGCCGAAGCGTTGTATGATGAAGATTCCTGTTATGATGGCCATGACTGCATTGAGGACTATGAATTGGGGTGAGTGGTCTCTGATTGGAGCGCCACATGCTGTGAGAGTAGCATTTTTCGTGACTACAGATGTGAGTTGGTGCACAAAGAAGTGAGCAAGGTTGACATACCAAGAGACTGTGGAATTGTACATGCGCGCATGACACAGCCTTCAATGTCTTGTTGTAGTGCGGTGTTAGTGCACATGCACTTCTGGTCTGTAAGTTCACATGTCGATCGCTCAACGGCCGACACGAAACAATTTGCCTAGGTCCTCGTCAGTCGCAATTCACATGTGAAAGCCATAAAAAAACTCACAGCACATTCCGGTAACGCAGACAGAGCAGAAGCAGCAGCAGAAGAAGACTCTTGTTGGGCAAAAGCCAACGGCAGAGCCGCAAGGCAAGCGAAGACAGCCCCACGCAGCAGCCGCATCGTAAAAAGCAAGATGATGGAAAAACAGATGGATCTGGGGATTGGGTGGGAGAGGGTGGACTGATATGTAGTTGCAGGGCTAGACAAGATCGTCTGCAAGGGAACTTCAGCCCAGTTTTATGTCACTGCCCGAGCTGTGATTCAGATTTGTGTGTTAGTCCCGCGGTCAGACCCGCACAGACTGATCTGATCCAGTGTTTCGAGTCAAGACAGACATGATAATGGGGAATAGACAAGTCAAGAACAGGCTGAATACGATCAAAACGAGGTGAGCCAAGGCGGAAGAGGAGGTCCCAAGAGGCCGGATCAGGATGAACTTAATAAGTTTGATTGATGGCTTGCAGTGGATACGGCGTTATCATTGGGGACAAAAGGTCCATTACTTGGTGTCTGATATTGACAGGTTCGTTTACGGTGGCCGCGGAATTGAAAGAGGGAGGTGTCACTACATCTGTAGTGGTGGGTGAAACGTGAAACCGTCACTCGGTGGTCAGAACTCTAAAACCGGCACTTGGGCCGAGGATCTTTTTCACTTTTTCCCTTCACACTACAAAACCATGAAGCTGCTTTCTACGACGATCGCGGTGCTTTGATGGTCAAAGCAAAAAGAACAGTGAAGATCACGTCTCGATATAGATTAAACATTTTCGATTCCCGAATCCTCCGAACTGGGGCCCGCAGATCATCCATCACGAGTCTCCTCTTCACGAACCACTCTCTTTACCTACTGTAACCTTTGCGCCCCAGCCATGTCCACTAGACCCTCTTGGTGATGTATATCCGAGATCAAACCGTCCGTGGTATAGGTAGGTTCGCCTATTGCGCCACCGTTTGCCAAGCATACTCACGCTCTCCATTTAGGAAAGTGACTCGTAGCAATTCTAGAAATAACTCAACGTTTATTTACCGTTTTGCCAGTTAAAAGGGGGGGCTTTTCCTCTTTCTCGTCCCCTCTCGCCTCTCAGTCAAAGGGGTTCGTGGTGTAGTGGGGTCTGAGACGGAGAGACCCCTGAAGCTAAAGACGCTAACTATCATGGCATCGGACCTTTGTCCAAGCAAAGATTGGTGAGAGGGCTGTGGCGAGTTGGACTGACCAGATGATGGTTCGGGGTGACACTGAGAAGGGGAATATATACCGTTCAGGTGCTGCGAGTATCATGCATTCATTTATTGGCGACCTCCTTGCTGAAACCCTCCCTGCGTGAGAATGTCTGCAGTGTGGTCTGGCCCTGTAACTGCGGGACCCCGCCGCTGAAGAATCTGTCAAAAGTGGCGAATGTGAATGATGTTATTACGTTGACTTTAGACTACACGACTCAGAAGCCAATATCTATAAGCAAAATCCCTCTCTGATCCGCAATGCCATCTCAACCGGAGTCGGGCTTCTTCCACAAAGATCATCAACACGTGGCTATGACTGGGTTCGTCGATTGCCAAGGCGGTTGGATTCCGGCTGGAACAACCGGGATCAACATGGGTTTTTTCTTCTTTCATATTTAATCTCCGGCGCTTGGAACCCTTCTATACCTCGGGTAACTCGGCTATCAGAACCCCATATAGGGCCCCCTGGCATCTTAATGCACATCCCCCATGAGGGACCTGCCAAGAAGGGTCATTCGCGCGGGAGGGCAGCATGGCATTGCAGAGTCAAAGATGAACCAACAATCAACGAAGCTTGCTAGTGCGCGGTGAGAGCTGAAGCATCCAAGGCCTGCACGCACTTCGTGGACTGCATCCGTAGACAGATTAGATTGCAGAAACAGGGGGCTTGTAAATGCTAAATTCTCGTGAATAAATACTCATTCTATCCCGCCTAACCACGCCACTTTGTCACTCATTCCGCTCCAAACCACCCTCAAAATGAAGTCCCTCCTCTCCTTGGCGCTTCTGCCTCTAGCACTTCTCATCGATAGCTCCAGCGCCACAAGCGCTAGCTGTCGTTGTCTTCCCAGCGACAAGTGCTGGCCTGCCGATAGCGTCTGGGCCAAGTTCAACACCACCGTCAATGGCGCTCTCATCAAGACTGTCCCCCTTGGCTCACCATGCCACGACCCCAACTACGACGAGGCGGCTTGCGCTGCCGTCCAGGATGCGTGGAAGTGGCCCATGACACAGTAGGTTTTCCAGACTTTCTAGCGCTGAACGCCACCAATTAACCCTAATTAGCATCGAGACTTCATCGTCGGTGATGCAGAATTGGTTCGCCAATCAGAGCTGTGACGCTTTCACTGCGGAGGAGAAACCCTGCACCCTTGGAAACTACGTTAGCTACGCCGTAAATGTCTCAAATGCTCGCCAAGTAGCTGCCGCCGTTCAATTCGCAAATTACTACAACATCCGGCTAGTCGTCCGAAACACGGCGCATGAGTACGTTTCAACCCCAGATTTAAGTTCGATAACCTTATTAACTTTATCGCTTTTAGCTACTTTGGTCGATCTACTGGCGCTGGCGGCCTCGCTATCTGGACTCATCATCTTAAGAACACTGAGGTCGTTCAATGGGCTGACAAGACTTACAACGGCCCTGCTTTCAAGCTTGGTGCTGGTATCCAGGGCTTTGACAGTGTTGAGTATGCCGACTCCCAGGGATTTACCAGTGTCCCTGGTGAGTGCCCTACTGTAGGCCTTGCTGGCTTTACTCTGGGCGGTGGTCACTCTCCTCTCAGCTCCAGCTACGGTCTTGGTGCTGATAACACCCTCGAGTTTGAGGTTGTCACTGCTGCTGGCCGTATTGTCCGTGCCTCTGCCACTGAGAACAGTGACCTTTACTGGGCTCTCAGTGGCGGTGGTGGTGCCAGTTTTGGTATCGTCACTTCTATGACTGTCCGAGCTCACAAGACCACTACCATTGGTGGTGCCACTCTTACCCTCGTTGCTGGAACCGACAAGGATGTCTTCTACAATGCTGTGACCAAGTTCCACGAGCTTCTGCCCGCCATGATTGATCACGACGCTACAGTCACCTACATCCTCACCAGCGCTTATCTCTCCATTAAGCCTGTCACCATCGCCAACTCCACTGGCGACTACGTCCGCGATGAGGTTCTCGCTCCTTTCACAGCCTACCTTTCCAAGGCTGGCCTCACGCCCACCGTCTCATACACCACCCTGAGCTTCCGTGACCACTACGAGCTTTACAACGGCCCTCTGCCCGGTGGCCATCTGGAGGCCTCTCAGTTCCAGTTCGGCGGTCGCCTTATTCCCAGATCTGTTCTTGAGACTGACAACGCCAATTTCAACAAGGTCCTGCGCAACTTTGGTGCCGCTGGTGTTCTCGTCGCTGGTAGCAGCGGCAAGTTTGAGGCCTACCCTGGCGTCTCCAACGGTGTCCCCTCCTACTGGCGCAAGGCCGCTATTTCCCTGCAGTTTGGAACCCTTTGGGACTCAACTCGCTGGTCCGACATGATCGCTGATCAGAAGAAGATCACCGAGGTCTACATGCCTCAGCTTAAGGCTGTTACTCCCGGTAGTGGCACCTACATGAACGAGGCTGACTTCAACGAGCCTGATTGGAAGAACGTTTTCTACGGTACAAACTGGAACCGTCTGAACACTATCAAGAAGAAGTGGGATCCTAACTCCTTGTTTTATAACTTCAAGGGTGTTGGAAGCGAGGCTTGGACTGTGGCCAATGATGGTCGCATGTGCAGGGCGTAAGACCTGTAATGATTTCTATTAGCACATATTTTAATTGTATCATACATTTAGCATCCATAATCTGCATGGCCTGGGGTATTAGCATTCAACGGGGTATATATTACTAGAATTCTTCACGACCTGTTTGTATACAGCTTTATTCATTATGTGACAGGCTTCTGAATAGTATACATTGACGATAGGAGGTGCTAAATAGTAAAGAGATTATGACATTTTGGGATTGTCTGGTATGTTGGCTTACTATGTCCCATCGAGACAGACGCCATAGGTTTCACAGGTCCATCAATCAATGACTAACCAATTTATGGAAGCCGAAGGTTACCATGCAAGCTCTCGTCATCATACGGTGATTACATGATGTCGTAGCAAAATGTCAACTTCAACGCATCTTGTATGAATAAGAGAACAATCTAATGAAGTCTGAATATATATATATCTAGAAAGGAATGTAGGAGACGTAAGTGCAATCTCAACCCGAACCATATTCTATCCTATAACCCACCAGCACCTCTTCGCCAATGTGAAGCCAATTCTGTGAAAAGACATTGTGCCAGTGCCTGACACCTCATATAATAAGTCGCTTAGAAGCCACCGTTGGGGTTGGGGTTAGGAATGACCTTGCCGCCCTGCTGAACAGGGGGAATGACCGACTTGACGGTCTCAGCAGCAAGCTCCTTGTGTCTTCGGAGGCTGAAGTCCTGGTTATCGAAGTTCTGGTTGATCACACCAACCATGCCGTTCTGGCAATGGTTTCCCATCTGCTGAGCACAGTAGTACCAGATGGGCTTAGAGTCCTCAACCACAATCTGGAAGACATCAGGAGCCTGGCCCTCCTGGGTAGGGAAGTTGAAGCCGGCGAAGAAACCGCTGCCGTCGGCGAGAGGTTGGCAGGGCTCGCCGAAGCTGGACTGGGCGACGGTGTGGTTCTTGGGGAGGAAGTGCCACTCAACAACGTCGCCGACTTCAGCGACGACGTTGTCGGGGTCGAAGCGAAGGCCACCAAGACCGGCATTGACGGAGTGCGTTACACCGGTGAGGGTCACGGTCTTGTCGGGTGTTGAGCGGACAGTCTTGGAGGCGGGTGCCGCGGAGACAGTGGCGGCGAGAAGAAGAGTGGTAGAGACGATCTTGGAGAACATTTTGATGATTTTGAGTAATGAAATTGGAGTTGAAGTTGAAGTGAAAGTTGAAGTTGTTGAGCAGTGTGAGAGTGTAAGTTGTTTGATTGTTAGTATTGATGTGATGATGATGAGAATATTGCCAGTAGACCGGATATCTCTTTCATTATATAGTCAATTGACTCTATCAGCAATCTATTTCAAATTCCGCAAAGTCATCATCATCATCGCAGTGTAACTCATCTCTCTGTGCCACCGCCTCAGCTGGGAATAGCAACCAGCTGTCCAACTCAGCCATCGCCGGAAGAGCTCTCCTCCGAGACCTGTCAACCCAGGATTCTGTCTATCCTCATTGGCCAAAATCTGTTTCTAGCATGGCTGAGGGGAGCTGACTGTTTCTCGGCATTTAGTGAGCTGTAAGCGTGGTCTACACTAGCCCCCAAACACTGCGCCTCAACGTGGAATGGATGATGAGATTCTTATTTTTATCTGAGTAAGAGCTTTTCTATTGGTCGGAGCATGGAAGTGCTTTTTTGACAGGCTGCTTATGTTTCGAGCCATGGGATTTGTTTGTGCGATGCTGGTACTTGTCAAGTCGGGGAAGCTTACTTTGCATGGTGATGCCTGTATTGCCGACTACCCGAATCCCATGCTTTTTCTCCTCTGTCAGAGAATTAGATTAAAATTGGAAAATACCCTGATTGAACAGATTCGGCCGCTTCGGCATTGACGACATCCGGCGCTATAATTGTCAAAGCTTTCTATACCGTCGGGCATAATAATCTCACTCAGCGGTGTCCTTGCCTTCATAGCGCTAAGTTCTTGGTTGGCCCCGATGCTCAATAAGCCAAATTCTACCCCAAAGGAAGATAAAATCCCAAGACACTCACTCAAGTACCAAAGTTCAGAACGTGGCGGTCACGCTGGGACAGCATCGTATGGAATTGACAATTCTGGGTAAGTGGCACGGCCCCCATATTATTAGCATCAGGCCTAAGAACACAAAGCCTTTGACCCAATGGGGTTGTCTCTCTGTGATGCACGGCATATGCGGGGTGGCAGTGACCAAAGTCCTTTCTCAGCATAAGTACAGTTCTGAGTTGGACAGGCGGGCTTGACGTGTTGTCAGCATTCGATGGCTGCATGGATGAAGAACCAAAAATGAAAACATCAGCTGGGACTAATGGCACCTGGATTCCTCTATCATACTGAAGGATGAATTCGTGTGCAGTAGCTCTGTACTCGTTCTAAGTTTAGTGCCATCTTGGCCGTCGGGACTCAGCCTCACGGACATTCAAGCATCACACTTGTAACCCGTCATTCATATATATGACCCCGCAGAATGTCAGATCCGACTCCAAATCACACAATTGGTGGCTTGCTCTAGCTATCTTGAGTCGCGAGTTGACTGAATCCAGTCAATTTCGATAAACTTGACGAGACCTTGCAGTAGGATCAGAAGACTTGATGTTTCTTCTCGGTTGTACAAGAATCCCCTATTCATTTCTAAAAATACTGCCGTGGAAGATATCAGAATGAACCCAAAGGTGGTGACGCTATTTTTATCCGAGTAGACTTGTCAAGCAATCACTCGACACCACGACTGATCCCCCAAACTGTTGTGAAGATAGACCGGTTGCCCACAAAGGCTCCTTCGAGTCTGGAAGTACGTTCTGCCCTTTGAATGCGGAAACTGGAATAATGAAAGTACTAAAGCGTTTAAGTTGGCATCCTTGTATTGGGATTTGCTTAACTTACCGCTTGTTCAAACTGAGAACGCTGAATACGTCGACTACATCCTTGAATGTCTTCTCAGACCAGCTGACCGAGTCCCTGTCCATCGATCATGAGCCAAGGCATCGAGTATTTAACAGTTTATTCACTTACAATTTATTAACCACAATGATCAAACTATCACGTGGTTGAAGCTCGCCACTTGACAGCATAAGTGCCAGTTTCTGTGCTGATGTGGCCCAGGTTAACCGATCTGAGCCATCAACAACCCAGATGGCAACGTCAGGCGCTTGACTCTCTGGAGAGAATTCTTCAGTGATAATCAAAGTGAAAAGATGAGCTCGATTTCATACCTTCAACCTTGAAAAGGCCCGACGGAGCATGGAAACATAGAGGCTGTCCTCTCTCCTCGAAAAATGGCACAATGTCTCCATGCTGAATTCCTTCCCGTTCTAATTCTTCCAATCGTGGCAGCTCAAGTCCGCACTACTGAAGTCAGTAGCGACTTTCAGCCATAGAGACAACAAACATACCATATAAATGAGGCACGCGATAAGAGTCTTCTTACCAGCCCCCCGATTGCCTCGTAGGCTCAGCGATCTCCAGGACATGTTCTAGGGAGCGGCACGGGGACACGATGGGAATAAATGTCGCGTGACGAAAGATGACTTGCGTGTAGGATGAATTAAGGCGGGGTATTTGAAACACAAACTAGAGCCAGACAGCTTCAATTCGATTGGGCAATGTTTGCTTTTCCGTGTCGTGAACCAACAGCTTCATGTTTGCCCAGGATGAGTAAGCAGCCAGCCACAGACGTACTATGATATTGGGCTATTAAACCCACAGTACATAGTGAAGAGCACTGTCTGGAAAACTGTCCAATTGTGCTGGCAATGGCTCTGAGAGCTTGTAGCTATCCTGAGTCTCGGTTTCAGTCTGAAAGGTTTGACCTGCGTCGTGCGTTCCCCATGATTATGAACTGTCAATATCATGAACTATGATCTCGATGCTTGATACACTAAACCACTGCACTAAGGAGGAGGAATAATTACAGCAACAAAAATACGTTTCGATTGTGATAAACTGAACTCGCTTATACCTTCCAATCTATCCGTATTGTGGCTAAGAGGTTTGTGGATGATTGAGTAACAGGAAACAAGCAGGACTTTATTGTCTTAGCATGTCCTTTAGAACCAAGAACCAAGATGGGTTTGCCATTATATATCCTTATAAAGATGGGTTTGACTCCAGGCTCCCTCAAATGGCTATCATCTCAGCCAGGTTCCCAGTGTTCTTAGACATTAAACACGCAACGCTTTCAGGCTACCATTTCAGTCACATGCAAGTCCGGTCAGAGAAAAAGGCGGTGATGACCGATTGTATCCCATTGTCGGACTTCTAGCTCCAACTGTCTTGAAGCTGTTGCAATTCTAGGGTGGTCTGAGGCATGGCATCTGTTTACTTAAGACGAATGTGCTTAGCCCTCTGTCACATACGACCATAGCTCGTAGAAAATACGGGATCCCGTCTGCTCTCCCATAGTCAAGCTGCGAAGCGCTGGATTAGTAGTTGGGTCGGTGACGACCAGCGAATCCCCGGTGTTGTATGTTTTTTGGTGCTAAAACTAATTTTTGCCATCTCCACGATATCCACCCAAGTCTCGGTTCAACACGACTACAAGAAATAAACAATAATAGCAAGAACTTAAGCTCTTTAAAAAAAAAACGAAATAAGTATTCTTTAAGAACATTTAGCTTTCATTTTGCCAAGATCCATCGACTTGGTAGGTCCTTGCAAATACCAGGAATGTCCTCGCTCATCGCCGTTCTGCATTACTACTTACTGATATACTCCAATTATGGTCATCCTGGGTCTATTCACGCCGTATTATAATATTCACCTTTCAAAAATGATGTTGCTTGCATCGAGAAACGGCAGGGGATGACTGTTCTTGACAAATCTCTATGCTGTTCTGTGTTTCTCACCCAAGCACTGGATTTCAGTGCACCCATCAACAGAGCTATCAGATATAAACCAAGTAAGGAACATATACAAATTCGAAGATAAGAAGTACTCTCAAAGTCTCAAAGCAACCGTATCCCAAGCGACGTGTACATCGCCAGCAATTCTTAGCCTGCTCGTCGGTAGATCAAGCACTCGCCAGGAATATTGATGGAATGCGTGCGTGCGATCAAATCGTGCTCTTATTAGGATTGTACTTATAACAGGATGTTCGCTTGATTTTGACATTATGCGGTTTCGAATAATCTCAAATGTAAAGCCCCGCACTTCCATGTGACTTAGTGAGCACTTTTACCACCCCATGCCAGCCAGTAATGTTGATGTCTCTACCCCATAGCATTTAACTTTACCATGGCATCTAGTCTAAGTCCAGCTTCACAAGGACCGACTATTTTCGAAGTACTGGACAATGAACATCGGAATATGCTCGAAAGAGCTGTGAGGAATGTCCTGAGCACGGAGGTAGCCGAGCTTGTATATGCCCAGATTCTCGATGGACTCCCTACTGAAAAGTCTTTGGGAGACAATTCCGACTATGTCAAAGATCACCCCGTTCATAGCCTTCGGCACACTGAGACTTGCTCCGGATATGTAGACAAAGCCCGCGAGTTCAGAAACCAGTTTGACCTATCTCAACTACAATTAGACTTGAAGGTACGTCTTGACCAGGGAAACATTGGCATGTAAAGCTTACGTTTGTTCAGACAATCAAAGCCTTCTCCGATACAGTGCCTGGCTCAAAAGAGTCCAACCTTCGACTGATCGAAGTCGTTGCCGTGGCTTGTCATCAGATCGGCGCTTATCTCTTCAATCTTGATGATGGTGCTCACAAGCACAAAGTATATGAAGATTGGAGACAAAGTGTCCTAGAAGAAAAGGAACTTGGAGTTGAGTCACGGCGATACTACGACCCTCCTCCCATCGCCTTTTGTCATCGAGCATATCGGTATCCTGAGCAATATCCAAAAGGTATGGCTGATGTTGCTGGCTATTGGGCTGAGTCCAAGATCCTCGGTGGCGTCGTTGTATTCGATCGCGGCGAGACCGAACAAGAGGTATGATATCTTGGTTCCTCACCATAGAATTCCAGAGCTGACGACCACTTCGCCTGGCACAGTGCAATGCCATGTGGATCCATGGTGACTTGATCAGAGGTCCAAGAACACTCTATCCACCGACCCAGGAACAATTAGACGCCTTGGTCAAGTTCCTCACTACCCCATTCGAAGAAAACACAACATGTCCGTTTCCTATCCATGGAGCAAGCATTAACAGACCAAGATGGCATCCATATCACGCACTTGCATACTATCACATCTTCCGCGATAAGTATGAGAGGAGACTTCCACCAAACCCGCCACAGCCAGGCTGCGTCGAGGACGGGATGGACTGGCCAGAACTTGATGATCGGCGACTCCTTCTCCTAGGGGGGTTTTCTAACCCCCAAGGCGAGCCGTACGTCAATGATGATGAATATGCCGCGGCTACAGAGAGGATCAAAAACATAACGCCTTCCTCGCCTCTTTGGCGGCAATCTGAGATCTAAATTGAAGCTCCAACGGACTTTCTTTCATGGTCATGAGGTAAACGTGAAAGTTGACAAAGGCATGGAGGTTGCTATAGGAGATTGGAGCATCAGTGGAGAGGAACGACTGGGTCTATTCTTAGCTGCAAAAGACTCAAAATCTACTATTGCGGCAAGAAAATGAAACGTTGGGCTATTTTTATCATCGGATACTCCAAGAATGTCATGAACTATCACAGCAGATCACATATGACTCCAAGAATGGCAGGACTTGCCCAAGATATCCTACGCAAGCTTGATAATAACCTGCTCTGAAGATATCCCAATTCTATCTAATCCTTTTTATCTCGAAATCCAGTTCGTGAAACTTTGCAGCCCCAAGTATAACATGATGACCAGCAACCAGACATAGTTATAAACCGCAACTTTCTCAGAAGTCAGAGTCATAGATTTTCTTTGTAATCCTGACTTTTAACAGCTACATCCACACACACCAGGCAGAACACAGTTCTTTCCACAGCCATATTGGAGTCCGTTTGTTCCGCAGTCCTCCCACGACTTGCATTTGGCCCACGGCCCAACTCCCCCAGCCGTAGCGGTCCAGCACCACTGACCGCTCCCGCTCGCACCGCAGCTCTTCCAGCAGTACTTGTCTGAACAACCGTACGGTGCCCCGTAATAGCAGCGTCTCTTGTGGAAGAGTCTGGAGGCACCCGTTGGGGTTGTATCAGGGACATCGCCTTCCTCGAGGGGCGCTAGGGATGCGCCCTTGGCAGGATCAAGGGTACGGTTGCGGCCGAGTGGATGATCGGCGCAAAGGCGAAGATCTGAGGGCTCTACGCCATCAGGGAGATTTCCGGGAGTGACCTGAAGAATTCCGAGATCTCCACAGACAGCTTCGGCACCCGAGATAGTGGATGTTCCAGCAGAAACCAGGGTTGAGTAGGCGAGAACAAGAATCGCGCTGTTGAACTTCATCGCGAATAATGATCGAAATTGAAGATAGAAGGAGATTGAGTAGTGAGAAAGGAGATGCTTGAACAAGAGCTGTTGTAGATGAAGTGACCAACAGACTGAGGATTATCCGGATCTACTTATACTTATTGCAGAGAACTCTCTTCCAGGGGTTCAGGGCTCTGATATCTGCTCGTCAATATCAATTTGAGGCAGTACAAGAACCATGAGAAGCGCCGTTAAATTTGTTGCTGGGGGCCATGAGGCCCCGCAACCGAGCGTCACTTACAGTAAGGTTCAGGGGCCCATGCATCCCTGATATGATGAATGATGGTGTACATTCATTGTTGAACAAGAGGCCAACGCTTTGGCAGATTTTTGCTAGTCTCGTCGCCTGTAGTGGCCTACAAAGAATTAGGAGCTATAGAAAAGATCATTGCTACACGGAGTTCATCAAACTAGCAAACATACCATAAGATCAAAGGAGCAATCCGCACCGGGCTTTCAGAAACAAGATGTATGCCAAGGCTAAAGTTGTATGGTGGCTTAGCTGCTTATCATATCTGTAGCAAAAGGAGTAATCGCCGCGAATATTATCGCGCAAAACGGATCATCTATACATCCACGAGTTGCCTATTCAGGCTTGCCAGTCTAGAACGATCGAAATATACGAGTAATGAGCCTCTGTAAGCGAATGACCCTGGTGGGCCAAGACGGTCTGGATCGCATCTGTCTCACTCTGTTGACAGCAAATAAGCTTTTAGGCAAAATGCACAGGGGAAACGAAACCTTCTGAACAAATCATAGCTCAGAAATGCAATGTGCGACCAATTGGAAGTGAGGTATCAACCAGCATGATATGATCATGAGAACTTGATTACAACCAACAACCAACAGTCAACAACGCCGCTTTGGGACATAGTAACTGACATTCTGATAACGAGGATATCGAAAAACCCGTGAGATCGGATATATTCATCTTAGCCTGACTCGTGGCCACCCCGCTGTTGTCCATTCTTTCAAAATACCAAGCCTTGCTCTTTTGTTTAACAGTCAAGCCAAAGCTTTTGTCGCTTTATTTTTCATCCAAGATGTTCGCTTCAAAGTCCATAATTGTTGGTCTACAGCTGACTTCAGTATCTGCTGTTTCACGTAAGAGTTCACCATGATTCAACCTCCCTCCAATGGAATATTAACTCAGGGCATAGTCACGTACAGCAAACTATATGACAACGACTCGATACCTGTTAGTCAGCTGGGATGCTACAAGAACGGTCTTATACTGGATGGGTATCCATCATGGAAAACCGTCGGTGACATCCCGCATTCAATCACTGGTCTTGAACAGGTTGATGGACCTAATTCTGCGCTCTGCGGTTCCTGCTGGATTCTTACATACGGCGAAACTTCTAGACCTGTGCTTATCCTGGATAGTGCAAAGGAGGGCTTCGTATCGACTCTTGATACCTTAGACTGGCTCACGAGTGGCAAGGGGGAAGAGCTCGGAAAGATTGAGGTAAAGGCTACCAAGGTTGATCACACGAACTGTGGTTTTGCCCCTGGGGATATACATAAGGAACTCTGATATGCCTTGATGGCTTTTGCTTACCATCTGGCTCGCAAATTGCGTTTCCGGTGGCGTCTTTGTCCTGTTCCATCATCATCCTCTTGCGTATATCTTTAGCCATCAGTTGGGTCTGGATCCTATCATTCAAGCTTATCCTCAGATCCATACCAACCAAACGGTGCTTAGATAGGGATTTATTCCTAATGGATTAACTACTGATAAACTCCGTTCATAAGCAGCGGTGATATTAAAAAGTACAGTTATCCCTATACCTATTGTTAACCAAAGATGAACTCCACTCTAAGTTACTCCGAGAGCTCCGGATCTAAAGCTCTGGTTTCGGTCCGGGACCTATACGAAGGGCCGCGGACAAATACAGAAACAGCTGGATCGTCTCAATTAAATAGAATAGGGCACATTGTAAGTGGTGGATGATTTATGAAACAGAAACCTTGTAAACAGCCGTACTTTGCCTATTTAGGCAATTCGGATAGGCTCTGCCGAAGTCTCTAGGATTGATCAGGAGATCAGAGAAAGTATATAAGATGATGAAATATCCTTCATTTTATCGAAGGCCTTACCAATTATTGATTGTCTCGCTGCCTGTTTAGATATTATAAGGCACGGTCAAGATGAAGGTGGCTGTGTTGACCTTTTTTATGACCGCTGTGTCGGCCGCCTCACTCCCTGTAAGTCTCATCATCAACAACAGTAGACCCTACTAATCTGCCGGTACAGAGCTATAGGTTTGTCGGAAGAGTCAACCCTGCGACCAAGCAGCTCACATGGCCGAGTACCGGAGTGGCTTTCACCTTCAAGGGAACTACCGCGAGTATCAAGATTGACGGTATCACTGGAACATCAAGCGCAGATCTGATCATCGACGGCGGCAATCCAATTCTCATTAAGAATGTAGAGGGAACATCGATCTCGACCCCAAAGCTCACAAAGGGTACCCATACCGTTGAACTTCGCAAACGATCCGAAGCATCTTTCGGTGTCTTCCGGGTTACAGGTGTTAACACGGATGGCCAACTGGTCGAGAACGTAGCACCAAAGCGCAAGATTGAGATTATTGGCGACTCCATCACTGTTGGATACGGTCTTGATGGCGTCAATCCTTGCGTCGACTCAGCTGTTCTGCAGGACAACGGCAAGACATATGGCGCTGTGGCAGCGAGAGCTTTGAAGGCGGATTATAGTGTCGTCGCTTGGAGTGGCAAGGGTCTTATCCGCAATTATGCTCAGAACCCTCCCGACACTTCACCAACGATGCCGGTCCTCTATACGCGCTACGGAGCCAACGACGCCGACAACAGTTTCACGTTCCCCAGCTCGTGGGTTCCTGACGCTGTGGTGATCAACCTGGGGACAAATGACTTTAGCTACCTCAACGTGCGCCAGCCAGTCAACCCTGCAGACCTGACTCAAGCTCTGGTCAAGTTGGTGAAGAGCATACAGCCACACTACCCGAAGGCTCAGTTCTTCTTTGTATCTTCTCCGCTCCTCAGCGATTACTACCCTACCGCGGCTGATGCGCAGAAGTCCACAAATGTCAAACTACTTAAGGATGCTATGCAGCAGCTGACTGGTGTCAAGACTCATCTGGTTGATTGGCCTACTCAGGGTTCTGATTCAGGATGTGACTATCACCCAAATGCTGCTACGCAGGCCCAGGGCGGTGCACTTCTGGAGGCCTCTATCAAGGCAGCTCTGGGATGGTAAAGCTGAGATGCGGTAGCAAGGAAACTTCTTAGAAGTGCTTCTGAATAAGTTAGGTTTTGTAAAGTTCGATTAGGTTTGAAAAAGACAAGAAGATTGTATCCCAAAATACTGGTAAAAGCATGAAACAGCTTCTATTCAACAAGTTGTAAATGTCCAGAGAGAATAAACCCACAGCTATCACCGTAACTTGCCAGATTACTTCTCAATCCGATTTTATGAAGGGTCGATTTCCATAAAGAGTTACTAAGGCGAGTGAACTTCGTTTCCTTCAGGTGATGATAAGCCAGCATTAGTCATTGAACTCATCTGTCGAATGGTCACGCCCTTTAGACGGCCCAAAGATTATGAAAGCCGAAGAGACGTATCCGAGTCACGCCTTAAATCAATATATCCTCTATCCCTTGCTGAGAAAAAAACTCGCTTGTTTCGATCATAACAGAAGCTCGCTTCTGTCGATCTGAATTTGTAAGCCCGTGGAGATTATCAAGATAACGCTCCATTTCCCAGATCTAGTGTCGTTTCTAAACCCGACTATGACCTTATCACAGCGTATCAAATATGTACTCATCCCCATTCTTATCTCCATTTAGAGTGGACCGGTGTTACATCGTCCAGACATTGACGTCGGTCCCAAGGACCGGGTTTCTCATGCTGCAAGCCTGTCCATTCGTCAAAACATTACATCAACTCAACCCTGCGCCTGAAGTCGGGATCAGTCCACAATATTTGCCAAGATTTCCTGGGACTAGAGAATATGGTCCATGTTTGTGGAGAATGCCGAGGTGGCGTAGGTGTCATCTATGGAGCCAAGGTGATAGATGAAGGCTGGTATTGGTCTTTGCAGACCGTTCCGGTTTCTTGGAACCCTGTGTAGGATGACATATCAGACTCTGATATCAGTGGTTTGTCGATGTCCAATTGTTTAAGTATGTGAGATCTCGCAGACCCCTGAAGACACAGGGAATACCTTCCGAACTTCGTGATATATTACACAATGGGCGATATCATCGATGCCGGAGCTTCTTCCAAGCTCTTCACCCCTCTTAACATTGGAAATGGCAAAGTACACCTTAAGCATCGCATCATCCATGCACCGTTGACTAGGAACCGAGGAACTCCGCTCGATCCCGAGTCTACGCCTGAGAAGCCCAACCGACTTTGGGTTCCCAATGACCTAATGGTCGAGTACTATTCTCAGCGAGCAACCGATGGTGGCCTTATTATCTCTGAGGGCCTTCCTCCTTCACTTGAGGGTAATGGAATGCCAGGCGTCCCAGGCATCTTCCTCCCTGAACAGGTAGAAGGTTGGAAGAAGGTCGTTTCTGCCATTCATTCCAAAGGAGGCTATATATATGCCCAGCTGTGGCACTCCGGTCGCGCCAACATCCCTCAATTGACTGGATCTCCTATTATGGCTCCCTCAGCTACACCATGGGACGACCCTGACGAGACCTTTGCATATCCCCCACCCCACAGCACCACTCTTGTCAAAATCGCAGACTATCCGCCTATCGAGATGACCGTGGATAAGATCAAGAGTACTATCAGCGACTACGTCAATGCTGCAAAGAATGCCATTGAAGCTGGTTTCGACGGCGTCGAAGTCCACGGTGGAAACGGATACCTTGTCGAGCAATTCCTCTCCTCAAACATCAACAAACGGACAGATAACTACGGCGGCTCCGAGGAAAAGAGATGCAACTTTGCACTTGAACTTATGGAGGAACTAGCCAAGGCGATTGGTCAAGAGAACTTGGCTATTCGTCTCACCCCTTTTGGTCTATTTAACCAGGCTCGTGGCGAGAAGCGTGTTGAAACGTGGAGCCACCTCTGTCGTGAACTGAAGTCACGCTTGCCGAAGCTTTCATATGTTAGTTTCGTTGAGCCACGATACGAGCAGATCTTCTCGGAGGCAGAGAAGCAGAAGTTCCTAGGATCTTGGGGTTTACCTACTGTCGATCTGTCGCTATTTCGCTCCATTTTTGGGGATACGCCATTCTTATCCGCTGGCGGTTTCAATGATGTTAACTCATGGGGTGTTGTTGAGAGTGGGAAGTATGATGGTCTGTTGTATGGAAGGTATTTTATCAGTAACCCCGACTTGGTTGAGAGGCTGAGGAATGGATGGCCATTGCAGGCATATGATCGAAAGACATTTTATGGACCTTTTGAGAATAGTGCTGTTGGGTATACGGATTATCCTTTTTACAAAAAGGAGTAGACGTTAAGTTACAGATGTACTTAACATACCACGTATGAACACAAGCTGGGATATATAAATGTAGCCTGAGATGATGAATGATTATTGATAGCAGAACATATGACTTAACCTGAGCTCAAATGATTATCACCCTGAGACAATAGAGCTTCCAATACCAGAGTCCGTCGGTGTCAGGGGTCTTTTATCATCATCCTGCCACTCGGTACTCTCACTTCCATGCCCGCTAGTCTTTGAACTCTGTCGATGCAGAGGCAAAGACAGGTTCTTTTTCCCTCCCGCTTTGTAGCGCTTTACAAATCTCGACAATCGCGACCCTGAAGAAACAGGCGATGCTACCTCGCTTGTCTCCAAAGTGTCAGGCGAAGACTGCTGTGGTGTCACTGGTGGGGTGATAGAAATTTGTGGTTGAAGTGCGACGGGACTTGTCTTGCTTTGAGCCTCTGTGGTTTGTTCTGGTGTCTTTTTTGGTTCTTCTCTGATCGGTAAGTCGATAATGTCGACTTCACTTTCGTCTTCGACTCTGGCACGTCTATCTGGGACATGAGGCGTTTTAGTTTCAGAGTCTGCAGTCTCAGCAGGTGAGGGCGCTTCCAGTCCGTGTTTCTGTCGAAATGTAGATGCGGAGTTATAAAATGTTGACGTGAAGGTGCGTCTTTGTCGCATGCTCCTCAGCTGAAGTGTCGTAGTAGCAAGCTCCTTAATCATTGACTTCCTTAGTTAGCAATACGTCCGTAACACTTGAGGAGATCGCTTACCCATGTTGTGCTAGGGTCTAATAAGACACGCCCCTCTTCTCGTCTCTTGACATCCAAGCCAAGTTGTTGTAAAGCTTCGAAGCTGGCCCATTCTTCTCCGATAGCCACGTACTCTTGCTTCATGGCTCTCTCATCGGCCTCCTTTGCTGGGTAGAACTGAGGCAAGTACCCAGAATGAAGGAACTGTAAGAAGACGGGCTGTTCATTCATGAACCAAGTTTCACCGATATCTGATTTGTTAGCAATTGTAGCTATTAAGGGCTCTCTTTGTCACGCACCATTTCCTCGGATATACACAAGCTTCAAACTTCTTCCTTTCATCAGCGTATGTGCCAGATCTAGTCCGTGAGGATTTCTAGCGGATTTATCGCCAATAAGTGCACCCATAATCGCTTTCCCTGGATAACCCTTTTCAGACATGAAAGCATCGCAGTCCCAGATTGGCTCATCTCCTTGCCTCATGATACCCAAGCGAACAGACGTAAGGTCAAGCTTGGGAGTGATTGGCCCAGCCTCATAGTCTGCAGAGTCTGTATGTGGCAGAACAACAAAAGCAGGTTTCTGGAACTTTAACCTCACTGGTTTTGTCTCTGTGGCTGGGTTGTGTGACTGGGTTGGTGGCGGCGGATATGTCTCTTCGTCTGGTAGTGAGAAAGGATATCGATGAGAGGAGTTCGGTGCACCAGGCATCCAATTTGCGTAGCCCGAATATCCGTAAGACGGTGCATAAGGATTTCGAGCCTGACCGTATGGTTGGCCGTAGATTGGGTGAGGCATAGTTGGTTCTGCTGATACTGGTGAAGGGCCATTATTTTGAGGGGGTGCATTCGTATATCCGAAAGGAAGGTCCCGATTTTGTGTCGGTCTGAGTATCCTGCGACCACGAAGATCAAACTCAGGCTTGTCATTGTACCTGGTCTCTTCTCTTAGGAACCTATTGCGAGCTGCTCTTGCTTCCTATCCAAACCTTAGCATATCTATGCACGATCAGTACTTGTGGATATACTTACTCTTCTCCAGTGTCTCTCTGGGTCCTCAGGTCCGTAGAGTGACTCTTCACTGTCGGAGCTGTCACTTTCTCCAAATGCCCTACTTTTATCAGGCTTATTATCCGGTTTCCCCTTTTCAACCTCGCTTTCGCTCAGTGACGTCCAAGCCAAAAGAAGGCGATCGACAATCCTTCCCGGTTCTTGAGCCTTGGGGTCTTTAAATCTCACTCTGTCCCGGTGCGCCTCATTGTTTTCATAGTCATGGTATTCATTATACAAATCATCCGAATGTCGATGTTGGTACCGCTCTTCTGCCTGTTCATCGCTTCCAGTGTCTCTGAGATGTGAGCTCTCACCTTGTGCTCCTCTCACTGGTATCTCGTTGAGAAATACAAGGTTGTATAGAAACGTAGCAGCATCGCCACGTCGGTGGAAATCGGGCCCAAACTGCGCAATGCTCTGACCAGACAGTGGATCAAACCCCGACACCGCACTGCGGTGTCGGGATACCCTTTCTTCGTCTTCGGAAGAGATGTCTTCCTCATCTTTATCATCGATTGCAGGAACCGTATATCGTCTTTCTGGGCGTACTGGATCCTTTACACTTAACGCAAGTGCTGAATGGACCTCTTCTTTCTCACTTGCAGCAAGAAATGCGTTGTCTTCAGAATTCTTGTTTTGACCGTAGAGCTCCTCGGTCCGCACGTGTCCAGGAATCTCAGACTCGCGCACGGGACTGGGTAGTCTTTTGCTTGTGCGAACTGGTGGACTCGGTGCTCTTTCTTGAGGAGGATCTGGAATCGGCTCCGATGCATCATTCTGAAATGAAGCTTGACCAGCCAGGACAAGACTCTCGGCTTGAGCCTTGAATCTGTTTTCCACTTTCTCACGTGTGGATAGACGGCTGAAAAGGTCAGGATAACTATTCATGATAACCAAATGGGTGCTTACCCGTTGGCAGTTTTGACCAGAATAGCCGCTGAAAGAATGGCAATCTGCAAAGTCAATGTGACCTTATGTTTTTCAATATCTGACAACAACCTTGCAGCTTTGAGCCATTTGACTCTTCGCAACATACTCTCGTCAGCCGCCATCTTGTCAATTTCTTGCTGCGTCATTTGGATATTCTTGACAACATGCCGAACAGCTTGGCAAAACTGCGGTTTTGCATATGATTGTCCGGATTTGATGATGTCGCGTAAGTGCTCAAGAGTGGAAGTCAAGCCAGACATCTCAATAGCGACTGATTGGATCTCCTTGGGCGCGTTCTTTACTGTCTTGTAAAGCTTGAAAAGAGTGTTTGAGAGTTGAGCACCGGCTGACGCTATGCCAGCGATACTGGCTATAATTGAGAGAGGGTCCATAGCGAGCGATTACCGTCCAACTATTGCACAATTGAGAGAAGAAAACCAAGTTGAGGCTGTAGACTGAGATCCAAGGCTTTTGATGGCTAAACTTGGTTGTGGATTGCCTTACGGCTGCCTCTAGAGGCTGTGTACCCCTGCCTTGCATCATGCATGTAAGACTGG
Source organism: Fusarium pininemorale (assembly GCA_002165215.1). Lineage (NCBI taxonomy): Eukaryota > Fungi > Ascomycota > Sordariomycetes > Hypocreales > Nectriaceae > Fusarium > Fusarium pininemorale. The sequence continues at coordinate 233,846 of NFZR01000027.1, read as the reverse complement.
TAAGACTACCTGCAGTTAGCCTAACCCAGCGCCTAGCAAACATGGCTATGCCTCACTCGATTGGTTAGGGGAGGGAAGAAAGCTCAGGACTTTGTCCTGAGTGATAACAAGATTTAGGTAATTTAGGATAAGTTTAGGATATCTTTTGCTAAGTTTATTTTTAACACGGTATATTCAGGCTTGCCCCTGAGGATTGGGTCCTTGCAGTTACAGATTGGAACAGTTTCCACTGTGAAAAGAGAAAACAGCAGGATAGCCTTTCAAGGCATGATGGATGGAATATACCGTGATCCGTTCTATAGAAACCTGCCAATCGACCGTGTGTGCCTAGTGAAGGAGGAAGTGACAGATCGTCTTTACTACAAATGTTTCAATTTCAGTGTCTGTGTCGACGACTCTCTGGCTTGATTCGAGGCTCACTCCTTAATGTGCAACTCTCAGGGACCTTTCAGGCCATGGAGTGAGACAGGGCTTAGTTCGTGCAACGCGCCACATGTATCATGTTCTCACTCTGACAAACAACTTTGCGAAGTCTCATCGATGGGGGAAATGAGAGACCACAACGAGGCACCATTCGTTTTCGTATCTTCTTGAACCTTGTATGTTCTTCTTTACTCGTTCGGTTATGCATGCTTGCGAAATAACAACTTGACGTTTTCCTCACTTATCCTTGGTCGCCATACCGCTCGACCCATGCTTCTTCCCCCAATTGCTGACCTTGACGTCCATATCCCACCGAATAAACACCATAACAATCATCACAACCCAGCTCAGCAATGTATTTGCCAAGCCGGTCCAGAATCCACCACGTATGGCACCCCCCATAACAGTAGTCATAACGAGTCTAATAATAGTGCTCGTCGCAATGAGTTCTTCTCCCCTCTCCAACCCCGCAATTGCACGACGAGCACATTCATCCGGTGTGAGGATCTGGTCACCCTCCTCAAGCGCTTTTGTAACATCTGCCTTGACCTTGTTCTCGTCATCAAGTGACTTGGTTGGCATCGTGGCTGGGAAGACGGTATGGATGCGCACACGAGGCTCATTGGGATGGGCGCCTGCGTATAGGTTCATCTCCTGTGAAAGAGAGTCTGATAGTGATCGGATGGCAGCTTTGGAGGGTGAGTAAGGCGTGAAACCTGCAAAACTGTATAACGAAACAAAAGATCCCGTGAAGATGATGTGACGGGAAGCCGGTGGCTTGGCTTCTGTGGTTTTCTTCGTGGTACCATCGATAGCAGGCCTCAGCCACGCATTGAGCGTAGCATGAGCCATGTACGCACTTGAGAAATAATTGCTATCCATCATAGTCTGAAGCTGCTCAACTGGTGTATCAACGAACAATGTCGGATGCGCGCTGCCACTACAACACCAGACGACACCCGGCGGGCTGTCATCATTCCAGGCAGTGACTTCTGCGATTACACGAGAGCATTCGGAAGCTTGGGTAACGTCGGCTGTGAGTGAGAAGAAGCGCTGAGATGAAGATTGGGCAGATGCTTCGACTTGAGTGAGAGCTTCTTTCAAGACGGTTGGGTCACGGGCGACTATAGCGACGTTTGCGCCTTTGGAAGAGAGTTGGCGCGCTGCGGCTAAGCCGAGACCTCTGGAACCGCCTGTAATTAGAACTGTCTGCAAGATGTTAGTGGGCGGGGGCAGCTTGACTGAGGGAATGCAACGACATACTCTGCCCTCAACAGGGAACTCATCACGAGACAAAAACGAGCCCATGGCTTAAATAGGAGTCGTAAATAAATGCAACTTGACCTGGAGAAGTATCGCAAATAAAAAGGAGTCCTTCAGACGCGTCGAAGTTGTCAGCATTTAAACCTGAACAATTTAAACAGTGATCCACATTTCTGAGTCGCTGGTTGGTTCGTCCCTCAACGCTCCCATCCAGCGATCGGTTCACCGACCTCAACTATCCACCACCAGCATAGAAGAATTCATCGATCCCGAGGAGTGAGCAAGACTAAAAGATATGAATAAGTCCAAGATAAAAGCAAAAATAACATCGACAACGGCAGGATTCGAACCTACGCGTGCGAACACAATGCCTATGATGTCTCGAAGAGATAGCAGGGCATCGCCTTAACCACTCGGCCACGTTGTCATGCTGTGGCGAATGATATTACGAATCATATACACCATTGGCTACCTCTACCCAGAGACAGCTGTTGGCCTACCACTACACCGTGATCCTGCATCCCTATCGCGGGCGGTTGAGAGACTGCATATTTAGAACAGCGCAGGTCCGGGTTTTCTTTTTGCTGTCCGATACTTCTGGAGCAAAAGATTCTCAATACTCACAACTCTTCGGGCAATTCAACCTTCTCACATATCATTACCAGTCAGGTCAATACCCACACCTCTTCTTCAGATCCCTCCTCTGCTCCTCTAGCAGCTTTTATTCCCATAGACGGGATCCATCTCACCCGCGCTGTCACACATATTGAAGACTTATGATACTAGCCATCTCTTTCTCGTTTATAAGAAACATCTGTACTTTGGACGGTGTGTATCTCTAGATTCCATCGCTATCATCGAAGCTGGTACATGACCTTTCGCTGCTGAGTCTCGAGGCTAAAGACTTCGTTTCAGGCGTCCATTCTGTTTGAAGCTTCAATCGGCCGCCGTGATTAGACCAACCCTTAGTCCTCTTTCAAATGAATAGCGTGCCAGGCTGTCAAGAGGCCGCTTGCCAGATATGAGGTTAGGAGGACGAGTGGCAGTAATTTCCGCCAGTTCCAGTTTTCCAGCATATTGAATACCACCTGAGACGGCCCGAACCCATGTCTCCTGTTCATCCACATCTCTCCCATCGCACAGGCCAGAAGGCCCAGTATACCCAAGAACTGATTGAAACATTGCCTGTGTGAGAGGTAGTACCAGACAGCGGTGGCATAGCTGCAGCTTTCGGGAGCAGGACGTATAGGCACGTATTTAAATATCCCACCAAACCTTACAGGTCCTGCATGTTTAAGGCTGAGAAATAAAAAAAGATACTCGCAACAATCCCAAAATCCAGGCATGGTTGAAAGGGTGTGGTGATCAATGGTCACCCACTTAAAATACACCGGGTCGTTGGGATAGCGAGCCACCAGAGTCTGATAGCGATGACTTGCAAGAAAATGGCAAGCAGTAGTCGAGGATTCTTATACCAGGCGTGGTGTATGAGGGCGGTTGTTCAATGTTTTTTGCCTCAGATTGAATTAATAGAGCGCACCGAGGAGCTAAGTCCGTAACGTGAAGTGTATAGTGTCAAGTGTAGATCGTAGGTCATGGATTGGGTGGTGCTTGGCTTTTATGATCCGGAATTGAGAAGAGGGAGAGTTCTGTGTTTTACTCCAGCAATGCAGCAGGCAGGCACTTATTTATATACCTTCGGAGTCAGTCATTGGGACATCTAGCTTTGCAGCTAAAAGCAAAAAGGGGGAGTCAAAACCTTCCAGCGACTTGTGATGTGAGAAAGTAAAGTCTGTTGACTTGAAAGGTTAATTCTATTACTTTTCACTATTGATACATGATAGCTGTTGAGTCACAAAAATACAATTTTATACATATCCAACGTTATAATCTTACAATCATTTACCCATCACTCAGACTCTCCATACTCAAAGCCTAGATTGATCTGTGCGGTCCTCGAATCGACCTTCTCTCTCATTATAAAAGTGCTTCTTCGCAATTAAGCCCCTCATGCGTCCCAAGCGGCTCATAAGGCTGGCATCGTAGGGCGGGGCCTGCATCATAGCCATAACAAAAGGTCCCTGAGCACCCCAGGTGCAGCTGTGCAAGTGATCTGAGATCTGCTCAACCAATTCCTCGAGATCGCCGAGCTGTTCGTTCGGGAACAAACCGACTGGCTTCATCTCGTCAAGGGCGTCAAACGCGGATGTAGCATCACCGTAACGCTTCCAGTGGATTTCGGCGACTTTGATGAAAAAGGTGGTTGAGACGCCAAGAACGTAGGAGGAAAGTCCGAGTTCCTTGACTCGTGGGAGGATATTAAATGCGAGGATAGATGATCTCGCAAACGCAGTGTCGAAGAGTTCAAGCCCATAGATGAGATACTGAGGGTACAGATGTCCCTGGATATCCATAACAGGCCTCTCCCCTTCTGTCTTCTCTGCTTCCTCAGCCTTCAACTTTTCAGCTTCCTCCTTTGCAAGTTGCTCTTTGGATTTCCGACCCCTCTTTACTGTCGTGTCTTTCTCGACAATACCTAGCTTTCCAGGTAAGGAGAATACCTCTTCCTCCATGACATTCCAAAGCTCAATGTCTGTCTTGCAAGCCTTCATGAGATTCTGCACTCTCATCTTTTCTTTCTCCCTGATCTGCTCATACTTTGCCCACTCACGCATCTGCTTCTTCTCCGCCTGGTCAAGCTCAGCCAAGCTGTAAAGATTAGGGCGCTTTGGTGCAAGTTCGAATTTGCCCAGAGCGTTCTCGGCAGCTCTTCGAAGAGATGCTGGATAACGTTTGAGGAAGTCGTCGCTGAAATCGGAATTATGAGCTTTTTCCACAAGTGTATTTCCTCCACGCGCCGCGTCTGGTTGTTCTTGGTTTGATGCTGAACTTGTAGGTTGAGTTTGGCCAAACTGAGAAGGCTTTTTGTTTTTGGCTAAACGGCCCTGAGCAATATCATCGAAAATTCCTTTAAAAATTTCTGTTTCCGTCGGCGTCAACGTTCCTTGTCGTTCAATCTCGGTTTCGTTTGCACTTGTTGTCTCCTCCTCGTCAAACTCGAAAGGAATTTCAGAATTGTCTACTTTTCTAAGTCGCCTTGTCGAAGTCGCCACTCCAGCTCTTTGAGTGAAAATAATGCTGGCAGGGCGCCTACAAACCAGTTGTAGTGTCCTTGTTTGATACAAGAACGGTAAAAGATTTCGAGACATTTTTTTTGTTGTGCTCAAGGATTTGTTGAAACCATTAATTTTCACATGAGGTTTTCAGACGCTGAAAATTGATACCGGTTCAAAACAGTGGTCGGCTGAATGTCGGATGCAGAGCGCGTAGGCACCAGCGCGTGACTTCGCGCCAAATTCAATTAATGAGTCGCGCTTTGGTTTGCGCCCTTCACGTCACCATTCACGATCCCGTCACTTTTGCTGATTGCGCAAACCAGCACAACCACTTGAATTTTTTGCTCTGGGGAGGCTCTTACTACGCCTTAGTTTTCACCTTTGCTTGACAATCCTTTGATTAAATTTGCTATTCGTGCGCCTCATCCACCGTCACCATGCCTCCTAAGAAGGGCGTCGACTCGCCGATGAGCGCCTTCGAGCGCAGGCGACAAGAGAACATGGCGTCAAACCAGAAGATTCTAGCCGATGTCGCCGTAGTCGCTAAGAAAGTCATGCCGACACCCCAGAAGAAGTCAACGCCAACCCGATCGAAGACCCGGACTCCTGCGAAACGGGAACCTGCAATGCCGACTCGGCAGTCCTCACGACTCGCTGGTCTCGATGCAGACAATGACACCTTAAAGCGAAAACTAGCTGTCGAAGCTGAACATAACGCAGCGGAGGCAAAGGCTAAAAGGTCGAGAGTAAATGGAGACCTAAAGCTCGGCGATATTGCAGTCGAGGGCAAGAAGTATCTCGCTGGTGTGGACGGGTTTAAAGGCCTCGTCCGTGGTGCGCAACCCGGAGTCCGAACATTCACGGAGGAAGTTATTAAGGAAACCACCGACAAGGATTTGAAGGAGCTGCGAAAGCGTATGGGTGGTTTGAAGTTATACGAGCACTGGGCCCCCAATGGTAAATATTGTCTCGCACAAGCGAGAAGCATGTCACTAACCACTGGAGCACAGACATCAAGATCACACCCCAACGAGTTTATGCTCTCGGCCTTCATCCCACCGAATCGAAGCCCCTTATCTTTGCTGGCGACAAAGAAGGTAACATGGGCGTATTTGACGCTTCGCAGTCTCCTCCCGAGATAAGTGATGAAGACGAAGATGCGTCTGTGCCTGATCCTACCATTTCTGCTTTCAAGATACACAGTCGCACAATCACTTCCTTCGTTTTCTCCCAGCAGGATAGCAACTCTGTTTACACATCTTCATACGACTCGTCAATCCGCCGACTGGACTTGAACAAAGGGGAGTCCTACCAGGTGTGGGCGCCGTCGGATCACAATGAGGATCTGCCCATCTCGGCTCTTGACATGGCAGAGTCGGACCCCCATATGCTGTACTTCTCTACACTTGAAGGCGGCGTCGGTCAACACGACACAAGAACCTCCGATGACGCTGAAATCTGGACGCTTTCGGACCAGAAGATTGGTGGATTCTCTTTGCACCCGCTCCAACCTCACTTGCTCGCGACTGCATCATTAGACCGCACACTTAAGATTTGGGATCTTCGCAAGATCACTGGCAAAGGGGACCTACGGCACCCTGCCCTACTTGGAGAGCATGGCTCGAGGCTGTCTGTGTCGCACGCATCTTGGAGCCCTGGCGGCCATATTGCTACTAGCTCTTATGACGACACTATCAAGATCTACAACTTCCCTGACGCTTCGTCTTGGAAGCCTGGCCAGGACGTTAGCATTGAGCCTACCCATCAAGTACGCCACAACAATCAGACTGGTCGTTGGGTGACTATTCTGAAGCCTCAATGGCAGAAGCGGCCTCATGATGGAATTCAGAAGTTTGTCATTGGCAACATGAATCGTTTTGTGGATGTTTTTGCTTCAGACGGCAGCCAACTGGCTCAGCTTGATGGGGAGGGTATCACTGCAGTACCAGCCGTCGCACACTTCCACCCATCACTCGACTGGGTCGCTGGTGCAACATCCAGTGGAAAGCTTTGTTTCTGGCAGTGAGCCTTGGATTACCGGTTTCGAAAAGGAGTGCATGGAATCATCAGCATTTAAGCGGGAGTTTTGGTTTGCTATATCTCGTGAATAATGGAGCAGGTCGTCGGCAATGGCGGAACAGAATACGCGTATGTTGGAGTACTGTAAAATACGAATGTCCGAGTACGAGGGTCGAGGACTATGGGTACCTTGTCTTAAACAATTGCTTTGATGTACATTAGAGGCTGAGTCGATCACGTTTTGCAAGCCATACAAGATTTCGCGTCAAAGTGAATGACAGGCCATGGCGTTCCTCTGACTCAGGCACCGTAACCTATCGCATGCACATTCACTATGACGTGGATTCACAAACAGCTGATCCCTCTTCCCTGAGTGAGGGCCTTTATGGTCAGCATGGCAAGGGCACTATTCACATCATCTGGGCCTGATTTCCCACTTGACCAATGCTTGCATGTGATCGATTCACGGTGTTGAAGGACAAGCCGCCCGATTGGCGTCATTCCTTATCGATAACAGTGTCAGCCAATCATAGGCAGTTTTGGACTCACAAGAGGGGATAGTACACAAGGGTTCCATTGTTTCCCCAGGGTATTTCCACCGCTTAAAAGGTCAGGTCCACTAGCCGTCCCCTAAAACCCCACTGGAGATTCAGGCAGATTGACCTAAAAGCCTAGGCAGCGTCAGCCCCAGGGTCAGGTTCCTTCTTGATCAGGAATGCCGTGATCCTTATCTGGATCCATGCTTCGTCGTTACCTTGCGATCCGAACGTTTTGTTTCCTCCAACTCCTCCTTATGTTTGTTCTTGTTCACCCCCAACAATAGCATTCGTATCGTAGCGTAACACCCACACAAGCGAATCTTTACACGAACCACGATACGCGCAGTGGATGGCATCAACTTCGAGTCGTGTTGTTTTCCCACGATAGCATAGGGTCGACTGTTTGCGGCGCAAACCGGGTCCAGCTTCACGACTGTATGACTACTCGCATCCCATCCTTGGACCGTGCCTAGAATTTAACGTTCGATATAATTAGACTTCGCACAAGAAACCTTAGGGCAGAGCAATACTTTCGTGAACCATCCCATCCTTCCGATCACAATAGAACCACGACAGTGAGCGATCGTTGACCATCGCCCCGCTCGACTTGACCGGCCATCATGGCTTCTCAAGCTAACGATGCTCCGGCCCAAGCCAGCATTGGCGCGGGGGACATCAAGGAGCATGTCCACGAGGAACTTCATCGAAGAAAGCGACAAGATTCCACCGCGACCGTGTTTCCCGAGCCTTTGCGAGAAAGCGATGCCGAAGACGAAGAGGAGGATGTCACTACCCAAGGGCCTCCGATGTTCATGAACATGAACCAGAGCATATTCGGTCTTATTGCGACTGCTAGCTCTCGTGTCGACTTTAATGATCGGTTCGATGGAATGAGTAGTGACGAAGAGGGTGAAGGATCATCATCACAACATAGCCGTGACCATATCGCACAAACATCGATCCTACAACCAGGGGACAAGGGAAAGGACAAAGGGCACAGAAGGAAAAAGCTTTCGGAGCATAAGTTGCTGCGATCGCTACCTGCATTGCCGAAACTTCGTTCCCGGCATAAATCCCAGCCATCTCGACTATCTGCTCCGGTTGAGACTGCTGATGAATCTGACGTGGAAGACAACGGCACTTTGTCGCCTGCGCCAGCTCTTATGCTGACACGCCAAGATACCCAGGGTGTCATGAGTAGGATGTTGGAGGCCAAGGCAGACTTGTCTAGCAGACCCAGCTTCGATCTGGACCGGTTATCATCTGATGTTAGTCGATCAAGTGATGGGGAGGTTGTCTCAGCTCTGGCAAAGAAGCTTAAAGAGATTTTCGAGTTTGATACATACGAGCAGGTCATTGAGGGTTTGTCAAAGCCGGATCTTCATCTTTTGAGTATGCTAACTGGCCATAGAATACCCGTGCTGGCTGCTACAAAGTGTCCTTCTTCAAGGATACATGTACATCACTTCTAAGCATATCTGCTTTTACGCATACCTCCCCAAAAAGGCGGTAAGTAATGGAGTCTGACTGCCAGATGGTCACTAACACCAAACAAGAATGAGGCCGTTAAGTCAGGCTATTTATCGAAGAGCGGCAAACGCAACCCAAGCTACACAAGGTTTTGGTTCCGACTGAAGGACGATGTTCTGGCATACTACAAGACTGCAACAGACGTTTACTTCCCCCATGGACAGATTGATCTGCGATACGGCATCTCAGCAAACATCGTGGACAAGGATAAGGAAGGTCTACATTTCACAGTTGAGACACATCATCGAACATACAAGTTCAGGGCCGACAGCGCTCCAAGTGCGAAAGAATGGGTCAAGAGCCTGCAGAGAGTCATCTTTCGAAGTCACAACGAGGGCGACAGCGTCAAGATCTCATTACCGATTAAAAATGTGATCGATATTGAAGATACTCAGATGCTTGAATTCGCCGATACTTGCAAGTTTAGAGTCATTGACAATGACGAGACATACGCTATTGACGAGGTAAGTGCCCAAAAGTCTTGGAAACATCTCCACTAACAACAGCCACAGTACTTCTTCGCCTTCTTCAGCTTTGGGAAGGACGCCATCAATGTGCTCAAGATCCTCATTGAGGCTTCTGCAGAAAGCCGGTCAGCGGAGAAAGCTGTGTCTAGCCGTGAAGAACACGAGAGCTCTCAATCTCCATCCGGCCGGACATCGATGGCAGCAAGCCGTCATCTTCCCCACATCGACAGACTGCACACAGGAAAGCTTCCCGATACCGTAAAGGCCACACTGGCTCCCATGTCGCCATTATCGCCTCATTCACCAAGCCAACTGAGCCCTCGAGCAAGTATGGACGCTCCACGAACAAGTTTCGACGGCTTCAGGAGATTCGGACGCAAAAGTATGGATGTGCCAGGTTCCATCGGAGACTTCAGCCCTCGCAGGAGCTTCAGCGGCACCAGACGATCAACGAGTCGACATCAACACGGCAACACGACACCCAAGCAGCAACAGGCTCAGGACTCGGGAGATTCGTTCGTTCATTCTTCGATCGACAACCCAAGTATCTCCACACTATCACCGTCTTCCTTTGATGATCCATCCGCGAGCCAGATTCTCCAAGGAAGCGAGGTCTTTCACAGCCCGACGATGCGACGATCTGCTTCGGCATCCAGAAAGCGCGACCAGTCTGGGAAGAAAACGCCTCGGAACTCTAGCTCGAACCGAGAGCGCCCTCGCCATATTCATCATGCCGCAACGACAGGCGCCATGCAGGAAATGGGTGGTGAGGCTAGTGAATCTCAGCGCCCAGTCACACCAACGCTCACCAGTATCACTAAGATTGGAGCATATCCCTTACAACGAGCTAATGCCTTTGCGGAGTATCTCAGCCGTACGAGTCAGCGTATGGGTTCCATGTTTGCGACCGAGTCACTAGGTTATGTAGAAAAGGTCCATGGCATGTGGAAAGGAGAACATAGGCATTATGATGAGCCTCAAGAGCTTAAGACTGATGATGATGCCGATGATATCGACTCGGACGCAGAAGACAAGACGCAGACTGCCATGGATCGTTTTCGAGCGCATTTCACTTTACCCGAGTCTGAGAAGCTTATTGCAACTTACTTTGGGGCCATCTTCAAGGTCTTGCCTCTTTATGGAAAGTTCTATATCAGCGATCGATCATTCTGCTTCAGAAGCTTGTATCCCGGCACAAGAACAAAACTCATCCTACCTTTGAAGGATATCGAGAATGTCCACAAGGAAAAGGGTTTCCGGTTCGGTTACTACGGCCTTACGGTCGTCATTCGTGGTCACGAGGAGCTATTCTTTGAGTTTAGGCGCCCAGGGCTCCGAGATGACTGCGCGGTGACGCTGCATCAACTCATGGAGACTAACCGTTTTCTTGAGAAGTCTGGCTTCCTTGACCAAGAGGAGCAAGATGATGAAGATGCTGCTGCTGCAATTGCTGAGCGCGACGCCCTGAAGGCTGCACGCCAGGACGAGTTTGTCAACCACGAGCTGGAGCTACCACGCGAGACCTCTGGAGTTTCGAACGCTCCGACAATATTGTTTGATAACCCCAATTCGTCCGGTCTTGCGTTCAAGCCGCAAAAGTCGATGAAGATCACCTGTCTCACCATCGGATCTCGAGGTGATGTGCAACCATACATTGCCTTGTGCAAGGGTCTTCTTGCTGAAGGCCACAAGCCTCGGATTGCCACACACGCGGAGTTCCAAGGATGGATTGAGTCACACGGTATCGAGTTCGCCCGAGTTGAAGGCGACCCTGGTGAGCTGATGCGTCTTTGTATCGAGAATGGAACATTCACTTGGGCTTTCCTGCGGGAGGCAAACTCGACCTTCCGAGGATGGCTTGACGAACTTCTTGACTCTGCCTACACAGCATGTGAGGGTTCTGAACTTCTCATTGAGTCTCCTTCTGCCATGGCTGGTATTCACATTGCGGAGAAGCTTGGTATTCCCTATTTCCGAGCGTTCACTATGCCTTGGACTAGGACACGAGCATATCCTCACGCTTTTATCATGCCTGAGCACAAGATGGGAGGTGCATATAACTATATGACATATGTCATGTTTGACAACATCTTTTGGAAGGCTACAGCTTACCAGGTGAATCGATGGAGGCGAAAGACGCTTGGCCTACCTAGCACCAACCTTGAGAAGATGCAGCCAAATAAGGTGCCCTTCCTGTACAACTTTAGTCCCAGCGTGGTCGCACCTCCTCTGGACTTTTCCGATTGGATTAGAGTAACTGGCTACTGGTTCCTTAATGAGGGAGGTGACTGGGAGCCACCTCAGGAGCTACAGGACTTCATCGCCAAAGCCAGAGCTGATGGAAAGAAGTTGGTCTACGTCGGTTTTGGTTCAATCATCGTCAAGGACCCTGCCAAGATGACACAAGAGGTCATCGATGCTGTTCTCAAGGCAGATGTTCGGTGCATTCTGTCCAAGGGCTGGTCAGACCGTATCTCACCGAAAGACGACCCGTCCAAGCCTCGCCCCGAAGAGCCAGAGATGCCTCCAGAGATCCATGTCATTAAGTCCGCCCCACATGATTGGCTCTTCACTCAGATTGACGCTGCTGCCCATCACGGTGGTTCTGGAACCACGGGCGCCAGTCTTCGTGCCGGTATTCCCACCATCATTCGTCCATTCTTTGGCGACCAGTTCTTCTTTGCTACTCGGGTTGAGGATCTTGGGGTTGGAGTTTGGGTGAAGAAATGGGGTACCAACAGCTTCGGTCGAGCCCTCTGGGAAGTGACGCGTAATGAGCGCATGATTGTAAAGGCTCGTGTCCTTGGCGAACAGATCCGTAGTGTGAGTCCCCCTCGACTCTCAGTTCCACAAATCACTAACATCCACAGGAATCAGGTGTTGATAGCGCCATCCAGTGCATCTACCGCGATCTCGAATACGCCAAGAGTCTCATCAAGCGCAACGCCGGTAACGCCGCACAGCACGATGCAAATGAGGACGACGATACAGAAGAGAGCTGGACATTCGTCGGAAGAGACGAGCCAGATCCCGACGCTGTGACGAAGAAGCTGAGTGAGGGTTTGGTAGACACTAGGAAGCCGCTGTCTTTAGGAAGTCAGGCGCCTTCGACTGCTGCGGCATGATGAACTTGCTGCTACGAACTGTTATGTGTGGGGGTTTCTTTGGTGACTTCCTCTGGTTGTGCACTTGTTCTTCTGCATTTGAGTGATAGCTTAATTATGGGCTTTTGGATGATTTGGAGTCTGGATGGATTGCTTGCGGATAGACGTATGATCTAGAAGTCATAGACTACGTATGAAGATAACACTACTTCTTCTTGGAAATTGAGAATCGAGGTCTGGTGCTCTGACTTGGATGATGAGTAGCTTGTCGCCACACAGCTAAACACTGTGCTCGCAGGCCCCAACCGCCAACATGTAGGTTTCGCTAGAGTCTATTCCACGGTTGATCAAGTATTTTCTCAAGCGCTCGTACTAACTTTTAATGAGTCAAAGTATAGTATACCTCGTGTCTAGTTTCGCCTTCAACGCAGAGAGTCAAGAGTTCGGATAGCGATCTCGAAAACCCTCTGCGAACTCTTCGAGCTTTTCATTGGCAAGTTTTAAGCATAGTTCAACATGAGTATCAGACTTTTTTCTGGTAGGTAGATTCCAAAGCTTCTTTTGACAGTCACAAAGCTTCTTATATTGTGCGCACTATATATCCTCCCTACATCCTTCACTTCTCCTTCTCGGCTCTCTAACCTCCATCAACCGCATCATCCAAGTTCAAAATCTCTCGCACACGCACAACAAAATGACTGACTGGTACTCACTCCCTCAAGAGATTCGCAGCATGATCTTGGGGTGCGTCCTTGTTCACGACCATATCGCGCCCTATGCTCCCGTCTCAATAGAATGGCGCGATGCCATTGAGAAAAAGACCTTTCGGCACCTTTGTATCCAAACTTCCCTTTCGGACGCTTATGGCAGCACCCCAGCGGCATTTGACAGACTTGGCCAGCTGTGTAATCGACACAGACGACTCGTCAAGCATATATGGCTCAACGTCGACCTTACCAGTGATAGGTTGCTGAACGACAGTGCTTTTGGCTTTGGTGTTGCTGTGACACGACTATTCAAGGCCTTGAAATCCTGGCCGGCACAGAACGACTTGACGCTAGAGATCAATGTGTATGAGCCCAAGTATTCCTCGGAGGAGTGGTTCAGCGGGCATCACATTGGGGCTCCAGAAGAACAAGAGGGAGATATGTCTCGTTTGTCGAATTCTCAACCCCATATGCCTGCAATGCCCCTACATGGCTCACTGCACGGCTTATTTGCATGCTTGGCCTCCAAGCTGCGGTATTGTCCCTCTGTCAAAGCTGTAACCAAGTTTCTTCTTCCTCGACAGTGCCGACGTGAACTTGTGCCAGACACTCTTACCTGCATCCTCGAGCGACTTCCCCGGCTGGAAGAGATTTGCCTTGAGACTTGGGATGTCTCAGAGTTTTATGAGTCCGACGGTTTTGCACGACAGCTGTTCATACAACCTGGTCACTTCAAGAAGGTCAAGTCGATGACAGTTTTCCAAGATCGCAATGAGTACTTTAACGCGGTAGTTCGTCATCAAAGAGCTCAGCTCGGACCCCTTCCCCAGCCCTTACTACCCTTCCAGCCCTCACTACCCTTCTATCCCTTCCTGACCTTAATCAGGCTAGAGCCAGAGCCAGAGCCAGAGCCAGAGCCAGAGCATCGACCAATGCTTGCTCGGGAATTCGCTGTGGCAAGTCTTTCGCTTGAAAATCTCTCCCTTTCCTTCATCGTTGACGCCGTCGACTTCTTCGGCCACTGTCAAGAAGACTGGCTCTGGGCCGCCCTGCGTTCCCTTACGCTGACGTCCCGAGTTCTCACCTGTGACGGTGACTCTTTTGAGATCGACGAGCTGTTGCAAACTGCTGCGCAAATGGCCAAGCGCATGCCAAAGTTGGAGAGGCTCACAATATGGAACGGCGGGGCCAATGAAGCATGCGCCTTCACATATCGTAAGCAGCAACACAATGCTTCGGTGACGTGGCAGGCAAAGGGGGGTACAAAGCTGAATCCCGCAGTGTACAGTGCTTGGGAAAACTTGCATCCTGGATGCTTTCTCGCGGTCGAGGAAAAGGATACTTGGTATTTGATTACTTCTCACGGCGCTGCTATCATGTGCTTGGGGTTAGAGCATGTGGTAAGCGAAGTGTCGTTGAGACAGATACAACTGGAGAATAGTGTCCCTTGGAGTCGAATAGATGAATAGGTTGACGAGTTTCATTTTAAACATAGAAGCATTTACAAATCTCTCAGCTTATAGTACGTCAACATGTAAGGAGGAATATCATCCTTGTTGTCTCTAAGTAATGTTACTCGTATGTAAGACGCAGGCCTAATTTCCCACGGGAAAAGCATCGAGGTGATTGTTCCATCGACTCGGTCGCTAATAATGTAATTCTGGATTCTTTCGTAGTTGCACTCTGGTTAATGCAATAGTACCACTCATCACTGCATCTCGGGTCGATGGCGACCCGAAAGTAAGATAAGGTCCAGGCAGCCCAGTAATACAGCCATTAAAACTTCAAACAGAGGAATTATGGTCATAACTCGAGAACTGCTTATATAGACCGGCTAAATGGTGACAATGGCGGTTCACTTCGGGTATATAAGTCAATTGACAGACAGTAACGATGTGTACTGTCTTCATCATCTCCTACTCTAATCGTAGTTCAGTTCTTGAGTGAGTCGCCCTCCATTTGGGCGTAGTATCTACTGACAGTGGATAGAATAGGGGGCGGCACCAATACTGCTACAGCACCGATATGGCAGACTGAGACAGCACAAGCCAAATGGCGAGGTGAACTGGTCATTCTTATGAGATGGCAATGAACATCGCTGGTTCTCCGCTGTGACAAAGACACATCCGATATCAAGACTCTTTGGCGTTTATTGCTCGGTGCAAACACTCAACTTATGCAACAGCTTAGTAATATTAACATCGTGAGCTACTGCATGCCTACCGTTCTCATCAACAGTGTCGGTTTTGCGGGGAGTAGCTCGTTTTCTCTCCGCCTGCAACGTATCATGCCTGATCTTCTCGTCAATGGCGATTCTTCTTGTTAAGAGGTGGGGACGGAGAGGACTCATGTTACTCTCCGCATCTGGTCCGCTGTCGTGCTACTTAGTCATTACTATTCTTCTGAGGTATGCTGTTGGTTATGGAGAAACCACTGAGATTGACTTCTGCGGTATTCTTCTTGTACCTCATTTCCTTTGGAGTCGGGATACTGGGTGTGCCATACTTGTATCCTACTGAAGTCAGTTCTCTTGCCATGAGGACGAAGAGAGCAGTGCTTGCTAGGGACTAATTGCTATGTGCCAGCATTTTCGTTTGCGTCTGGGACTGACAGATAACAGGATCACAAACTTCATCGCCGTGGAAATTACACCTATTGGCATTCAGAACCTCTGCTGGCGCTTTTGGATTGTATGGGCCGTCACAAATACTTTATTTCTACCGGCCATATACTTCTTATACCCGCAAACATGAGGTCCAGCCCCTTGGGTGACCTTGGCAGGGCTAACTGCTCACGAACACATGGGTGCCTACTTCCGAGAAAATCCTTCTGTTATTGTAGTCCGAGATAAGGATGCAATTATTGCTAAGAGACCTGATAAGTATGTTCAACAGGAGAAGGAGGACATCCGAAGGGAAGAGGCTTAGGATGGAAGTTGACTCTGAGGCTGTTATTGGAGGTTACTTTAGCTATAGAGCTACCATAAGATCACGGAGCTGCGGACGGTCTAGAAACATTGAAGATATCTCAATTGTTAAAGGCGGCTATTCAAAAGCAACTCTTGAGCTTCATTGTATGTGAATAGGCATGAGACACGGTGGACTACTGGTACACCTCCTCGATCCATGTTCATCCACAGCCAGTTCTTAATGGTGAATCTCTCTTCAGATAATTCGTCGTCAGGCAGACTCCTCGTCATCAGCATCCTCATCTTCTCTCTGCAGATCCTCACCAACGGCGATCTCAGGCTCTTCATTACTCTCATCATCTTCCTCCTCAACATCCCATTCCATTGCCTTCTCCCCGTACATATCCCGGTAATTCTGTGCCGTGATGGGCAGCACCGCATCCCCATTGTCAAACCTCCTCAACTTCAACTTCGCCGCCTTCAACCACCATCTCTCCAAGAACTCGTCCTCCAACTCAACAAAGTGCGGATTTCTCTTCACCATACGGGGCTTTCCGTGCTTCTTCCCATCCGGGTCATTTCTTATTTGTGGCTTATGCAGCAAGTCGTCAAAAATGGGGCAGTCAAACCAGGGCGAACTAAGAAGCACATCGCGCCAAAGGCCATCTTCATGGGCTTGCTGTGTTTCCTCGAGATGCGGGGAGTGCATGATCTCGCGCTACCAGGCCAGCATACCGTGCATATCGTGAAATTCCCAGAGTTGTGCGTTAGGAGCATGGATGTCTTTGTAGCGGCGGTTTGAACGGTCAAGAGCAGTCCAGAAGAAGAATTGGATGTGTTCGGCCTTGTATTCCTGGATGTTGGGGCTGCTGCTGAGGGTCTTGAAGAGGCGCACTCTGCTGGTGGCCGTGAGAAGCCAGTCTTCGTCTAGATTTGATGTTGATGGGACGATAGGACTCTTATTGTTTGGGTAGGGGTAGAGATCTAAAATCGGGGTATGGCTTTTATGCCACATCGATTCGATGTTGCCTGGAGGGTCTGGCCTGTAACCTTCAGGAATATCATCCTCCATCTTGAGGTCTCTGTTTAAGAAGTTACTGGGATCTTGGTATCTGATGATGCTTACAAGACATCTTTATAGTCGCAATCTCTGCAAGTCTACTCTGCGAAGCAAACGCCTTCGTTGGCAAACTCTGTGAAGCAGCATTGATGGTCGACAAAGGCAACTTAATTATCGTAAATAAAACAGTCAAACTCAAACGGAACTCAATCGAAGCGAGCGTTGTTATTGATCAAACATGAGCCCATACCGGAGAGTGATTCCATCGCATAAGGATAAAGCCGTCACTGTAAGCCAGCTGGTCAAGGCGCAGCTGTGAAAGGATGACAATGAATAAACAGGACTCCTCGAGACGCAAACATTTTTACATCCATTGTTTCTATGAATCACCCAAGCACAAAGACACAAATACAAAGCAAGCAAACTCAATTGCTTCAAGGCAATGGGAATACCTTCACTTGCTAATCCCTACAAATCTACTGGCCAATCCGCTTAGTAACCCATTTTGGCGGCCCGGCTCCCAAAGCTCCCCGGTCACCTTACGTAATCCGTCAAGTCTGTCAACCGGAATTGACTGGCAGCGGCAGCTCAATTCAATCAATCACCTCACAAACCGAAGACCGCTCAACGCGACAGCAAACGACGAGCCCGCCCGCACGAGGGACAATACGACAGTAGCGACATTCGAGACCAGCGAGCGACATTCATATTTGCCCAGCATGCCTCAGGATATGCCCCCTCGGGGCGGGTATGAGCCCGTCCAGTACAAGGTGCGTTGGAGGTTTTCGGGAGTGCAGTTGGGGGATGTGTTGTTTGAGAGTGTTTGGGAATCAATTGGTCTGAGGAGAGATTTTCAAATGGGTTGAGGGGGGATCACGATCGTTTTGGAGGGTTGGGAAGACATGGAGCAGTTGCAGGCAGTTCAAATGGACGTTTATCTGACTTTCTACAGCGAAACCTCCCCGCGAAGGGTTTCCGTCCCGGTATTCTACTGCTTGGAATGGGCGCTGTGATGGGTTACGGCTGGTATAAGCTGATCGGCGGCATGCGCGAGGCCAAGTACGTTATCTCTCCCTCTAGCCGAACATGTATCTACAACAAAACAATCCGGCAATCTACAAACATCGCACGACCATGATTTCTCACGCAGAAAACAACGATATCGAATTCAATACTAACAGTTAACAGCGAACTCGGCCGTGAAAAGATGTGGGCTCGCATCAACCTCATTCCCCTCCTCCAAGCCGAAGAGGACCGCGATCAGGTCCGTCGATACCTGGCCGACCAGAAGCGTGAGAAGGAGTTGCTTGGTGACAATGCCAAGGTTTACAACAGCGACCGGTTAGTTCTCTGGTCAAGAGGTACCGTTGATGGGGAATATGCTAACACGGGGCAGATTCGTGAGGCCGACTTTCGCTGTTACACCCCCTCCTACTACAAACTAAACGGTGGAAAGACACAAGCTTGTATATATGTTTTAACAAAGTGGTTTTCCCTGGAATTGAAAGGTCACAAAGAAGACACTGGCTCCCTCTACTGCGACTACTTGACACTCTCGATCTTCTCTTCTGTCCACTCCCACAACTTCTTTCCCAAGTCCTCACTAAAACACATGTCATCTCCCTTGTTCGCCTTCCCAACGGGTTCATAAAAGGCCACTGCCTCATCTCTCTTGACATCACCGGCCGCAGCCCAAGCGGTGTTGTATCCACCCTGCTCAACCGTCATCATCGATGGGTTAGTAACATACACAAACATTCTCTTCCAGAATCCCAAGCCTGTGACCAGATTCGTAGCAATGACACCAGGATGGACAACAACGCTCCTAATAGCAGGGTATCGCCGCTCCAATTCCTTGGCGAGGACAATGTTGGCGAGTTTGCTCTGTCCGTAGCGACTCCACGTTCCAAATGGTAAGTGTTCTTGGAGTGAATGAAGGGTCTCAAACTCGATGCCCTTCTTTGGATGGCCTGCGTATCCGAGTGAAGTAACACTCACAAAGCGAACCTCGTGACCTTGCTCCGCAGTCTTTTGCATAACTGGTAAAAGAGCCATCAAAAGCGTCGCATTGCCAACGTGGTTCACACCAAACTGCAACTCAAGTCCATCCTGAGTAAGCCCATCAACAGCCATAACTCCCGCATTTGCGATGAAGATATCCAATCGATCATGTGTGAACTTCTTCGCTACGGAGCGCATGCTTGCGATGGACGTGAGATCACATTCGAGGAACGTTGCAGGAACGGGAGAAAGGGAGGATATGAGAGACGATGCGGAGGCCGAGGAGCGGCCGGTGAAGTAGATGTGAGATGGATTGTGAGAGGCAAGAGTGAGGATGGCGGAGCGGCCTAGGCCGGAGGTTCCTGGTGAGTTGTTAGTAGAGAGATTGAGAAGAGGGGTGAGGAGACGAACCGCCGGTGACGAGGATGACTTTCCCGGCGAGAGAGGGAATGTCGGTCTCTGGATTGAAGCCTTTGAAGGATGCCATGATTGCGACGGATCGTGATTTCAGGATAAGGACAAAAAGATTCGTTCTATATAAAGGAGCCGTGTTGATTCAAGTGATTGTACGAATGTAACAAGAGTTGCTGCCATCCTAAACCAAGGGACAACTCGTCCTTCTTATACAAATTTCCCTGTCTCATCATTATTCCTCCGAGTGTAATTCTAATTACAAAGCGACACACTAAACGTCATGACTTTGTCGTTCGGTAGGTGTCTTTCTAGGTGAAGCGGCACGATAGATCCCCGATGTAAGACGGGTTTATGTAGTAGCTATCACTAACCCGTCCAGGCTCTGATTACACCTAGCGCTGTTAGTACGGGATAATCAACCATCCCTGTCCCTCCACCAAAAATCGGCGACAAGATCTCTCTGGTGGACCGCAATCAATTTCAGTCTCAAGCCTCATCCGATCAAAGGGACAAAGCGAATATGTCACACTATGGCTCACACGTGTCACAAGACCACTCATCAAATTAGATTAGACACAGCAACGTGCTTGTAAGACTTGATTGCCTTTGCCTCGGGGTACTACATAGCATAATTACTAGAACAAATCTCAACCCAGCCAACTCCCCTCCATCATGTACACGCTTCTATCTCCATTTTACTGATGTAAATGTAGGGTAAAATTTATCCTATTCCATATCGCGCCTGACTCCATTCCCGAGGTTTCAAGTCTTCATTTCGCTAGTTATGTTTCTCATATATCAGTCCGCCATCAACTCTGCTAGCAACTCTCTCTCTAGCTCATCCTCATCAAAATCCGCGCCATCGTCCACATTCACCAGAGGCTCTTTGTCCCGATCCACCACGTCTTCATCGCCTGTTGGAACTGGTGTAGGTAGACTTCCATCTTCTGTATCTTGGTCGTCGCCGTTAGGTGTTTGTATTGATCGGAGACCAGAGGCGCCCCTATTCCGAGCCAGACGTTGCTTCTTGGCTAGGACACTTTCGCCTAGATTTGAGCCGTCGTCGTCCGACTCATCAGCATCAGCCTTACGTTTAATGCCCTTCGAGTTCTGACCGTCCACGGATTCGACGTCTGATTCTGTGACTGTGGGGGCAATGCTCACGTCGCCGTCGTCGCCAACATCATCATCCAGGAACTCGGCCAGTTCATCTTCAGCTTCTCCCCAGTCAAAGTCCCTAAGCTCTTGTCCCGTCTGCGCATCTTCAGCTTCGTCGGCTTCTGATGTAACTTCAGTAGTATCATCCCCTCCCTTCTCCCTATCAGCGTCAAGAATCTCTAAAAAATAAGGTCGCTCGTCAAGTCGTCTCCATTGACTTAGGCAGTCGGTGAGCCAGTTTTGGTTGACTATCTTAATGCTGGGGATTTTTGCTGCCTGCTGCACCTTCTTGGTACGAGGGCGTGATGAGGCAACGACAAGATGTGTGACTCGTTTGGATACTGTATCCAGGACCTGAGCACCATAACTCTGAGCCTGCATGCCGATCTCTGACTCCTCCACTCTCACGCCCAGAGGCACAAGCCCTGATAGCACAATCACAAGACCAGACAAGACATTGGACTTGAGTTCGTCGAGAATGTCGCCGACATCCGGGACCATCGATAAGTCGACGCCATCATCAACCGACGCCCTTCGCTTGGATTTGCTATGCGCAGGTGGGTGTGTTCCCTCTTTCTCTCTTCTTTCCGCTCGTCGCCGGTCGTATGTTTCGTAGAATGCCGTGTGTAAATCTGTAAGGTGGTCTTGAAGCGCGATAAGCTCCTCATCGTCGTCAACAAGAACGTTTCGGTGGTGGACAGGTGGTGATTCGCTAGCATTCTCGCCATCATTAATGTCTTGCTGATCGTCTTCCTTGTCTAGCTCTTCCTGCATATGGAGCAATGGCCGGTCCTTGATTTGCTTCTCGAGTGTCTTTTCCTGCTCTTCTTCCTGGACCTTGAGATTGGCAGCATCGTCTCCGCCGCTCATTCGAGCAATCTCATCCATTGGTGAAGCTTTCGGGGCTATTTTCACGCCCTTTTCCACCGGCTTCGACTTGAGTATAGGTAGAATATCCGTTCGCTTAGGGAGAAAACTCGAGTTGATGTCGCCAATACCCTTGAAGAAATCGTAGGGCACCACCTTGATAAGGTTCGGTCGGTTCATAGGCCAAACGTCGGCTCGGTCGTCAATGATAACTACCATGTCGGTGCTGACGGGGAACAGACGTTGTAAGCTCTTGGAAGTGATGCTACCATTCTCATCGCGACTGATAACTCGGTTTCCAAAGAGCTTCTGTTCGGGGTCAACGATCTTGGCGATGTTGAGGGCATAGGCGCGGGTACCCATGGTGTAAACATGTAGCTCATACATCTTGGAAACCTCGTCCAAGAATTCCATCAATCCAGGTCGAAGCTTGATATAGTATGTGCAGCCACTGGTCAATCCGCGCGGACCGTCATCATTGAGCTGGAAGTCCCTAACATCCTTCACAGCTTGGTAATTAGGATTCGTTGGATCGTTCTTCCACTCTCCGATCGTGGGTTCTATACAAGCATGAATAATAGTTTGATCAAGATCGACGACGAGACTCAGTTTCCGTTGTCTGAGTAGGCGCTTCTGGTTCTCGTGCTCGGCCTTTGTAGCGACGCTTTCACTGACTCTCAAGACAGTCTGGTCATGGCTCATGTTGATCATGGCGCGATCTGTGTCGAGGTTATCACTCGCCCAGTTGATCTCGGTCATGTCAGCGCCGCACAAACTGCAAAGACCCTGCACCTGAACTTCGTGGCCGCACGCTTCTTCTACCATCAGACAGGGCGAGTCAGCCGCGATCTCCTGGCCTTCGCGGATGCGCCATTGTTTAAGTTTGCCTTCGGCGGGGCTGTCGAACTCGGTGTATGTGGTCTCGTCGTTCCAAGTCTCTTCGTTGACCTTGCGCTTCCAATGGAACTTGTACTCGAAGATGCTTTCTTGTTTCTTGATCGTATCGCCGGGCTTCTTGAGTAGTTTTGTAACAATGATGGGGTAATGTAGGCGCGAGCCTAGGGGGACGACCTTGTCGTGCATTGTGTGTATCGTTGGTAGGTAAAATGTGTGTAAGGGTTCTTGCGATGATATCGGTAGCCTCTGATCATGAAGATTAGCTCGAATTCATCGGAACTTGCCATGCAAAGCTTGGTGAAAGACTGAGTGTGGATCAAGTCGCTTGTGATTCCAAGTGACAAAGAAACGTACCTAGCGAGCTCCCCTTTCTTTAATCCTTCGCGGCGTAGGCGCACCAGTCAAGCCCATGGCCTCACCAGCAGATCGTCGCGAAAGTGAATCAGCGCGCCGCAGTCGCACGTGCAAATCGCAGTCGCAATCGCGTTGGTTCTTCTCAATGGACAATTCTTCGTAGGTTTAAACAGCGTAAGTAATGGAACTGGAAGAATTAAGTCGTGCTGATAACTTGAATCCCTTGGCTGGTGATTTTTTGTCCTTGATGCTACGAAAGAAAGCTCGTACAAGGTGACGCACTAGGTTGGCACAGCTTGTAGCGCGGACCAGCTTCTTCCTTGTACTGCTTTCAATGAGCGCGATCACGTGGCTGGTTGATGAGCAGCTTGGGTGGGTGAGTGGTGCTAAGAAACTCGGAGGCGCTGGAACGTTATCGCGGCGCCTACCGTAATGTAAATTGGTGGCGCAGTTGATTCTCCACGATCGCGATCGTAGGAGTTGGCGTTGGTCCAAGCTCTGGGGTAACAAATGCGACGTGATGTTGGACAAGACAAGACAGCAGAAGCGGCTTTGTTTCACTTATCTTTATCTTATCAACAAGAATCAGAAACAGAAACAAAAGGGCAACTCAAGTCTAAGGTCGGAATAGAAATGTGGAGTAACACGAGAGGCGGGGAGCGATAAGATGCCAGAATTGGATGTCAAGATTGTTGTTGTAAAGTTACTGACACAAGTTAGTTATATGTTGACAATGTTCATATCCATCAGCAGGGTCATAGAGAGAGCTTACCACGAATGAACCAATCAGGTTAGGAATAGATCACCAAGTTTCGTCCTATGATGGGCTTGATACAGTACAACTGCCGCTCAGAGAAACAAAGGTGGGAAGACCCGCCCTTTTTGTACCTGGAGCTGGAGGGTGCTGACCCCCGTCACATCATTCAATCATCAACGCAGCAAGCTCAAGTTATACTTTACAGCTCGAATCCCCAAGAAAAAAAGGGTAAAGCACAAAGAACTCAATTAAGCTGCCGCATCCACTTGAGTCTAGGCAATGACATTATCTCTTTGTCAAGTTCCTCAACTGTTTTGATCCTTTGTTACTTGATCACGGATGCCATGACCGAGGCTATCACTTGGACAGCTTGTGTGGGGCTTGACCTCAGCTTAGGTTGTCTCGCGACGCAGAAGTGGTCTCAGTTGGTGGCGTGTCGATGACTACCCTAGATCAATCCGGGATGCGAAAATTCATCACCAGTTGAGCTCAGAATGGAACAATTGAGTCACATGCGCATCGTTTACGTATACCAGGTCAACTTTGTCGGCGTGTTTATATCTGAAGTATTACAAACTACCAGGAATGTTGCCTTTGAGCGTTGTCAAGCCTGTGACAAACATCGTGAAACACAACAAGCATCATACAGCCCATGTAAAACAGATACTACTTCAGCTGTGAAATCTTCTTTCAATCAGCACCAATGCAATAAATGTGGAGGCAGCACAAACTTCAATACCAAAATTCTCCAATAACACTGGTATCTATCGCGAAATCTCAAATCAAAGCATCTCCACCCAACCTGGCCATCTATATGTTCATCATTACATCCCATTTCGTATCACTCATAGCATCATTTTAGCCAAACCCAAGATGCGACTCCGACACCCTTAAGCAGAGGATTGAACGACTCTGTAGCCTTCAGACACCAGCTTTGTAATCTCTTCATTCTTATGTTGCAAAATGCCCAACGCATATGCAACATCGTTCCATTGTCGCTCTGTCTCACAACGGTTGAGTCGTGCGGCAAGCTTCTCGGCCAGCTGTTTGGCGTGTTTGTCCTGGTCAATGCGTTAGTTATTGCTTGTCCAACCATGAGTGCATCACATACCTTTTCAACAAAGCCAAGAAGGAACTTGACAATCCTGCGGAAGCTCTCCTCCTCCATGTTGCCGCCAGCGCTGAGCAGACTGAACATGTCGACAAAGTGGTTGTACACAGCATTATCCTTGGTGCTGAGCTCGGTGAAGAACATTCTCGCCAAATCTGCAATCCTGCGATCTTCATCCTCCAAACATTTGGCCATCTCGCCGAGCTGACCCTTGACCTTGACCTGTCCAGCGAGGATCAGGAAGGTCAATGTCATGAGACATGTTCGCTTGACGGACGCATCGTCATCAGCCAGTCGACGATAAAGGAAGTCGGTGTTCTCATCAATGAGATGGTTGAAGCAGACCGCCATGTCACCCAGTGCGATAACAGCATTGCTTCGGACAGTTGCGTTGGGCGAACGCTCCATGATGGTGATAAGCAGCGGCAAGTTTGCTTCACAGTACTCGGCAGACACGCACATGAGTTTAGCGAGGCAGAGTGTCGCCGCGGCTTGGAGCCCCTTATCGGCGTATGTTGTGTTGTTGGCGCAGATTTCTGATACCAGCGGGCCAAAGACGGCTAGTAGAGAGTTGGGCCCGTACAGAAGCTCTCGCTCACGAATGTGTGCCATGGCTTCTGTAAAGTCATCCTCTGTTGTACCTCCGATCAGATCAAGCTCATCCGCATCTTCTTTATCCTTGTCGTTCTTAGAGGGCGCTGCCTTCTCCTTCTCCTGCTTTCTGCGCTTGAAGTCGAGTTCACACAGCTCAAGATGAACAATCTGCTTGATGGCAACGTGGCCGACGATAAATAGAAGCTGAGACAGAGCGATGGCATTATCGCGCTTCTTCTTCTCACCCTGGGTCACGGTCTGGTCGGCTGTTGGCGCAACCTTTGTCTCATCTCGCGATGTAGGGCGCGAGCTGGGTTGCGAAGATGGCGGGGTACGGGACTGTCCAAACACCTGTCGTGCCTTTCGTCGGATCAGGTCTGAGCAGAGAGTGTCGGGATGCTTAGAGATAGCATAGATGGCGTTGATGGCCTGCTCTGCTACTCCATACCACTCCTTGCTGTCGGAAGGAACCTCGGTGATGGCAGCCAATCTGACTGAAACGGCGTGGTCATTGGGCAATCTGGAGAACTTGACAGGAGAGTCCTTAGACTGGCGTCCAGACGGGTTGATTCGCCTCAGAGCAATACATGTAAACTTGGCCAACTGAAGATCATTGTGTCCATGCAGACCAAGACCAGTCCGAAGCATGGTCTCCATCTCACCAACCACAATCTCGGGGTTTGCAGTTGCCAGCATCCCCAAAACAATGATAGCACCTCGGCGCTGAGTTCTGGAGATCTCCCGTTTCTGGACACCATAAACTTGCCAAAGCTTGTTTATAACAACCTCGGGGATCATGCCGCCCTTCATCATTGTCGCCAACAGCTGCTCAAGCGACGTGAGCTCAGCGGGTGTCGCTCCAAAAGTCAAACTGATCATGTTTCGCGCAATGTAAATCGCCGAATCATTGGGACTGAACGAGTCAGGCGCCTCGAAGAAGAGTCGCTTGTAACACTCGATCAAGTGTGTCTGGACACCCTTTCCTTCATCACTGTTGCCCTTGGTCCAGATGAGTCGAAGCATACGTCGAATACCGACCTTGTTCTGCTCAATATTGTAGGCATCACCGACCTCAAAGAAGTCCATGGCTTCAATAACCTCACTCTTGTTCCTTGACCCGAGGAGCTGGCAGATCGTGGTGGTGGCGTCGTGGATAACATCGATAAACTTGAGAGCCTCGTTGTAGTATCGCCGGGTGAGTGTCAGCTTCTCGATAGCTTCACTTGTGGCAGCTTCCTCCTGTGCTTTCTTGATAGCAGCAGCCTTCTCCTCTTCAGTCATCTGGGTAGGCTTCTGAGGAGAGCCAAGTTGTGTCGCCTCATCAAGAAGCTCGTTGTCCACAGTCGTATTCGCCTGTTCGCCTCCAAAGCCAGGGACACCTGGGGGAGGCTTGAGAGCGTCTAATTCCTCCTGCACCATGTCCAAACGAGCCTGCCACTCCTTTCTTGACAGCTGTGCGCCGTGCATGACCGTGAAAGGATGTGTCTTGATAAGTGTCCCGAGAAGCTTGATCGCGTTACGTCGGACATTACTGCTCTTGTCTTCCAGACTTCTACATGCAAGTTCTGCAGCCTTTTGTCGTCGCTTGGGGAACTTTTGCGCAAGATCGCAAAGTCGCATGTACACTTGGAGAGTTCTGCACCGGCAGTAGGGGTTGATGTCGAGGAATCGCTCTTCCAGCACATCGAAAAAGGCGTTCAGTTGGGACTTGTGGTTCTCGCTGCGCTCATCTTGCTTGCTGAGGTAGCCAACCATGTTTCCACAGACCTCAATGAGAGCACATCGAAGAGTATATGACTGCTCTGGTTAGCCAACAACCTATGATATATCCATGAAAACCCACCTCACTGTCCAATTGCTTCGCAAGCATTGTCATCTGCTTGATCACCAATCGTGGCGCCAACTCAGAAAGCTTAGCAATAAAGGAAGAGACAGACTTAGGTCCTCTAGTATCGTTGGAGTTGAATTCTTTGTTACTGATTTCACGTAATACCTCGTCAGCGAGCTGAGGATAGTCGTAAGTTTCTGCTAGGATGTGTAGGAACTCGGCCATGGGTTCCGACAAGTGCTCGAAGTATGTCAAGTTCTGGATGATGTTGATTTGCGCCGCTTTCAGTTGTTAGCACTTCACTTGATCTGGGCACTTCGAGGTGCTTACCATATCCATGCCCATGATGCTTCACAGCAATGCAAAGGACTTTGAAGCAGTGCATTCGAATGGTTGTTGTCTTGACTCGTTGCTCGCTCTCCAAAACCATGTAAACTGGTCGGGTAAGGAGACCAATAAAGGTATCTCGTTCGCTTGTTGTGAGGAAGATCTTAGAGAGCTTGAGCTTGAGGACCTTGCACATAACTTCCAAAGCTCCTTGAAGTTGTGTAGCAGAATCCCAAGCCGCATCCTTACCCTTTGCAACCCCTTTCTTTCCCTTGCCGCGTCCTCTAGCAGCCGGTGCCGTTGACGACTTCTCAGCGGCCTTGGTCTCAACAGCAGCGATCGTCCATTGCAGAAGAAAACCGTATATCTCGAGTAGTTTCTTGTGGTGGGGTACCGAGTCTTGCTCGTCGGGGGAGTCGATATCGGAGTGAACAGAGTCGGCCTCTGCACTCAAGCCGCTCATAACAAGGTCGAAGATCTTGCTTAGGGCGTGGGTGGGGAGATGTGCTGTGTATCTGGGATTTTCTAGCTCAGAATGTTGTCCCACAGTCGGAGTATCAGGTGAATGATGAAGGGATATGGGGGCTAACTTGAGGAGAAACTGCAGCGAGTCCATGTGGGAGGCGCGCATGATGGCATCTGGATTATCGGCGACTGCGTCGACGATAGGGTTCAGGACAGAGTTAACAACAGGGAGTGTAAGGGCTTCGGGATCATTTTCGCAGTCGAAGAGGGCACCGTCAGCTTCAGGCGTTGAAATGCTGGCTGGGTCTGACATGTAGTGCTTCAAGGCATCGTTGAGGTCAAAGTCGATGGTATCCATGGCGGGCGATTCGACAGTGTCGTCGCAAGGAGCGAGCGACAGCAGAGAAGAAATAAAGCGGTAACGTTAAAACCTAATAAAAGGGTATCGCAGAATAACAGAGGACTAGGCGTGCCTTATGCGCCAATATATTGCGACCAGGTAATACCAGACCCGTTAAACCTGACCGTTTGGTGCTTGTTGACAAGGCAAGCTTAGCACTGAGTCGGTGGAGGGGATTTAGATTTGGCTGAGGGGACGTGAGCCAACCCCTGGGCAACGATTGTTTTTGTTTTGTTCAACGCGACCACTCAGAACCCTTCCCCTCCATGTCCCGCTAAGAAGACAGCGCGTTGAGCCTATCAAACCCCTGCAATCATTCGTCGAGGCTGGCTTTATTCTTTAAGCCCCTCCAACTTCAACTGCACTTGCAACCCGTGGATGCTCTGAAGGACCAATAACAAAGTCTTGTTCTTTTGCTTAAGTTTTTTTCTACTTGTGAGAGTTCGAAGCGGCTGAAGTGAGGTTACTTTTTACTGGGTAGATTTTCTGTATTACAAAGCGATCATGAGTGCTGCGGTTCATCAGCATGTCGAAGAGCACTTCGATATCCATGAGGATTTGAGGACGGAGGATACGGAGATGATGGTAGAGGAGGAGCGCACTGAAGAAGCAGCTCCGATAGATGAAGACGAACGCGTTCAGTCATTCCAGCAGGCGCATCAACAACAGCACATTCAGCAAATGCAACACCAGCAACAACACGCCCATCACCAACCGCAACAACCCCAAGAAGAGCCCCAGGAGGAAGAGGAAGAAGAGGAGGAGGAGTCCGAAGACGAAGCCGTTGACCGAACCGTTCAAGCAGACATGGACAAGTTACAGAATGACTTTCCTGGTTTTCGCAATCGGTATCGGTTGATCAAACGCATCGGTGAAGGTACATCACCGTTTCTCCCATCCGCTTCCCATTGAGATTAACAAACGTTGCCAGGAACCTTCTCTACCGTCTACAAAGCCGAGGATATCATGTACGACCACTACGACAATAGTTGGGACTATGAAGACGATTCGTCAAAATGGACGCCACCGCCCAAAGCAACCGACAGTCCTGTGTCTCACCGTCCCCGTCGCAAGGCACGTTACGTCGCCATCAAGAAGATTTACGTCACCTCGAGTCCCTCGCGAATTCTGAACGAGCTTGAGCTACTCCACGATCTACGTCAATGTCCCTCCGTCTGTCCTCTCATCACCGCATTCCGCGAAACCGACCAGGTTGTGGCTATCCTGCCTTACTTTCGACACGGGGACTTCCGCACCTACTTTCGCGACTTGACTATTACAGAGATCTCTGTTTACCTTCGAGAACTCTTCACCGCCCTGAAAAGTGTTCATGATCACAAGATTCTCCACCGAGACATCAAGCCTACCAATTTCCTGTACGACCCAGGTACACAGCGCGGTGTCTTGGTTGATTTTGGTCTTGCTGAGAGGGAAGGGTCTGATGCCAAGCCTTGTCTTTGTCATGAGTCCCGAGAAGTCCGAAAGCATCGCCAAACAAACTCAGTCTGGGCGCAGAATGCTGCGACTCCTCAAGCAGGATATCCCAAGTCTGACACACGATCATCCCGGCGTGCCAATCGTGCTGGAACAAGAGGTTTCCGTGCTCCTGAGGTTCTCTTCAAGTGCACGGAGCAGACTACATCGATCGATATCTGGTCTGCTGGTGTTATCCTGCTTACCATTCTATCTAAGCGCTTCCCATTTTTCAATTCGGCCGACGATGTTGAAGCCATGATTGAGATAGCAACTATCTTTGGTACTAAACGCATGAAGGCTGCAGGTTTACTTCATGGCTGTGTCTTCGAGACCAGCATCCCCACCGTCGGTCAAGGAGGCTTCTCGATGGAGAAGATCATCATGTGGAGCACATGCAGAGGCGAGGAAAAACCTCTGACAGGAGAAGAAAAGTTGGCCATCAACTTCCTCGAATGGTGTATGGAGCTGGATCCTGGCAGGAGAATAACAGCTGCTGAAGCATTGAACCACGATTTTCTTCTTTTGGGAGACATTGAAGCCGAGAAGCGGGAGAACGAGCAAGCAATGGCGGGGCATTAAAACAATCATGTATCACTAATGTAATCATAGAAGCATGGAAAGGCGTTGGTTTGAGTATGGTGTTATGGAAGTGGTTGGCTAGATATCTGGTACATAGCCCAACATGACTGATACCCAGTGTTGCAAACGTTTCACGGGAACAGATTCAAGGACATCAATGGCACGATCACAATGTATTAAAAAGTTTTTATCATTCATAATCATGGGCGGAAATCGATTTTTATTTCGTTAACTCCTTGCAAGAGTCCCTGATGCAATGCCCGAAGCCGACCGACCTAGGTCCCTGCTCACAGGAGACCTGTCATCCATTTCCCGTTGTTCGCGGGTTGGAGATTCTTTTTTCCTTTTGCGAAAATTCCCATACAAGCCCAACCGACTCCTAAGCAAGCACAACATTTAGAGAACAGTTACTTGCTTAAGCGACAAGCTCAACGACACCACCGGCCTGCTTGATCTTCTGCTCAGCAAGGCGGCTGACCCAGCGGGCGCGGACGACCAGAGGGATCTCGGGGAGACGGCCCTTGCCGAGAACCTTGGAGTAGCCGAGGGGGAGGAGGTCGAGGACGGGAACGGTATCCTTCTTCTCGCCGGAGACGTAGGCGTCACGGGTCTCCTGGGGGACGAGAGACCACAGCTTGTCGAGGTTGATGATGGGCTTCCAGAAGTGGTTGGGCTGCTTGTGGAAGTATCGCATACCAACCTTACCGAAGTAACCGGGATGGTACTGTCACGGAGTTAGCCAAAACCTCGTCCAATTCTGCGCTTCAATCGTCCTCTCTAACCTTGTCCATGTTGGTACGGTGGTGGTGCTGACCACCAGCAAGACCACGACCACCGGGATGCTTGCGGTGCTTTCCGACACGTCCCTTACCGGCGGAAACGTGACCGCGGCTGAATTACAAGTCAGTCCATCTCAAGTTCGGTATAACATCGTTTTTGGTCTCGTCGGGTTCGAGAGCAGCCGCCGACAAAGGGCGATTATTGTGAGCTCCAGCGGTCTATCTCTGAATTTCCCTAGAGAAAACAGAAACGGACGCGGTCTCTCTCAACGACCAACCTCGTCGACGGCGAGGGGGATGAGGACATACTGCTTGCGGGTCTTTGAAGTACGGGTAGGCATGGTGACGGCTGTGGTTGTCGACTTGTCCGAATGTTCACAGTCGAAACTTCGAAATGGAGGGTGATATCCTGTAAAGCTAACAAGAGCCGAAAATCTAGACGAGGGCAGAGCAACCCTAAAGAAATGGCTGTGGGAAAGCGGGGCCGACTTGCGTTCTTTCCCGCTTTTAGCGGGTCAGGTGATCTCGTGGGTTGACCGTGGTGAGACTCGGTGAGGACCCACCAATGATGGACTCAAGGGTAACTGATGCTTTTGAGACGCGACTGAAGCGCGGTGACTCTGGTACTCAATCAAATGAGAGCTGATGTTATTTGATCGAGATGGCGCAATCCGAAGTGGACAAAGTCACGCAAGATCTTGAAAAGCTGGACTTTCATCACCCGTATACACCTTATGATGTCCAAGAGCAGTTTATGAAGGCTGTTTACAATGTTTTGGAGACTGGTAATGGGCAAGTTGGCATATTGGAGAGCCCGACTGGTACAGTAAGTGCCCGCAAAGGCCAAGATAGATATTTCGATACTGTATTGATTGGCTTGGAGTCTCCAATTCGCTATCCTATCAGAGATTCTAACATCGAATAGGGGAAGTCACTTTCACTGATCTGCGCCTCACTAACATGGCTTCGCAATCACAAGTCCCATCAATTCGAAGCATCAATCCAAGAATCAGCAGAAGCTTATAAGGATGAACCATCATGGCTCGTTGAGCAGCTTCTCCGCCGCAAGCGCGAAGAGCTCGTCACCCGCTGGGAGGATCGAGAAAAGCGTCTTGAGAGCCTTCGTCTTAAGGAAAAGGCACAAGAAGAACGCGCCCGTAAGCGTCGGCGGGTTGAAGACTTCGTACCCAGTAGATCTCGCATAGAAGATGAAGATGCCGAGTGGTTGCTTGATGATCCTGATGATCGCGACGCTGGACCTCAGGATGCGCTGTCTGGCTTGAGTAAAGAGACAAGGGAAGTCCTTGCGAGTATTGGCTTGGGAGGAGCGAAGAGGCCTGAGGAGGAAGATGATCTTTTGGAGGAGCCAATCAAGGTGCGAATGTCTTTGATGCCCCGTAAAATACGAGTAGTAACATTGATAGATCTATTACACGTCAAGAACACATTCTCAACTTTCGCAATTCATCACCGAACTTCGCCGCCCCTCATTTCCACCTTCACTGCCAACGCCACTCGCCAAGAGCGAAGAGACGAAGACAGAAGCAGTAAAGCTTCTACCATTATCATCTCGGCAGAGATTATGCATCAATCCCACTGTTTCACGCCTTGGGTCCGTCCAGGCCATCAACGACCGGTGCTCAGAACTCCAACAGCCAAAGTCAGGACAGAAATGTCCCTTCGTACCCAAAGAAGATCTGCTCTCGCAGACACACCAATTCCGCGACTCAGCTTTGGCCACACTGCCAGATATTGAGGACCTTCATCAACTTGGCAAATCGCTCTCTGTCTGTCCATATTACGCATCGCGAACTGCCTTACCAGGCGCTGAGATCATCACACTTCCGTATCCTTTATTATTGCAGAAGAGCGCCAGAGATGCGCTTGGCGTCAAGCTGGAGGGCAGTGTTGTTATTATTGATGAGGCGCATAATATCATGGATGCGGTGGCAAATGTGCATGCAGCTGAGATTAAGCTGAGCGATCTTCGAAGAGGACGAGCCATGCTCGGTGTTTATGTGAAGAAGTTTGGCAAGAAACTCAAGGGCGTCAATCGAGTCAACGTTGGGAGAGTGGGGAGGGTCATTGATGGTCTTAGCGAGTGGATGGACGACGCACTCAAGTTCAAGGTCAGTCTACTTGCCCATCAACTGTGAAGTAACAACTAACGTCTTCACAGCAAGAACATGGTATCGTGGATCCAAATGACTTAACCCGACCAAAAGGTATTGACCAGATCAACATGTTTGAGCTCACTCAGTACATTCAAGAGTCAAAGCTCGCCTTCAAGATTGAAAGTTACATATCCCATGTCGAGAGCGAGGATACAAACTCTAAAACACCAAGATCGAGTTCGCCAGTTCTTCATACCTTAGTGTCGTTCCTCATCGCCTTCACAAATCTCAGCTCTGAAGGTCGAATATTCTACCAAAAGATCAAGGGGCCAACCTCTGACATACAACTTTCTTACTTGCTCTTATCGCCAACCTACGCATTCTCATCTATCGCGTCTAGTGCGAGAGCAGTTGTGCTTGCAGGAGGTACAATGTCTCCGTTCGACGATTACAAGGACCACTTGTTCCCTTCACTGGAACCGGAAAAAATCACCACTCTGAGCTGTGGACATGTCATTCCTCCAGAGAACCTTTGTGTCTGGACGCTGGCCTCTACAAGACCTGGTGCGCCGCCTTTTGAGTTTAGCTTCCAGAAACGAGGCGACACAGAAATGATAACACAGCTGGGCCTCGCTATACTGAACCTCTGCTCCTTAGTCCCAGACGGTGTCGTTATCTTCTTTCCCAGCTATGGATATCTTGATGAAGTGGTAACTGTCTGGCAAAAGAGTCAAGGAAACGCACAGCCAGTCTGGGATCGATTGGCAGCACGAAAAGCACTCTTCAAAGAGTCGAGAGGCGCGTCAAGCGACGAAGTTCTTCAAGAATATTCCGAAGCTATCCTCGGCGAGAAGAGCAACGGCAAAGGT
The DNA here is from genome assembly GCA_002165215.1 of Fusarium pininemorale. Taxonomy (NCBI): domain Eukaryota; kingdom Fungi; phylum Ascomycota; class Sordariomycetes; order Hypocreales; family Nectriaceae; genus Fusarium; species Fusarium pininemorale. Next base: position 199,720 of record NFZR01000027.1, on the reverse strand, counting down.
GCACTTCTTCTCAGCGTCGTCGGTGGTAAGATGTCAGAAGGCATTAACTTCTCCGACCGTCTCGGTCGATGTGTCATAGTAATCGGACTACCCTATCCCAACATCGCATCCCCAGATTGGAAAGCAAAAATCGAATACATCGAGACAACAACACAAAACAACCTCACAGCGCAAGGCGTAGCGAAAGAAGAAGCTATAAGTAAAGGCAAGCAGACAGCGAGAGACTTTTACGAAAACGCCTGTATGCGGGCAGTTAACCAGAGTATCGGCCGTGCGATCCGGCACCGGGGCGATTATGCGGCGATAGTTCTTGTGGATCGACGGTATGGCACCGAGCGAATCCGGGGCAAACTACCGGAGTGGATAAGAGGGGGTTTAGTCAAGGACAGTCACGAGAAGGGCCTCGGAGGTTTAATGGGCGCTGTCGGAGGGTTCTTCCGAGGAAAGAAAGGCAAAAGCTAGAATCAGTAAAAAGCGATAACGGTAGGGCTGGATCTTCGTTACTTCCAAGTCTGGGCATAACGAAAGCTTTCAGATCACGAGGTGGATTTGAGCTTGTACAAACATGGGAGCTTGTTTGTGGGTGGAGGTCGAGACCCTTCTTGGCGTGAGGATGGAGAAGGCGAATGGAGGAGAGGAGGCAGATTAGGCTTTTCCGCCACAGAGACCGTGCTTCTGATGGAAGATCGATGGACGGCGTGTTAGAAGGATGCAGAACATGCGTCGAACATTCGATATCAGGTCGTGACAAGGTTCATGTCTAAAAACACCCACGACAGTACAGTAATTGTCTCACCTACAAAGCTACAACCGAGAGACCCTCACCACAGTAATTAAATATGTGTAGAATAAAGAAGACATTACCTATTCATGAAGGGTAGATGCGGCAACATCAGGCATTTCCTGTCAAACACGCCTTAATAACACGCCTTGACTAAGTCGTCCGCGGTAAACCCTTCATGCGGCGACCTTTATCCCGCAGAATCGCGTTAGCAGTCACACTAACACCGACTGCCATTGGCGAATGAATGAATTCTCGTTGGTTGATGAAAAATACTAGCGACATCTGAGAAAAAAAAAGGCGGAACCGGGTCCGGGACCGGGGTGACCGATTTATTTGCCCGTTGACTCTTATAAGACTCATTCTCCTCACTCTACCCAAGACATTGGATAGTTCATCATACTCTTAGCTTCTTGCTTCTTCTTTTTGGAGTCTTGCAATGGCGACAAAAACAGAACAGGCTCCAGAGAGGAGCATGCCTCCTGATGATGATCACAGCGATGTCGAGAGTCTCAAGGCCGCGGCTCTTTTCCACAAAGCTTTGCGCATGGGAAGAGTTGAGGAGAAGGGTATACAGCCCATTCCCCTTGAAGAGCGGACCGTGACACGCTTTTACAACATTTTTACGGTCTGGGCGTCTATCAACTCTAATATCCTTGGGTAAGTTAATTGCTAAACCTTTTTACAAGCGTATACTCACAAGTGCAGTATCACTTTTGGCATGCTGGGACCATTGGTGTATGGCCTGAGCTTGAGAGACTCTGCGCTCATTATCCTCTTCTTCTGCCTCTTCTCAACTATCGGACCTGCTTATCTTGCTACGTTTGGTCCTAAAACGGGAATGAGACAGATGATTCAGGCAAGATATAGTTTTGGTCGATATCTTGTCTCTATTCCCGTTCTCCTCAATCTCGCCACCCTTACTGGTTTCATGGTTATAATCTTTGTCGTCGGCGGACAGTGTCTCTCCGCTGTATCAAGCGGCCACTTGAGCCCTGATGTCGGAATTGTCATTATTGGAATTTTGTCGCTGTTTATTTCGTTCTGTGGATTTAAGGTTCTGCATTACTACGAGACTTATGCTTTCATTCCCGCCATCATCGCCATCACCATTGCGACAGGATGTGGTGGCTCTGAGCTTTCCAAGCAGGCTCCTCCTGCGGCACCGGCGACTGCAGCAGCAGTTCTCAGTTTCGGAATGATTGTTGCGAGTTACATGATTCCTTGGGCAGCTATTGCCAGCGATCTTACGACATATTTCGATCCCAAGGTCCCCTCGTGGCGCGTGTTTGCGTACAGTTACCTTGGTCTCGTCACCCCCACCATTCTCCTCATGGTTCTTGGAGCTGCCATCGCTGGGGCTCTTCCAAATGTGCCCGAGTGGTCAGAAGCATATGGCCAAACAGCAGTCGGAGGCGTTCTCGCAGCCATGCTTTCAAGCGCCGGTGGCTTTGGAAAGTTTGTGGTGGTTATCCTCTCGCTGACTCTCTTGGGTAACACTGGCGGTACAATGTACGCCATTACACTCAACTTCCAGACTCTTATTCCTGGCTTGATCAAGATTCCCCGCTACGCCTTTGCCATTGTCGTTACCGTAATCGTCATCCCCACTGCTATACGAGCTCAGCGCGATTTCTTCGTCAACCTCGAGAACTTTGTCGCTCTTATCGGTTACTGGTCTGCATCTTTCATTGGAATTGTTTCAGTTGAGCATCTTGTGTTCCGAAAGGGTCGCTGGGAGTCTTACGACCATGCGATTTGGAACGTTGCGTCTGAACTACCCCTTGGTATTGCAGCCATCGCTGCGGGTATCATTTGCTACGCGCTCGTTGTGCCCTGCATGGCACAGGCTTGGTGGACTGGTCCAATTGCAAAGACGACTGGTGATATTGGCTTTGAGATTGCTTTTGTTATGAGTTCACTATTCTACATACCCTTCCGATGGTTGGAAAAGCGCATGTCGGGAAGGTAATCAGGGTAACAAATATGGACTCAACGCCGGATTGAGGATAATGAGTTGTATGCATAAATAGAAGGATTAGAGAAAATGTTAGCCTACTTGGGACTACACGAATGAAACATACTTATATGGTGAAGACTAAAGTTCATCTTCAACACCCTTACGCCTTTTTTCTTACAGTCATCATCATCCCATCCCTCGGTCTCCCGTCCAACCCAAGCTGCTGAAACGCCATATCTCCAAACACGAGATCAACGTTGGTATGTTTCGTTCTGGGCTCTCTATTGGGCTTCAGTCCCGCACATTCAAATGTATACTTACCCACAGTCATGACCACGACAATCTTGAGTATGTTCATTCCCATATTCTGGCCAGGGCAAGTCCTCCCATCTCCGCCAAATGCCCTAAAGTAATCACTGGGGATGGGCTTCTCTTCATTCAGCCATCTTTCTGGTCGAAAGGCTGCAGGGTCCGCATAGATGTGTGCGTCGTAGTGGATGGTATGCGCGTTAGCTGTCATGATGAGGCCATTGGCAATAGGAAGGCGGCGGCCATCATGGGTGGTGATTGTTGTTCCTGGAGGTGCTTGCTTTAGATCTGACCCGAGGGGGTAAAGTCTCAAGGATTCTTTGAGAACCGCTTCTGTGTAAGGGAGTCTTCGAAACATGTTTGGGTTGGCAAGAAGAGTGACTTGAGGAGAGGTTCCAAATTGTTCAATGTGCTCTTGGTGCATCTTTTCGACGACATCACAGGCGTTTGACAGGAGCATCAAAAGAAACTAATGTAGTAGAGTTAGATAAGTATGTTCTCAGAATAGGAGGGCCGATCTACGCAGATAGAGTTCGTCGACGTTATGTGTCCTCCTAAAAGTATCGTTCTCAAACTACGGTAGAAGTTAGCTGGTACTAGCGGATGTTGAGCAGCAAAGCCTACTTGCTCAATAGAATCTCCTCTTCGGAAGTAGAAAGCCCTGGACGGCCATGCACACCCCGCTTCCTTTCCTCCAGCACAGCTTGTGCATGCTCACGAACCAAAAGATCCATGATGCTTTTCGGGTTCTGCCTTGACGGAACGACTCCTTCCTGAACAATTCGCTCAAAACATTCGTTGGCCTTTTCCCTCAGAAGGCCGTCAAGTCTGCGAACAGTTCGGCGTCTTTTCCATCGTCGGGGGATCTGTACCATTGGGCTATAGGCAATGAGGGGATCTGTCTCTCCCTGAGCAAGATTCACAAGGTCCCTCAAATCCTCCAAGATTTGACTTCCCACTGTTTGAGAATACTGAGTCTCTCCAAGAGTGACTGGCGAGACTATGCCGAATACTAGTTTGGCGACGAGCTCCTCCATGGAGAAGACGTCTCCTCCCACAGCTAATTCGTCCAGCTTCTCTTGGAATAGCAAACATTCGCCGACCATGATATTCGTCACTCCAAGGATATGGCCAATCGAGAAAGCTGGACTGACAGCTGTGGCCACCTTTCTCCAAGATGCGCCGCTGGCTGCTGCCATTGTTCCCTCGCCAAACATCGGCTTCATGAATACCGCAGTAAAGGGATGTATAGGAAGAGGTTTCGGAAGCGATGAGTTATCCGGGAGTTTAGGATCAGTGATCACGACAATACCAGGGCTTATAGGCCAGAGATCGAGATAGAATATTTCTTTGAGGTTGTATAAGCGGACCATTTCTGTGTAGAAGAGCTGCGGGTGAGTGTTTGGGGGCATCAATGCTGTGACTTGGCTAAAGACTTTGATATGGCCGAACAACCAGCTATGAGGAGGCCCTGGCTGTAGAAAATGAGTTGATTCAAGCGCTTTAATGAACTGTAATATGAGGTGCCAAGTCTCGATAAAATCGGCGGTGGTTGTAGGCACGGTACAATACCACGATAATGAGACAGGCTGCCAGTGCGGCAACCAGAATTGGGATTCGCATTCGTAAAGGGAGCTCCGTCATGATGTTCATTACATCCATTTCGATCAAGTTCAGAAGAGAAAAGAAGCCCGTATGAGATAAAGAGCCTCATCTTGAGGGTTCGCCATATCAGTCACGGATGCTTTTATACATGAATCCAAAAGACTTGACTGAGATTAAGTTACACGATTTAAATAATACGTACACATAATCTCAGACATGATTCAGCTGTTGACATTTGCAAGATCACCAGGGTTTCAATGACCACGATGAATTAATCCGAAGTAATTTATTCCGGTCTTCATCTCATGCCCATCGGTACAAGGCTCTTGAGATTTAATTGGTGTAGCCTTGGTATTACGCACTAATCCATCCATGACATCGTCCCTCCCAGAGGCCTCTGATTCCCTGCCAAGATTTTTCACCTTCAATTCATCGAAGCGCCCGAAATGTCTGGATCTCTATGGTCAATCCCTCTACAAACCACAAACTTCAACATAGTCGTCGCCTTTCTCGGCGGCTTCATATCAATCTTCGGCCTCGTATCCTACCTCCTCAAAGAAAACTACTATCTCTCCGAGGCCCGTACGTCACCAACACCCTTGCATAAATATCTCTTGGCATACCTAAATCTAACGCGCATTTCCTTTTACAGTTATCTCTCTCTTGGCAGGCGTTGCATTTGGTCCTCATGGCGCAGACTTCATTCGTCCAAAGGACTACGCCGAGTGCGATGAATTTCCCGAGTCGTGCAATATTGACCTCAATGCTATAACGCTCAACTTTAGCCGTCTTGTTCTCGGTGTGCAGCTTGTCCTTGCAGGCGTGCAGTTGCCGAGCAAGTATCTTGTGAAAGAATGGAAGTCGCTTAGTCTATTGCTTGGGCCTGGTATGACCTGTATGTGGCTTGCAACGAGTCTGCTTGTATGGGCGCTTGCAGGGCAGCCGCCGTTTTTACATGCCCTTGCTATTGGGGCTTGTGTTACACCCACTGATCCGGTCTTGAGTGCTGTTATTGTGAAGGGGAAGTTTGCGGATCATAATATTCCCCAGGATCTTCAGTATCTCATCACTGCTGAGTCTGGTGCCAATGATGGACTGGGCTATCCGTTCCTCTTCTTGGCGCTCTATCTCATCAAGTTCACAGGTGCTGGAGCTACGTCTGGTGGAGCTACTGATGCTATGGGGCTGTGGTTCGGTATGACCTGGGGTTATACCATCCTTCTCAGTGTAATCTACGGCGCTGTGGTGGGATGGATTGGCAAAGAGCTGCTTCACTTCGCTGAGAAGCATAATTACGTTGATCGCGAAAGCTTCCTTGTCTTCGCCATCGCTCTCGCACTCTTCGTCCTGGGAACATGCGGAATGGTCGGTACAGATGATGTTCTAGCATGCTTCATTGCCGGCAACACATTCACATGGGACGACTGGTTCCGCCTCGAGACAAAAGATGACTCTCTCCAACCTACAATTGACATGCTGCTCAACGTTACCATATTTCTCTGGTACGGAGCCTACATCCCATGGAAGGACTTCCGTGACAACTCTGTTGTTCCTCTTTGGCATCTTGTCATCCTAGGAATTTGTGTTCTTGTGCTGAGGCGCCTTCCGTGGGTGTTTGGTATGCACAAGTGGATTCATCAGATTGAGGAGGTCAAACAGGCTGTTTTTGTTGGCTTCTTTGGACCAATTGGTGTTTCCGCGGTGTTCTATCTATTCATAAGCCTGGAGTTCATTGAGGAGCACCTTAGTGTTGATGGCAAGCCGAGGAGCGATGTCAAGAATCTTGGAGACCAGACACGCATCATTGTGTGGTTTCTTACAGTTTGCAGTGTTGTAAGTGTAACCTCTCCCATCAATTGTTGCTTATTCTAACAGCATCTAGGTCGTTCATGGCTTGAGTATACCGGTCGGAAAACTTGGCTTCCACGCACCTAGGACATTGAGCCGTGTTGTCAGCGAAAGTCTGAGCGATGCTCCAGTAGGTGGACGACGACGAAACATTCCCTTTATTGGGAGGTATCTCTTTGGGCCAGATAAGAAAGACGCTCGTCCGGCTACTGGTCCAATTATCATTACTGGTGTTCAAAGAATGCGCTCAGAGCTGCCGGTCCATGCTGGCGATGAGACACCTCCGATAAGACGAGAGATACAGTTCGCTGATGAGGTGAGATAAGATTGCATGTGGATTTTCTTTATCTAGCATATAGATTCACATTGGTAGATGGTGTTATATGGTATATAGCGGCATATCTCATTAAGCGTATCCCTCTAAATAAGAAAAAAAGGCGTATCACATAAAAAGCGGCAATCCCTTCATCGTTTCAGTAGCCCTCTTACAGGTGATGTCCCCTCATATCTAAGCCAGGAGCATAGCAGCGCCAACAACAGCGCCGACGACTCCATAAGGTACCATTGCAGCAGCAGCATTGGTCTCGTCAGGATTGGAAGCATCGTTGGTAGCTGAAGCATCGTTGTTGTCGTCATTGCTTCCACTACCCCCATTACCACCGCTGGTACCAGTGGCAGAAGGCTCGTTGGAGTTCTGAGTTCGTGTACCTCCAATAATGGTAGTGGTCAACTGAGACGCATCTGTAGGTCGAGTCGCATCGACTGAGACGCCAGAGACAGCAGCTGAGGCGGCGGATGCGACATAGGTGGTAGATGAGAAACCACAGGTGTACATGAGATCATCGATATCTACACAATTAGCACAGCTCATATAATTTGTCAAAAGAACTTACCCTCGGTGTCATCACGGATATCATCATCGTCGTCATCGTCATCCCGGTTGTTCTGAGCATTCTGGTGAATGCAACCGGCGCAGAGAGCAGCGACACGGCTGACGTTGAAAGAGTCGTTGGTGCAGACACACTGGGCCTCAAGGCGGTCTTCTTCGCGGTCACGATCACCGCGGAGGTCAGTGTCGCATGTCTTGGTGAGTTGAACGATGGGATCACAGACGGTGTCGCATTCTCGTGGGATGTCGTCCCGATCGAGACTGACATCTGCACGGGCGAGGTAGAGAAGGGGAGCAATAGCGAGGGCGATGGTTGAAGTGTACATTTTGAGTGATGGTGTGAGAAGCAGCTCTGTTGTTGGTGTTGCTGGGTTTAAAGTGTGAAGGGGTAATTGGCGTTGTGAATGAAGCTGTTGATGCTGAGATAACGAATTGAAGGACAAACCAGGCATTTATACATTCTCATCGGTCAACTTCAGTTTCACAATACATTCTTACTTTCTTGGCAACTCTTATTGCATGTCACTTCCCGACGATCCCCTTGGCCAGCCGAAAGCCTCACCTTGATGTCGATTGATCCTTGCCTGCTTTCACCAAGCCACGGCAGTCGTAATGCCTGGGGGATATGCCAAGCAATTAAATCTGCCCACCAATTGATCGTCTGCACGACTCAGAAGCTGCTCGTAACTGGCTTCACGATAACTCTCGTCTCCGCTTCTACGGTCTTGGCGGAGCGTCATGATTAAAGGGTTGGGCTGCTATTCCCCACTGCCAAATTTCTTGCTTGCTTTCAAGTCTGAGGAACTTGTTGTGCCAATGCTCTCGGCGAGCTTGTATTGACCTCGTAGCAGTTTGCGGACAAATTACAGGTATTGGGATTCCGTACTAGAGGCATTTGAACTGATTATGCTTATATTTCTCCGACGTGCGATATAAGCTTAAACTTTTGGCCCTGCGTCATAAGTGACATACAACCAGGGTCGGCAGTTAACAAAGAAATTTGAGACAGCAAAAAGATCAACAGACGCACGATGATCAGTGGCTGTTCCCCCCAGGCCACGCAATACCCCCTCCACTACCCCAGAGCCCAGCTCCCGCAATTTATGCTTGATTCTGCTGTCGCGTGAGGTCTTTCCTCTCTGAGAAGCACATTGATCGTTTGTGATTCGTCTACAAAGGCTTACACCGATGGATTCACATTGGTTGAAGGTGAACTCAGCTGCCAAGACGATATCACAGCCTCGCTAGCCACGCGTTTCCATTCTATCTTTAATAGCAGACTTTGTCTTGGCGACTGATCTGTTTGAGCCCTATCGTGTTTGATCCTCGTTCAACGTGGTGATCTCGGGGGTTTTCGTTTGGTTATGAGAATACACTGACTGCGTAACTTGGGAACACAGACGTCTTGGCGGCGTTTTTGGGAAGGTCGTTGTGACGTGGCTCAGTACGTTGCGAAGACGACGCAAAGATGTTTGTCACGTTAAATTCTGTATCGCCAAGACTGTTGGTTATCATGCTATGGCAGGCTGAGCATGCTCAGATCGCTTTGAGACGTGGTGATGAGGCGCAAGGCAGAGAAGGGAAATGTCGGAATGGAGGAAATCCTCGGGCTCAGAAGATGGGCCCGGATCGGCTTCTTGTGCTACCTTGATGATTATCACTGAGCATGTATCAGAATGCCGATCGATATCCGTTTATTCACTATCATGTTGTCGTCAATTCAGCGGGAGGATGTTTGTATGGAGACATGAGAAGAAGAATCGGGATGAGACGTTGAGATATCGCACTTCTTTCCGTCTCCCTCCTCCTCCTCCAAACGACTTGCACACAGATATCCCGTTTCAACGCCCACCAGGTGATCTGCACATCAATGGATAAAAACACTCAAACATGTGAATGGCGGCTCACTGCGCATCATATTAGCTTCTTGATGTCCCAATCTCACAGCAACTCACATTTGTCAATCTCGCGCCCATCAACACGTCCATTCTTCAACGTCGTCACATCCCATGAGAGCATCAACTCAAGCAACAGTCTTATCCAACTCGGCCAAGACAATAGGCGTGTCCGATTCAAACCTCTCAAGCGGAATCGTGGTCATCTCCCCAGTCCTAACATACCCCAACTTCTCATACCACTTGATAAGGCTCTTTCTCGTATGCAGCGCATTCAACCCAATCTTGCCAACACCAAAATCCTTCGTGAGATACTCTTCTCCATATGCAACAAGCTTTCTGCCCAGGCCTCCCCGCTGCAGTGTCGGGTCAACAGCTAAGAGACACAAACGGCCGTAATCAGGGGCCTTTCTCATAACGTTGACGCACCCGATTATAAGGCCGTTAGGGGTGTCGCTAGCGACCAGGAATTTACTGTCATTTGAAGTAATCCTGTCGGTAATGACGGATATGTCGATAGTGAATGTTTCAGCTAATTCGGGAGATCCGACCCAGTCGATGTGAGCGTCTGTAAAGCGGAACGCTGCTTCGATGAGCTCTTGAAGACGAGGGGCATCATCCTCAGTGGCGACGCGAAAGTGTAAGTCAGACATTGTTGCAAGTGATGGTTTCTTGAATAGTGCTGAAAGAATAGTGTCAATTTGTTGTAGTTCATTCGGTCGTATACGTGACTCCTTAAATACCTCATGTTCCTATCAAGTCTTCAATCTTCAAATAGGAAGGTCGTCTAAGGGCGTCAGCTTGACGCGAAGGAAGCGAAAAACATGTCATATTAAATGGTTCCCAGTGCCGTTTAAGCGGTCTGTTGTAACCTGAACTGATCACTGATGGATAGTAAGGGCGAGCCTTTCAATGGACAGCCCTACAGGTGGAGGGCGCAGGCAGTGGTGACATTCGGAGATAGGACAGCAGACCAATGGGAGAATTTGTATAATTGCCTCAATTACTATCTTTGCTCCAATCGGTCTTTTGTCTTATTTCCATCTTCCTTTACCTCCGTATGTACTACATTATTGGCAAGAAATGCTGCACCAGATATGAGGTGCTCTCGATCTGACCTGCGGTGAAGCTGCTTACCCGAGACCTGTATCCTTGAGATCGGTGAAAGACACTTTCTCGGCCACAGGAGCTATTTGCTTCCTAACTATTGTGTTTTCTATGAAAAACCACTTGCATAAGATCCCTCGTTTCACAACACCCAAGGTTGTTGTGTATGTATTCCCCTTGATCAGCAGAGCGGTATAGTTTTAATCAGATTGTTGAAAGATTTTATGTCATTTTCTCCCCCAGAACAAGCTTCACTCCATACGGATAAACCATTGATGTGATCAACCCGATGATAATTGAAATCGCCATTAACTTGTTTGGAAGCATCTGCCTTCCCACTCTCTTGGGTGTGCCTTTGTGTCGGGCTTTCGGGCCCATGGGAAATCCCGACAGCTTCACAATATGGCTTCAGTGGAAACCTGCCCTGTAGCGAACGTGGAGAATCGTCGCCCTGAGAATCTCACTCCAGGACTGATCAAACCCAGTTGAGATCAATTGGAATTTCTGCTCATACTAAGTTGAACATGTACAAGAAAACCCGTTTGTCATTGTGAGGAGCGTCCTATACAAACAAAAGCACATCAATTCAATTGCTTCAACCCTCACTTGGAGCCGCTGCCCACTTCAAATGCTCAATTGCAACCAACAAACACCAATGAGTCAGGCCCAATTACACAGCCCAACTTCATGCAACTGAACATTTGATACATCGCAATTGTCCTATCGCTGAAGAGCAAAAACGGCGATCCCGATAACCCATCTCACACCGTTCGGGTCCATGGGCCTATGGCCATAAGCGCCCGCTGCAAGGAATGCTTTAGCGCAAGTGCCCCCAAAATCCAAGCACACTGTACGCCCGACCTCGAGCAATATAAAAAACCATCCCTCGTCCTCACTCTACTTCTCTTTCTTCATCAACACCAACGGACTCTCCCACCGTCCGCTCCTCCTCCTTCCCCTCTTTAGCCTAATCGGCCTCTCTGCAACTACAGGGGAGGCCAAGCCCCCTCTAACTTGAATCAATGGCAGTCACAGCAGCATCAGGAGCAAAGTGCGCCCGACAACTCGTCATGTCATGGTAGTCTCATCAGTGCCCCGGCGCCAGATTCTGATTTTGGTCTCTTGTGCGACGTTTCTCCTTTCTTGGATCTTCCCCTTCTCGACTTCGACTTTAGCTCCCAAGGTGTCTACCAGGGAAACGATACGACATGGAATTTTGGTCAGAACATGGGAGAGGGATTGTTTGATCAGATTACGATTCCTGACATGAACACTCTGGATACGAATACTCAACTCGATGTGGGAGATGGCTTCCTAGCTCAGGAGCAGCCTCTCATCACTGTCAACTCTTCACCACTCGAGCAACCTTCAACATCAAGCACTCCCCACCCTCCCACTACTACCACCACCAACAAATCTCCCTCTTCATCTATCCCAGGAACATCCACCTTCTCCCTCCACCCATCTCCCTCCTCTTCATCAGGCTCCTCCCGGAAGCGCAAATCGTCACCGGAAGACGAAGAGTCAGCTGTCACCCTCAAGCGTCAACGTAACACCCTCGCAGCTCGCAAGTACCGCCAAAAACGACTCGATCGCATCTCGGAGCTTGAGGAGGCACTGGCTGCTATGACAAATGAGAGAGATGACATGAGACTCCAACTTGCCAGGAGAGAAGCTGAGGTGGATGCCTTAAGAGAAGTGATGGGGAAAAAGTGATGGGAAACAATATCGGAAACAGGATGAGATGAGCAGGAAAGGAAACACAACACAAGAGTTCAGCATCATTGCTTGATTCCGGGGCTTTGGAAAGACTTCTAGATATGTTACTTGTTAGCGAGGCGCATTTCGAATTATAATGTTTTTTTGTTCAATCATTGAATGATAATATCTGTGATGTGGTGTATGTCATGAGATAATGATGCTCTTTTAGCAGGTGAGATCGCGATTGTTGATGGACTTTAGGGCTCTTGGTGTCAGTTTGCATTCATCTCTGTCAATTTGTATCACCACTTACATCAATTGCTTCGTTATGTCAAGTCATTTCAGGCAATTTATACATGCTTACTTGAGGCCGCAAACCTCCGTAGCATCCGAACAACCCTGGCGTAGGACTCAAAATCAGTCTATGTATATAGAATTCCCATCCCATTATCTTCCTTTCCATGGAATGAGTAACTATGAATCACCGACAAGTTGACAAGTTGTGATAGAAGGACAGTGCATCACGAACACAAGAGCACTGTAAGGACCCCGGACCAACGAGCGGGAAGTGGGGTGAATGCGAGGTCCTTTGTACGATAAAGGATGAGCCAGAATGAGTCATTTCGAAGATTTCCCTTTTAGGAAAGCGAATATTCCTGCGCTGATCTGATCTGATTGGCTGGATCTTATCCTGTTCAACAGGGGGTATTCTGATATCGAGAGATTCTTGGGTTCGAATCCTAAGACTGTCAATTGTCTTTTGCTAACCAGTATTTATTATGCGTGGAGACATGCTGGGTCTCACGGTTGACCCAATTGCTCAACTACTGAGGAGTTGCGTGTAAGATTGCGTTCACAAGTCTTGAGCTACAATGGCTGGAAAGCTTAGGAGTAACTGCCCTCTGTCCATGATAGACCAGTAACCGAACACATTACTCATCACTCCAGTTCCACGTTCCTCTTCTTTTACCCTACCTTTGTTTTACTGTCTGGGAACTACAACTATGCCTTGCTTCTCGCCGCCACAACGCCAGTCTGAGAATCATCGGTCTCTATCTGAGCCGTCACTATCACAACATCCGGTATGGTGTAGTGGCTAACATTTCGCGCTCTCATAACCTGAGAGATCAGTACCGCGGAGCCCAGGGTTCGATTCCCTGTACCGGAGGATGTTTGCATTTTTGCTGTTATTTACGATGGCTCAGCCGGTGGAACATCATGCGGTTGGCAGCATGGATGGCTATGAAGACGATAAGGTAGACCGGCCTCCCCAACCTAGCTGGCTGGATACGCGGATAATGGGTAGCGCAGGATGGCTATTGGGACATTGTACACACAGGGGCCGAGCCGTGCAAAACACTCTCAGGACGCAGTCTCATAGATGATCAAGGACAACGAAATGCTTGCCAATTTTACATCCCACGGATCTGCTTACCCATCTGCCTGCGCCTTGATTGTCATAGCGAGCGAGATGTCCTCGGTTGTCTCTCTCGACATTGACTGACCAAGTTTGACAAGAGTCTCCAGTAGCAGAGTAGACTCTTCTCGCCCGCCTTTTCTCCCTGCCCAAATTCTTGGTGGCACTCACAGATATTCCATTGACATCCGTCCTTTCCGAGCCCGAGACTACAACGATGACATCAACCGAGATCATGTCCTCATGTACAATATCTTCCTTCTCGACACCTTCTCGACACCTTTTCGTGATCAGATGTGGGTTCGACCGTATCAAAAGTCCTCCGAATATCTTGGCACATCCTTCAATCCCTGACTCGACAAGAACATTACCCAAAACTCACTCTTTATAGCCGAGTGTTACTCGAGACCTACCTTCGCTGCCCTTTTGCGTCTGCTTGTCTCACACTGCCGGAGAAGAGAAGTTCACGGCCGTGATAGACCAAAAAAGGAGAACAGACCGCCTTCGCTATTGAACGGATACGCTAGAATGAAACGCCACAACCTGTCACCTTGCTCACCTCCGTGTTTTGACGGTTCGACAACATCACTGGATGACAGGCACGCCTACCACCCTTCTCCAAACTGATCAACATCACCAGCCACAAGTTCCCTCACTGCAACACCAGCATTGCCCAACCTTTCGCCACAACGTCTCCTCCGCAGTGGAGAGAACACGGCTCGTCACGCGTCCGGCCGGAAGGTCTTTGACCTCACCTCACCGGCCCGTCCCATTCGTCGGTGCTGATACGAGGCCGGGCTTAAGACATGCGCCAGGCAAGAAGGTCATCCGAAGAGTAGCAAGGCCTACCATTGGGTTTTGTCATGAGAGTGTCAGCAAACGAGGCTCTGGGCGCTGTGCTAGTCGTAGAGCGCATGACTGGTGCTATCGCAGACCTTGGAAGAGCCCGCGAGGCGCTCTAGAACGCCGGAGTTGATGACAGAAGCATGCTTTGTCGTGATTCCATACGCTTGGTGTCATATCATGCGTTGAAGGTCAATATGGTGTTCATGAGTAACACTAGATGATAGAGGTTGTAGCGATCCGGTTCCTTCGGGCCCTACTGTAACCATCAACATTACCAGGAAGTTGTGTTGCAAACGATGATTTCTTGCAGGAACTAGACGTAGTGGCCGTTGCGATCGTCCTCAGGGTCTCTGCAGCAGGGAATACAGACAGGACCCTTGACGCAGGCGGGGAAATGTCATAACGCCGGAGACTTTTGACCGGACTGTGTACTCCTGTTGCCAAGTACAGCAGGATTCAAAACAATTCAGGCTTGGCGATACAGATGCAACGCGTCCAAGGGGGCGATAAACACCAAAGAGTCGTGATCATGGTGGGGGAGCAAGACTGATGACGCCGCCGGGGTTAGTCGGATGATGTGGGGCAGGGATCATGAGGCTTCTCAAGATGCTAGGTACTAAGCTGCCCATGTCAAGGAAGAGTCGATCTCATCGAATCTGAGGGTGTGGTGACCAGGAATCTCCTTGTCTAGGTGGGAGTGGTTGGACGATCGAGAAAGCGAGTGCACGGGGACGGGTGGTGTATATTGAGTGGGTGTCATTCTGCTTAGCGCAACACTTGCCGAGCGCTTATTCCGGATCATGAATGAAAGGCTGCGAGAAGTTGACGTCTCGTGGTGTTGGTGTTTGGCGGTGACTCAGGGAGGGAGAGACAAAGCCAGACAGACAAGGTGAACCCAGCTTTGCGGAGAGAGGGGCGGGAACAAGCAGCGTACATTAGAACATTCGACAGGGACGCCACTTATGCGATGTGAAAGGCTGAAGGTGCCAAATCTGGGGACGCCAGCCAAGCCACCAGACAGCCAATATTCTTTCAGATGTAACAGCCAATACATTTGTCCAAGGCTGTCGTATATGATGGACTTAGCCAACAACACAGAGGCTGTGAGTCTGAGGATCAAAGAAGAGGCAAATTTTCATATCGTAACCCCGGTCTAAAACGTCAGTACTTCTCGGCAGTTGATAACCACGAGAGACAAACATACGGGGTGTTTCGCGAAACCAAAAGCATCGAAAGGATAAAAGATGGGTGTAGGGGAAATGTGAGAGGAACGAATCAAGAAAGGCGTTGTGATGGGGATGCTACAGGATGTAAGAAAACTTGAGACCTCGATCACAAGTGACAGAAATACTGGGACAAGTTTCGGATAATGAGGATAAATTTGGAAGACTTATTGGCCAGTTATTTCAGCACCCTCACTAAAGGTTGATTGTATTTGTCCACTCTTTGGAGAGGGTCTTGATTGTGGTGGTGTTGATGATCACCCGCCTGAGACAACCAAGGCTGATCTGATGGCTTGACCAAGGACATCTCGCCCGGTCGTGGCGCAGTAGAAAGTAGTCTCAAAGTTGGAGAAGGTTGCTCTCCTTTTCTGATCAATAATCGGGTACAGGTTCCTTGATTATAGAGGTCTAGAAACTGATCCCAAGACAGACGAAGCTCAAGCTTACTGGTTGAGATCTGCAAGGCCGAAACTCAAAGAATCCAATACAAGGCTGTCCCCATGCACAATCACCTGCGAACACCTGCAAAACATAAACATCCAGAGACGAATCATCTAGATTCAGCACTGTACAATCAGAGCTGAAGAGGCAACAAGGATGTGTGATGCGATGAGGCAGTCAATTGGTCTGTGTGAATGCGGCTGCCACTGAAGGGTATGTACGCTGGGCAGACATAGCCAGCCATCCTGACCTGCGGAAGCTACCCGTACGATGCATCTGCAGACTAGTGATAAATACCAAGGCCTACAGCAGGGAAGCGCCATACATAATTACCGGAGAGGATGCGCGGAGACAGCGGCATCGCGGGATATTTGAACATAGTGGAGATGGACAAGGCTCGGGATGGAACGAAACGAGCCGGAGGATGAGAAGACAGAAAGAAAGCAAGAAAGAAAGGTGCGGCTGTATCAGGGAGGTGTGGGTAGACCGGAGATAGCACACGCGGTGAGTCGGTAATGAGAGGTCATGTGGGAAAAGTGGTGATGATAAACAACGACACTCCAAGCCTCGCTAGATCCGGCTTTGCCCGGGCGATGACGATAAGTGTACCATTCTTTCAGAATAGCCTGAATGACGCTGAGACAAGCATAGAACAGAGAATCTCGGTTATGCGCGTTGTATCGTAAACAACGTCAGGCCTCATCGTGAATAGACCGTCTGATGATTGATATAAATGGAGTTTTGAAGTTGAGGGGCCTACAAGCCAAACTGCACGGCTATTTCTGGATCAGGGACCCACCGACTCGACGCTCGGACCGTCATCTACCCCTCCTTACAAGACATCCGCTGTAAGTGCACTAGCCTGGGCTTTTGTCAGGGGGTCCAAGCCGCTGGAAACAGTTGATTGAGTTCCACCAGAACGGCGCCTCCAAGATCACGTCTTCCCGATATGTCGTGGCCTGGGCTGGGCTGGGCTGGGCTGGACACTGCAGGAAATGCATACATGCAGATGTGATTGTGTAACTCGATATTATCCAACTTGATATCTTGTTGCATTTTGTCCTACCCCAGGGACGAAGTTATCACATCCAACGCAACAGGGGTTGTGCATGGAGTATGTCGTCAATGACTTACAAACAATGGATTGGGGTAGCACTGATAGCCCAGAGGAGAAGGACATGAATGCAATGATTCCACAAATCGAAGGTAGGCGTCTTAACACGGAGATATATAACATGTTCCTGTGATACGAATCTACTGCTGTGCGAGGTTAATGTCACACAACAAGTCATTTCCCCAAATGCATCGTCCAAGATAGGATTCAAGTGCAGAGACAACACAACAGAGCCGTTACAGTAATATTATATGGTAGACGGCAAGCTGCGCAAGCGCAAACGCGTTGCGATCCCAATGGAGACCGCCTCAACTTGTTCTGGGCTGAGGCACTGACGCCAAGGGATTGTCGATGGGGAGAGACCCTGGTACGACTCTCTGTGGGTGCACCCTGGGCGCACATGGACACGAGGGTCGAGGGTCTGGTCGGCCGAGTTGGGGATAGTCCTCGATTGCCTTGATTGTAAAGATGACTATGAACGGTTGGTGGCTTGGGGAAATTGTATGTATGTCAGACAGACAGACAGGGATTTCCATTTCTGTACAAGGCCAGCCAACATCTGTACTGTACGGTCAGACACTACGGTACTCTAAGTCAACTACATGATGCGAAGATATCAAGCGGACCACGCACAACATTACGAATCAGTTTACAGGGATCTTGTATCGTCATTATCGCGAGATGCTTACCCCCTCCTATTCAGAAAGAGGCAATGCAAGATCGTCAGGTGCGGAACCCTGGATATCCGGCTCTTGGAAGTTGTAGGGGTCCTGTCATGGTGGGCAATAAATCGGCGGGTGGCGACCTGTAAATCTTAGAGGACCCTTGACGAGCAAAGAGATACGAGCATTTCAGCTTTGTCGATATCCCCTAAAACGGATGGCTTTTTTCTGTCATGGATGTTTATTTGACATGGGGAATCGGCATGTGTTGAAGAGGGTGGTGTTGGTTCACACCTACTGGTGGCGATGGCTCTGGCACAGGAATCCAGACATGAAGCTTCAGCATCGACGGACTCAGGCTACTATATCGTGGCTAACATTCCAGGTTCGCTTGCGGGCTCTCTGTTGTATCCTATTGGAAGCTTGTTTCACTTCAGATTCTTATCCTAGACATGACTGGATGAGAAGGCTGGGATGTTTCGATAGCTCCAAGAACGACAAGATCCAGACCGGTGAGATGAGATCTATGATACTAACATGATGTCTCCTCCGGTCTCAAGTGCAACCCTAAGAGATGTATATATGCATCAGAACAAGTTATTCAGCACATCCATCTGCGTGTGTGACCCTTTGATGGCCTGATTTCTTGCCTTCGCTTGTCATCCAGATGGCCCATTTGGGAGGGACATGTAGCAAATGAGAGGCCAACCCATCAAGGGAGACATCAAATAACCTAAAAGTCTATTCTTCTAGCTTCGAGCATACGCAGCTCATAAAGATACTTTTTCCCAGGTTCATGGGTTGAGGCTTGAAGAACACGGCGCATTGAGGCTAGGCTGACTCCCGGTTCGCAACGTTCCGCGCCAGTTTACCGGTGAGGATACAGTGAACTTGTGAAGTGGATGCTGTGATGGGATGTTTCAGATTGTCTAGAGTTGAAGAATTCCACAACCCATGGCTATCCCACCCTCAACCGTGTCTGCACCCAGAGTAGAGAGGTGTCTAGGCGGGTGGGCCAACAGGCACACACGATGAGGTTTGTTTCGGGCCCGATAGTCAGTCACGTTGACTTTTTTCGGGTTGAATCTTCTGCCTAAGTCTAGGACCTCGAAGTGTAGGTCTGTAGGATATTGATGGATGGCTGTCTGGTGGTGTAGGCTATGTAAGCAGAGGAGGCTGGTATATTAAGAGGCAGCCCTTTCCCACTTGAGACGTGTTGTCTGCTGTATTGTATGATGGCTCTTCCATTTACTTCTCTCCCCGACTTTTTACATTCTTTGATCCTTCTACATGAGCGGTCACCTGAGATATCACGACCTCACAAGACTCAAAGCGACGTAGCATACCTAGCAAAGTTATAGGCCTTACTCGTCTTACACCAAAACAAGTATCCCGAGATATCCGCAGCTGGATCACTATTTTCTCATATAAGCCATCTGGAACATTTCCGGATATAGAACTGCAGAGTGGGAGGTAATTCCTTGGCTGACCCAATAAACAAAAGTGGCCTCATACAAGCGGATCGCTATTCGATGCGAACATCTGCACTGCATTGCCTGCCGAGTACAGTACTCGACTCGAGTGAGTGGTACTACAGAATAGGAAGTACGGGGTAGCATTTCTGGTTTACAGGGCATAACGCATCTAAACCAGGATCAGATCCTCGTTTGTCAGGTGCTTCTTCTTCGCCGCCATTTATTTCTCCTCAGCTCAGAAAGAAACCTGAACTTGCTCAATTCGTTATCAACTCTTTTTTATTATCTTGCGCCACTCTAATTACGACTTACTCGCAATTATCTTACCGGTAGTGGAAACATATCCGCCGTCGCTGCCGGTTGCACTATCAGAGTCCGGGCACGGCGACATACCCCGTCCGAGGTACAAGCTTAAGCATATTATCACTGCGGGATATCAAAGTCACTTTTGTTTGTTCACCCCTCCATATCTGTCGCTCGCTGCTCGCAAAGAACAGCCCGGGCCAGGCCATTTCCAGACTCGCAGAGGCACAGACAGAACAGAAGAGACAGGACAGGACGGGAACATCATAACGCCCCCACCATTTCCCCATCACTCGCATTGCATCAATCGCGTCAGGTCTTCCAGGTTCTTTTACCCACGAAGTTTACCTTACCTCAGCTACCTTGCTACGCCTAACTTTACACTGCGACGCCTAAAGTAACGCCCACTCGGCCACTCTCGCCCGCTTTCACCCACTACGGTCCATCGTTTGCCGCCCGCTCCGCCGCTGGGGGCTTCACTCAACTCGCTACCATTATAGCACTCTCCTCTTTGACTTCCCGACGTCCAACTCGGATTCTTCTAAACTCCCTCCACTTTCTTTTTATCCTTCCTCCACCTTCCCTTCCTTCGAACCTTGGACTTCGGCCCGCCCCCCGATTTCGCCCTCCATCGCGAATTGCTTCAACCCTCCAACACAAAAGTATCATGCCTGAATACCGCCACGCCAGGAGCGGTAGCCTCAGCGTTGCCAACGGCGGTTCACATTCTCAGGCGAGCGCTATGGCGAATACTCCCCGCTTCGATGGACCCCGAAGTCCCCCGAGTACGTTATGTTCACCCATTGTTGCTTTGCTTTGCTTTGCTTTGCGGCGTGGTTGTTGCATGTTGCACACGACCCCCGCCAAACCTTGAATACCAAATGTCGTCCCTACTGACACGACTGAATCATAGATACGTCCCACGTTCCTTGCAAGTTCTTCCGTCAAGGTGCTTGTCAGGCTGGTAATGCCTGTCCTTTCAGTCATGATCTGAGCAACGCTGCTGAGAACGTCTGCAAATACTTTGCAAAGGTGAGTGCGCCATATCATGATCCATCGCCCGCTGCCAGCCGCATCCACCCCTCACCACGTCGCAACGTCCCCAATCCACAGCACTGACGACTGTTTTTCAATTACAGGGAAACTGCAAGTTTGGTCCGAAATGCGCAAATATCCATATTCTCCCCGACGGCAGACGCATCAACTACGGAAAGAATGGCGTCACGATAGGCAATACTTCCACCCTCGCGGGTCGATCTAACCCCACCTCCGCAAGCAGCAATCAATCCTCCACCAGCGCCCTTACCACCTCTCTCTACCGCGCTGACGTTCCAGCATACGCTTCGGCATATCCTTACGATGAACAAGATCAACACTCTCTCGGTCGACAGCCTAGCCTCGAGAATGGCCTCCCAACCATCGATATGTCCTATACTGGATCAAACTACGGTTCTCCCCGAGACGAAGAGTCCTTGCGCTTCGGCATGGGACTTTCTCCTATTAACAACAAGGGTCTGTCTGTCCTAGATGCTCCTCTCCCCGCATCTTTCGATTCCAATGGCATCTCCAACGCTGCTCGCTTCCCCGCTGGTCCATGGCCATCGTCCGTTCCCAACCAATTTGGGATCGAATCGCCAACTCCTTCGCTCAGCAATGCTAAGGACTCGCGTACATCGGAGACACTCAAGCTTTTACACACTTCAGCATTTGGTTCGTCGGAACACCTCTTGGCCCCTCTGGATAGAAGCCCTCCTAACTCTCATCAAGCCAACGGGGAGGAGTATTTTGGCAGGCGAGCTATGCACTCGTCCCGCTTTACCAAGCCCCGAATGCTCAGTTCCAGCATGCCTAAGACGTCTGTTGATCGAGACTGGGAGCCTGGTTTTGCCTTTGGCGACGATGACGACAATCTCCCCGAGAACTATGTGCCCGAAAATCTTCAAGACCTCTTGACTCCGGTCGAAAAGGCTCGCCGTGGCTCTATGCGAGCTGACAGCGATGTCGAGGGCCTGAGCAAGTACGGCAGTCCCATCGGTACCAGCCCTAGCCGATGGGGACCTATGTTCCAGCGACAGAAGGAAGAGGAGGAAACCTCTCGATCTCTCCGAGGTGCCTCTGCTTTTGGTCACGTTGGAAGCCCACTCCGGAACTCTGTTCTTTCCCAAGAGATGGGAGGCACAAACGGATTCGTCCGTCCATCTTCTTTGCGATCAGCCAGTGACGGCATGTCCATGCTTTCCCAGCAACTTCAGCGAAGCCGTCTTGATGATACTGCTGGCAATTCTAGTCCTCTTCTCCACCCCGCGACCGCTCGAGCTGGCACTACTGCTAGTGCCATTAGCCCGATGAGTCCTATTGGCAGGGAGCGTGAGCGTGGTGGCATGGAACGTCATGTGTCAAGTGGTAGCATCAGCTCTTCTATGAATGGCCGGTTCACTACCCCGATCAACGAGGATGATGAAATGTTCCATATGGAAGGCATGGAGGAAGACGGTGAGCCTTCTATCAAGTCACCTAAGAGGACATCAGCTGGCTTGGCCAATGTCTGGAGCAGCTATGCTGGTGCTGTCGCCGGCAAGCCTTCCACCAATGGAACCAAGGGTGTTCCTGTCAGCGGCCGATGAACGATCAGGCTGAAGGCGGAGGATAGCGTCTTTGAGCAACTGGTTTCAGTTTTATCAGCCAAGCGTCGGAGTTGGTAGCTTAGACAAAAAAGGAGGTGACGAGTTGATGAGCCATGATCTTGAGCGGACAACACTACCGTCGCTACGACATACTGCATTTCGCCAACAAGCTTTACGCTTGAGTGGAACGGACGAAAGAAAAATATGAGGATGCATGGCGATTTATTATGGCCAAGATCAAAAAGGATATAGGATACACGGCCAGGAGTTTTGACATTTTCTGTTTTCATATATTGCTTGATAATCGCTATCATATCATGAACTGCTTTGGAAGGCGGATGGAATCTGATTTCTGCCCACTCAGTTTTCAGGCTTGATGAGGGTAACAAGCAAAGCTGACTTATTGCTCTATGTACAATTGGTTCTTTCTGCTTGGTATCCTCCTCTTGGGCATGGTGTTTTGGGGAGGTTCGGATCTACAAAAACAATTGCAAATGGGGGTCAAGACCTCGTTAGATATATCGAGGCAAATCATGTATGAAAATAGCTGCATGTATGGGAGGATGCATAATGAACATTACGTGTTCACCGGGCCTGTTGGCACTGGATTTACTTAGTACCTAGCCATTTGTGGTGATGTAATGTTGATTTCTCGGCAGATCTTTGTTTCTTTACGTGATAATGAGGCCTGCGTACTAGTCATGCTCCCTGGTGGAGATGTGATGTCGGGGATAGCGGCTATGTGAGCTCTACAGGCAGCAGTCACAGAATGTAGGTAGAGAAATAGGGTGTTTCTACACACTATACAAAGCCACAGAGTAGAGATTCCACCATCTACCCTTCATCAACTCAGCGAACTCAACGCATCCCATTCGCCGTGTTCACTGCTTCACAGTATGAAAACCAGGGAACAACCAACCGTGGCATTCCTTCTAGCAGTGAAGGAGGACGTCAAGCATACACTTCAAGCCGAACACTCGTCGCCAAGTCTTTCATTCAAACCATCTCCTCATCTCTCCACCTGTGGCTCCCACCTCCACGACCGTCTGGAAAACAATGAGCCGTCTCATGGTGCGCCGAGATTAAAAAAGAACTTGATGCGTTATATTGCGTTTTTATATCTTTCCTTCCACCACCGCCCCCTTCACAGTCCCCGCTCGCTTTTTGATCGGCGTCTTTTAAATCCTTGCCGAGGAAGGATTTTGGTGGTCATGAGAGTGGTAATTTTACAATGAGGAGGAAGAAAGAGGGGTGGCGGTTTGGGAGATATACGTTTAGTTGGCGTCGGGCTGGTTCAGGATGTACTCGACAGCCTGTTGGACTGGGAGGTTGTTAGTACGGCGTTTTGGAGCTCAAGAGGGAGTAAGGCTAGATATACCGGAGTGGATGGAGTCGGCGTCCTTATCGGGGATCTCAATGCTGAATTCCTCCTCAATGGCCATGACGACCTCAACGGTGTCGAGAGAGTCAAGACCGAGGTCGTTGGCAAAGTGAGCGCTGGTACCGATCTGCGGATAGTCAGATAAATATTCGAATCTTTTAGTTATCGAGACGTACTTTTGAGACATCGTTGACCTAAGACTATCGTTAGCTACTGATTTATCGGATCGGCAATTTGGAGGAGGATTCCTCGGCGAATCCATTGCCATCTCGGAGATGATTTCTCACCTTGTCAAAGCCCTTCAACAAGCTCATAATTCGGCCCTCGACCTCCTCCTTGTTGAGCGCACCGCCAGCGCTGTAGAACCGCACGGCCTGGAAGCTCTGGATCTTGGGGACGGCGGCGGTAGCGACGCGGGGCGCAACGGCGAATGAGCGCATGGCGGGACGGGCGGCGACGCGGACGGATCGGAGAACTGCTGATCGGAACATTTTGGCTGTATTTTCTCTTTTCCCGTGTATCGAGGAGGAAAGGGTCAATTGACGTCGGTGGGCGGTGGTGGAGTTTGGATGATGAGGTTGAAGGTGATGATAAATTTCTCGTTGCTACCCGGGTTGACTGGTCTGTTCCGATGGAGAAAGCTGAAGCTAAGCTCGGTTTGGGATGAGTCACGTGATTATGCCGGGGAATCGCTCCGGTATGCGTCAGCGAGGGAGGAGACATGATTGGGTGATGAGGCCGAGGAAGAGGAAAGGCATTGAATATTTGAGCTTAATGATATTTCATGAGGAAGTGAAATTGAGGTGAAAGCCAATTTGTGAGATGCACTCGGCAAGGTTTATGATGTTTATTGATTGACACGCTGGTTATAGTCTAGTCAGCATAATCGAACTTGTCCCCATTGGTCTCTTTCAATCTGGGGAAACAAGTAACATGAACACTGATGCTAGACAAGTGTACTGACAAGTTTACCCATTCTCATGTGTCAATTGACAAATTGAAACGTTAATTTAATGCTTGATAGATTAAAGATAACTTTTAGTCTTAGTAACTTCCGCATGTCCTGCAGATAAGCCCATACCATACCGCTGCACCAGCCATCCTACATCCCCTACCCTGAACCTCCATCTCTACATTCCAGGGCCAAGCTTCTAATTCCCCCAATAAGCACCAACAACCAACTCAGCATGAATGTCCCTTGTCTATGTTCCCCAGGTCAGATTGCAATCACCAAAAGATCGTCTACAAACGTTCCTTGTACACATCCAATCATGGCCCCTTGCTACATGTTATCTGTCGCTTCACCTACCACAAACAGTCTGCCCGTGCCCCCAGGGGACTTTGTTTACGGGAAGCTGGCTGAGATAGGAAGGAGAGCCACTGGAATCCAGGTGATTCCCAGGGCCAAGAATTCCAACGTCGTACAGGAGATTCAATGTCTGGTTGATCGATTGTCTTAAGCTTAAGCTTAAATATAACCCTCTTCTCCCGTTATTGGGACTTCTTTACTCCTCATCCTTTACTGGTAGTCATTTCTTTACAACGGGTTCCAATCATGAAGCTTCAACTTTTGGCCTACGCTCTTTCGGCTTCTGCCTGTCTTATCCCCTCCGACTCAGTCCCCCACTCGGAGCGCGCTGCAGTCCTCGCCGCTAGACAGGCTACCCGCCCGGAACCCGATTTCCCCATTGGAACGGGCGATCGCTTCAAGAAGGGCACCATCGTCCCCAAGGGCCTTTCTACTTCAGACCGCAACCTCAAGTCCATTCTCACTCCCGCTGAGGTCTCTTCAGCTCTTGAGGGTCTTGCTAAGAACTTCAAAGAGGTTGAGCTCATCCGCCCCCCCTATAAGACCTACGAGGGTGTGAAGACCCTTGGTGCAAAGATTGGCAAGAACCCCAAGTTCTTCATCATTAGCGGTGCCCATGCGCGTGAGCGCGGTGGCCCCGACCATGTAGTCTACTGGCTGTCTGACCTCCTTCACGCTCGTAAGGCGGGTAAGGGTCTGAAGTATGGCAAGACTACTTTCACTGCCGCCCAAGTCCGCAAGGCTGTTGATGGCGGTATCGTCGTCCTTCCCATCATCAACCCCGATGGTGTCAAGCACGATCAATCCACCAACTCATGCTGGCGCAAGAACCGCAACCCCAAGAGCTCAAAGGGTAACCCTGATGCCATTGGTATCGACATCAACCGCAACTACGACTTCTTGTTCAACTACAAGAAGGCATTCAACTCAGGCATTGATCTGAGCTCCGTTGCCTCTGAGGATCCTACCAGTGAGGTCTTCCACGGTACTGGCCCCGAGTCAGAGCCTGAGACCAAGAACGTCGTCTGGGTCATGGACAAATACAAGAGTCTGAGCTGGTTCGTCGACCTTCACTCTTTCGGTGGTGATATTCTCTACGCATGGGGTGATGATGATGCGCAGACTAAGGGCCCCAAGGAGAGCTTCGCGAACAAGAAGTTCGACGGACGTCGTGGTGTTCTCGGCGATGCTGAGACCTCCAAGACTAAGTACAAGGAGTAC
Source organism: Fusarium pininemorale (assembly GCA_002165215.1). Taxonomy (NCBI): domain Eukaryota; kingdom Fungi; phylum Ascomycota; class Sordariomycetes; order Hypocreales; family Nectriaceae; genus Fusarium; species Fusarium pininemorale. Next base: position 173,609 of record NFZR01000027.1, on the reverse strand, counting down.
ATCACCTCCAAGGACATCAACGTCCAGAAGAAGGTCGGCAACAGCATGAAGAAGTCCATGGAGAGCGCTGGTACCACCAAGTACGTCGTGCAAGAGGCTGTTGGTCTGTATCCCACTTCCGGAGCTAGCACCGATTACGCCCTTGGCCGATTCTACGGCAAGGCTTGCGGTAAGAGCAAGCTGCAGAGCTACACTATCGAGTTTGGTGAGGAGAGTGGTTCGGCGGCTTGTCCTTTCTATCCCAGTGAGAAGCAGTACCATATGTGGATGAAGCAGGTCGCTTCTGGGTTGACCGAGGTTGCTCTCGCGGCTGCTGAGACCAAGCCTGAGGTTAAGAAGTGCGCATACCCAGCTCCCAAATAAGCTGGAGTAGATCGAGCCTTTCGTAGTATATAGTTAGTGGAATGAATCATGATTATGATGTTGACGTGCTGAAACTCCCGTTAGTGACCACAACACCAATAAACTGACCTCACCACACTGCCAACCTTCTGTTTGACCATCACTTCTCCCATCATCAGCTTCACATCCAACCAATTGAGTGACAAAGGGGCATTTTGGGACATCTAGATTATGTACACCCACCCATCCCTTCCGCCTGAAGCCTCATCGTATACTATGCCGCCTTTCCACCAAAAAAAAGAAGATCCCATTCCTACAATAGCGACGTTTCAAACGACCCGAGGCAACAAACAAACCAACATAAAAACCATGCTTCCCTCTTCTCCGTTTCCTTTTCGTATCGTTTATCGGTATGGTGAGTCGGCGCGGATAGCAGCTGCAAGCTCAGGCTCCCACTTGTCTCCGTTGGAGAGAAGCTTCTCTGTTGAACTGTTAGTAATGATCCCGGCAAATCGGCCTGACCGGATTATAGAGGTGTTGGTACGCACCCTTGTTGTAAAGAAGCTCTTCTCGGGTTTCGGTAGCGTACTCGGCGTTGGGCGACTCAACGATAGCGTCGACAGGGCAAGACTCCTGGCAGAAACCGCAGTAAATACACTTGGTCATGTCAATATCGTACTTGGTTGTTCGGCGGGATCCGTCAGCTCGCTCCTCAGCCTCGATGGTAATGGCCTGGGCGGGGCAAATCTGTCGTTTCATGTCAGCAACTTAGCTGCCACTCGAGATACGTGGTGTCGTACAGCCTCGCAAAGCTTGCAGGCAATGCATCGTTCTTCACCGGAGGGGTATCGTCGAAGGGCGTGCTCGCCACGGAATCGAGGAGAAATAGGGCCCTAACAGGGTCAGTGATTTGCGTATGGAGCTTCGTTCGACGTCGTATACCTTCTCGAAGGGGTAGTAAATTGTATAACTAATCCCTCGTCAGTCCAATTCAACTCCCTCAATACCAGGTTCTCTATAACATACGGTGGTCGGAAGAACTGCTCCAGCAGAACATACATTCCCCTCGCCATCTCCGTCATGAGGAAAAACTTTCCCATGCGATCGAGGGTGCTGTCCCTGTCCCAGGTCCACTGCACAGGCTTGCTCGTTCGGAAATTGGCGGGAGGAGGTCCATGAGGTGTTGCGTAGCTTCGCTGTTGGACCAGGCCGAGGATGCTAGCTCTGCTGGTGGCAGCAGAGGCGAGCTGGCGTCGCGCGATGAGTGCGTGGGCCATTGTGTCGAGGAGGATATTCGAGGAGGAGGGGAGATTCGAAGGAGTGTCAATTGACTTGACGTCCCGGGGTCAATTGAAGCGGACGGGCTGGGCGGGAGGCGAGGATTTGACGTGATGGATGTGTTCGGCTACGAAAGTTGCTCAGCGGGATTACAACTCTAGGCTGTTGATTGGCTGGAACAGTACTCGTGACTCTGCACGTGATCAATGTCAATTGAACTTCATCATCATCCAACATCATGAGCCAATGATGATCGCATATTAATAAGGAAAATTAATGCAATTAAGTCTAGTTTATCCTAAGTCATCCAATTGCTATGTTTTGGTATTTCAGCCGTTTCCGTATGATCGTTACGTCGTCTCAGTCCTCGCGGAAACTCCCTCTACGCAAATAGCCAATATTCGAACCACCAGCTTTACAAAAACGAAAACACAAACTCCAGAAATCATGTAGGTATCTCAAAAAATGGTTTAGATGGTCACGAGTTCCCTAAAAACTCTTCTCCCAAGCTTGCCACCAAAGGCCCATGTTGGCAGATACCAGTAGATCAAGCATCTTAAGTCCATCAGGATAGATGATGAGCTTGCCTAGCTTGGCTCTCTTTCCTCGGTTGCCACCGCCGGCCTTCTCCTTTCCAAGATTGATATCAAACGGCGAAACCATGCCGTCATTGTCGTAACTGTCGCCTCGTTCGTCGCGGCGGAGTAACTTGTTGAAATGTCCCTGAAGTTGAGTCTTCACCTCCTCACGACCTTCAGCAGACTTGAAGAGTTCCGCTGTAGGAAGATTAAACCGAAGTTCACTCATGGGCATGCCACCACCACCACCTTGGACTTGCCCCTGACTGAACTCAGCCAGAGGATTGCTTGGTCTATCATCATGGAGAATGTGATAGCAGCGCAAGCTTCGACCAGCAGCTCCTGTACGGAACTCACATCTTCCGTTCCAGGGACTGGTAAAGATGTATCCCCGAGGTCTCAGTCCTGGACCTGGATGCATTGAAATCGCAGGTTCAACAGGCGATGAGGCCTCAGTTGATTCGATCGATCCAACACTACCCTGTCGTCCATGTCCCTTTCCAGCACCGTCTTGCAGTTTCTCCCGCCAATTCGATGCCCAGCTTTTCCCATAGGCCATTGCAACTTGTCTCTGTAGCACAACACCACCGTCTCGTGGCTGAGTCATATCTGAGCCAGGGCCTGCATCGAAGCTCCGTCGCGCAGGCATACCACGGAACTTTCCATAGCCAAGAGTCTCGATCTGAACGTTTATGGGTGGGTTCCCGGAAGTTGGCGGTTGCGCAACGGGCGGCACGGAGGCGAACAGTGGGTTCGCATCGTCCTGATCAGGTGGTGGTGCTTCACACTGGAAAGACGAAATATGTCCAACGTTCCACTGATTTCCTGTGCTGGGATCACGGCGGATTAGAGCCAATGTGAAAGGCTGCTTTCCTTCATAGCTCTTTCGAGGTGAGGGAGAGCGATTTTCGGTGTTTCGATTCGGGATGGGAGGGCGGCTCGTCGCACGCATTCGATCGAAATCGGGACCTCCCTGGTTGGGAGGTGGAAGGGGCGGGAGAGGATGGTCGCCCAGTGCGGAGGCATTGTTCGATGTCATTCGAGGTCCTAGTGGTTTCCGGGCTACAGCAGGTTCCGGAGTCTGAATTCTGGGGACATTCTTCGGTCGAGGTGGCAGAACTGGGCTTTCTTCCTCTTGCTCATAACCATGTCGTGTTGACGCTTGTCGAGGATCAAAGGTAGAATTGACTGAAAGACCCCGTCTTCTCGTAGGGTCCTGGTTCTCGTTTCCGTAGCCAGGTACAGGAAGATGATCGGTCGGAGGAGGCGTCAATGGCCTTGCGCCACCAGGCAAAGGCTTCCTCTTAATATTCCGTATTGACGAGCTCTCGTCACTCGAAGAGCGATGCTCATCATCTCGTGGTGGACCAGCAGGTTCTAGCGATGGCGCTTCGAAATGAACATAGTAGAGACAGCTGGCGACATCCTCGGCGGTAACGTTTTTTAGTTGTGGTTTGAAAGGTGATAGAATGACATCTGTGTTCAGAGGCGGTGTTAGTGTCAGACCCGGTGGGGGTTGAGAGGGGTGTTGTCTTACCTCGAGTGCCCGGTACTCTCGAGATATAGAGCGTTAGAGGGTCTTGTTTCTCCTGCGCTGGGTTGATAGGGTATTGAGGCGGATTGCCCGCGAGGTTATTTAGTGCTGTTAGAGAGCGAGCTTCCATTCTTGGATGTTGTATGTTGGAAAAGGTATGATGGACGTGGGGGCGAGAGGTGAGAAGAAGCCCGAGGGCGGGAGGTTGGCGAAGCAAGTAAGTAAATAATCCACCTCCAACCTCGTTTGTTCCGTGACAAAGAAAGTGCCGACAAAATATTCGCAGAATCGAAAAGGGAAAAACGAAGAGAAGATGAAATCTGGGGTATCAATTAGATTCGAGTAAAGTTAAGGTATTAAGCGTTACGTTGGGCCAAAGGGGAAGATGGGAGTCTAATATCTAAAACGGGCAATGTGTAGCAACACTAATAACTGTGAGTGATGCGACGTGGCAGAAGAGTGAGTGAAGAGAAGAAACAAGACGCAGACAATCCTTGCGTACTTGGGTTAAAAGGATCAGCCTTGCCTTTTTACTCCCCTGCCCATTTATTAACTGCCTACCATTCATTAACGGGAACCTAAGCTGAGGGCGAAAACCCAACGTCAGCTCAGCATCGGGGGCTGTGCTGCGCCGTGCCGTGCCTGACAAGTAAATATTAAAAACGGCCGCCTATTTTTCGAGCTGTTGAATTCTTGGCAGGGTCCATATTTGATGTTCTAGATGCTTCATGCGCCGAGACGTTAGTGTAATTGCCTACGACTGTTGTCCTTTTTTATTGCTATTTTTTGTTTTGGAAGCTTTTGCTTCATTTGTGATACTGGCACTTTCATGGCGATGGGCGTATTCAATGAATTGGAGTCAGAGAGTCGGAGGCTGTGGAGACGCGTCCGGAGTACGCAACGCACTCCGCGGCACTGCCGACGTCACTTTGTGGATCAGGGGTTGCGATGCCGGGCCCGAAAGGGTTCCGGGAGTTGAAAGCCTCACACTGTAACTCTGCAAAGACTACTGCTAAGCACTGTACCAACTACTTCATACACTGTCTTTAGGTCATCATCATCTCTCGTAATCCAAGCCACCTCCATCTTCCTCTTTATTCTATTCTCAGAATAAACCCTTTCGACCCTGATTCTAATCACATGCTCAGCTAGGGTCCATCCCCGACTCTAGAAACTGATCTTGTGCCATGCGCCGTCACTCAACTTCCGCTTACATGGAACATCCCTCCACAAACTGCCAGCGAATGACACAAAAGGCTGAGCTGGATAGTTGCAATGACGTATACTCTGCGCGCATAAATGCCAAGGGAGCGAACAGAAGTTTCTTTTTCATCTCATTTCTTTATGGCGCTCGGATCACCAAGAGCAACGCTACGATTGTTCTGTGGTAGGGACTTTTGATAGCGGACGATAGGTACATCATCAATGTGGCTTTGCTAATTGTTGTGACTGGAAGAATTTACTCGTCAACTTTTCATGAAAATTCGCCGAATTGCTAATAGTGTTGTTGCTAATCCCAGGTCTTGCTGTTTCGAGTCATGTTTGTAATGATATCCCGGTGGAATAGACTACCATGCCTGGATTCCAGTCTCGCCAACCCATTCAGGCTGTCCGATAACCTTTCCAACATCTTCATCTCTCTTGCCCTCAATAACATTCTGGATTAGCTCCGCACCAGTCGCTGGATCACCAGCTCCAGCCTTCTTCAGCACTTCGGGCTTTCCTCCAAGGCTCGTTGCCAGAAAACCAGGACTAATTGACCAGACTCTGACGCCGTCGTCCTTGAGGAGATGATGCCATGAAAGCATCATCATGTTGAGGGCGGTCTTGGATGATCGATAAGCCACAGCTGTACGGATCCCCTCCTTGGGCCAGCCCCGGGGAACCTCGCCAGCGAGCTTGGTTAAGTATGACTTGTGTGCGCCTTCGAGGGTTGCCAGGCCGGAGGTCAAGAAGAGGAGGCGTGGGGACTTCGAGGCAATGAGGAGAGGAGCAAAAGCCGAAGTCATGACTTGCGTACTCGAGACGTTGACGTCGTAGGACTTGTTGAAAAGCTCGCGAGCTTTCTTTGGATCGCTGGCATCATTGAACGCATCAAAGTTTGCGCCTGTAAGGCTTAGCATAAGTGTAAGGTTTAGACGTTGGGCAACTTACCAGCGTTGTTGACGAGAATGTCAACTCTTCCAAACTTTTCCTTCACATGTTCGAAGAGCCTCTCGATAGCTTCATCATCAGTGATGTCAATCTGAACCACGTCCAGACTGCTCTTGGAGCTAGGACTTTCACGCTCTAGTTCAGCGACAGCCTTCTCTCCTTTGGTAGCATCACGGCTTCCGAGGAGAATATGGTAAGGCTTGGGCGAAGCGAAAAGAGCCTTGACCGTCTCAAAGCCGATGCCGGTATTGGCACCGGTGATGAGAACGATTTCTTTGTTGTCGATCATGTTGATGTTGATGTCGGTGTTGGAGATGAGTCAAGGTTTGAGTTGGGATAGAATGAGGAAGGGGGGTTGGCTTTTATATATCACATTGTTTTCTCTGTGCCACTGATTCACAGGCGCAGGTGTAATGTGCGGTAGTTACCCCAGTGCGACAAGACGGTCGCGATGATGCGAGACTGTAACGAATGGGGTGATGCACGGGGCGGACTTAAGAACGCTTTCACGCGAGGATCTCCAATGGGGGAGAAGATCAAGATCATTGGCCCCCAAGGTGACACATGAAGTAATGTTTAAACTGGATAGATATGCATGTTTTCAAGGATTTGATAGGCTTTGAAGCAATGAAGTATCTTGGCTGGTGTATTTCTGTTTACAGAAATGAGTGTGTAGAAACAATGCTGTAATTCTCATTAAATCGACAACAATGGGAAGTGGTATTGGATCGATGTTCTCAGTACAAGCAATCTCAATACGCGTATCGCCAATCTCAAATCTGTATAGACTTACATTTATGCTGCTGACACTGATTCCTTTGGCAGCCCATAATCTTATCCGTAAATTATACGACCTCCCCTCCCAATCAGCACATTCAGCCTCAACTCTCACCGTCATAGACATCACTTCCACTTACACATGTCGGCTCCCAGCGTCTTCTCGGACCTTTTTGTGGGACCTCGCGGCCGGAGATACGCACGCTAAGACCCGGCGTCGCACTCGGACGCGGAGCAACAAAATACGAATATCAACACCGAAGTCCGGCAGATCTCGCTAGTGCATTTACCTGATTGGGAATGTTATCACAGGGGGATGTTTGCGTGCTGGTTTGTTTCGCGCTAGTAAACCGGCGGAAGGTCTCCGCGATGGGAGAGATGCACTTTCGGGGTGGCTTTCCGGTCTCTCGTGTCGGAGCGTCTTCCCGATGTCTTGATTGCTTTTTGTGAGTAGCTAAAGCTTAGAATCATTGAGATGATCAATTGCGAAATGTACCCCGCATTACATACCTTATTATAGCTAAACTACCCCGCGGTGCCGTATCTTTTTGCTTGATCCCAGCATCTTCACCGACCTCTGTCTCCATCTGCAGCTTGTCATCGCATCATGTCTATCAACAAAGTCCTCCTTGTCGGCGCAAATGGCAATCTTGGCTCAGTCCTTCTTGAAGGTCTAGTTGCCTCAAACTCCTTTTCCGTTTCCGTCGCCAAGCGCGCATCGTCCAAATCTACCCCCGCGCACGCATCCTCCGTGAATATCGTTACGATACCCGATGACCTTTCCATTGAAGGCTTAATCCCTATCCTGAAAGAGCAAGATGCTGTTATCGCTTCGTTCCCTTTAACAGGCGTCGTCGACCAGCATTTACGTCTTGCTGAAGCCTCTGCAAAAGCTGGTGTCAAGAGGTTCATTCCAGCTGATTTTGGGAGCTGTGATGCACAGAGTGAACAGGCCAAGAAGCTGTTGAAATTATATCGGGATAAGGACACTGTAAGGGGCAAGGCTGTCGAGCTTGCGAAGGAATACCAAAGTTTCTCATGGACATCGCTTGTCTGTGGGCATTTTTTCGATTATGGTATTCTCGATGGTCTGCTACACACGGATCTTGAGACCAACACTGCTGTTATCCTCGACAAGGGCGATGTCCCAGCCTCAGCATCTACACTCCATCGCGTCGCCGAAGCATTAGTTGCCGTTCTAAAGCGTCCCGATACAACCAAGAACCGTCTTCTCTACGTTCAAAGTTTCTGCAAGACACAACTTGAGGTTGTAGCCGCGCTGGAGAAAGCTACAGGCGCAGAGTGGAAGAAGGAGTTTGTAGACTCGAAGGCGTTCTTGGAGAGGGAGGTTAATAAGTTGGCGGCGGAGTACAGCCACCATGCGATGGAGGAGATTGTGTTCGTGTTGGGGGCACTGGATGCTGAGTGGCCGAAGCGGGGAGATGCATTTGCAATGAAGGAGTTGGGACTGGAGGATGAGGATCTAGATAAGGTTGTCCAGAAGGTTGTGGATGAGTGGAAGAGGGAGAAACAGGAGAAGAAGTGAGAATGTTGGACGTTGGCTTATACCAAAGGCATTAGAAGGTTAGGACTTGCCTCAAGGCTGGTTTGCTCTTCTTATGAAGGGCCATGATAGACCATGACAAGCAGAAGCATTGACTTCGTTGTGTACAGTGTTGGTCTCCTCGTTCCACCTATTCGCAAGGTGTACGTTGTGTTACCTTCTGCCACAAACAGAAGGCCTCATTCAGTCTTACTACCATCGTATTGACAGACGAAATCTGCGGCGGACAACGACTCACGTAGAATGCACAAAGCTGGACATACAGAAGCAGCAGAGGGAACACGGATGTACTCAAAAACAATGATCATCCCGCAACAACCAATCTAAATATAGCTTCACCCAAACCAAACACTCACGACCCCAAATTGGCAATCCCAACATCATATCGCTCGTATTCCTTCCCCTCACATGAATGTCAACGCTCAATGCGTCTACCCAAGAGTGATCTTCAGGGTCCTCCTACGCCATCCTTTCAGCCCCCAAGCCAATCCACGTGCTTCACTTACATCACCGGCTGTCATCCTCATTCCTTCGTTTGGAAAGTGGGATTCTGTTTGGACTACAAAGATCGGATCGTCGGCAGCGATTGTGACAGGTTTTGCAAAACCTCGTATTTCGGTCTGGGCTGACGATGTTGGTATTTTGAAGGTGCGAGGGTTCAAGTATAAGAGGTGACGATGTTGCTGCTGGATTGAGAGATGCTTCTGGCGTCAAGGAGCCCCAGTACTACCAGAAACACATTTTACTGTTGATAATTCTTTAACTAAAACACTATATATCGTCCTGCGTACCTTGAAAACATGTGGTCTCTCTACTTCCTCACAGCCTTTGTCGCAATGTAATCCCTCCCTTCCATACCCAAACACATCCAACTAACACACTCAGCTCTCCTGCCATCGCAAAGAAATCCTCCAAGCCCTGCCCAACCGTCACAACCACTGCAACTCTCTGTACAACCTGCGTTGTCCCCGCCTGTCTCAGTATCGAAACCATTTCCTCTCAGCGAAACTGCCCCTCCAAGGTCCCAACCTCTGGCACATCATTCCCCTGCTCCAAGTCAAAATGCCCCAGTGGCTGCGCAACTTCCTACACCTACGCTTCAGCCTATGGAACTGTTACCAAGAAACCTAAATGTCCCACTGTCACTGAAACAGCGACTATTTGCTCTGATTGTATTAGACCGATGTGTTTGACCCTGGAGACAGTGAGTTCGGTTTGCGGATGTCCTGAGTCGCCTGCTACAGTCACGACCAGCTTCCCTTGCGGCGAGGATTGTCCTGTTGGTTGTGGGACAGAGTATGTAACTCCTACTGTTACGCCGAATTGTAAGAAGAACGAGGATTAGAAGATGAGGCTGGTAATGAGCCGCTGTGGTTGGTAAGGTTTAAGGGACGATGGTGTATTTTTCTAGGACCAGGAGGAAAATATTTGAGACATGGAAGAATTGCAAGACAGTTATACGGTGTATTGGGTCTGGCATGGGTCTTTGAGAATGTCAACTAAATGTTACCGGAATGTAAAACCCTTCATTTTATTGTAGCCTATAAGCGCCGAAGTACCAAATGACAATGCAGAACAATCCACTCTCTTTTCAAGCAAACCTTTCATCAATAGGGTTGAGATTGCCCAACCAACCTGATCAATCCCAAGTAAGCGTTCCTGATATGGTGTTGATGTGTGAGACATATCTGCTACTAAGTGCCTGCCACTACGCCAACATTGTCTGCCGCGAATTGGAACGCAAATTGCCAAACCCCATATTTTTGTAATTCTAGATCTGCAATACCCGGGAATAAAGAATGTTATTCAATGAAGGAGCCTTATCGTGGAAATGCTGTGAATAGTTGACAATGAAGAGGCTGGGATGGAACAAGAGTATATAAGACTTGCAGATGGCTTGGCTAAACATCATTATCAATCACCCTACTTACAACAACTACCACTCATAATATCGACATCAAGGCCACTATTCACACAAGTTTACAATGATGACTACAAGGATGCATCTATTAGTCCTTCTTCCCTTAGTCCTTCTCGCAGTCGCCCTCCCTCAACCTCCCCCGAAGTACATCGGCTGCATCGCCCAAACATCAACTTTCTCAGCAACGACCCTCCCCTCACCTTTCACAACTCATCAATGCCTCCAAGCCTGCGCCGCCAAAGGTAGCCTGGTCGCAATCGGTAGCGGAACATGTTACTGCGATAACGGTAGCGCATCTGCATCTTTCGACCTAGTCGATGAAACTCGCTGCACAGAGCTCTGTATCGTTGGCGACGAGACCAGCGGCAAGTGTGGAGGGCAAGGCGTCTTGAGTCTGTACCAGATCAACGACTGTGATGGCGGCTGTGCGAAGAATGGAACTATTCCGCCCGTGGTGCAGACTCCTTGTACGCTTTGTGGACAGGCGACACTTGTCCCTACTCCTACAGCGGTTCAGAGGAAAGCTGGGAGTCCCTGTCCTTTTGAAGGATGCAAAGCGGCGCCAGCTCCTATCGCCACGCCTGCTGGAAACTCGACTGCCAAGATTTGTCCGTCTGGAGGATGCAGTTCCAATGGCCAAGGAGGGCAGAGCGGTAGTGGAGGAGCTGGTGGCCAAGGTGGAACAGCAGATACGCAAAATGGATCTTCTGGTGAAGGGTCCAAGGCTGCACCGGGGCTTGCGAGCGAGAGCCCAAGATTGTACTCACCAAGTATACTATCAGCTATTGCGGCCGTGATCTTTGGGCTGCGATTCCTATGAGGGAAACGAAGGGAAAGGGAAATGGCTGGCAAAAAGGAGAAGAATGGGCACATTCGCTTGCATATTTTGGAGTTTAACGGCTGGGCATGATTCATGATTTGATGGACACGGAAACGGGAACGGAAACGAAGGATAGCTTGCTGACTTGTTATTACTATAAAATACCAACTTTGACAATATGCTACGATCTCCCAAATGAGCAGTGAGCCAGTAGAGGAAGGATATTGCAAGATTGACCTCCCTACGCCTTCGGTGCCTCAGTCAGTGGCACGTAACGAACTCCAAACAGCTTCTTCTTGGTGACCTCTCCATTTCCATCCTTCTCGATTCTCCAAACGTGCTGGTTGTACCCCATCTTGTCGTCATCGACAGGGATGAACATACTATAGCTTGTTAGCATACTCGCTGAATCAATACGATCTGACTTACCACCCTGGAGCCTTCAACTGCTCCAACAACTCGGGATGAATCTCCACCGCAGAAGCCCCGACATGAATAACATCCCAGCCTGTCCCCTCACTCCTCTCTCCCTCTCTCGGTTCCTCAACCCATCCTTTCCTCCCGTCACCAAACCTAAATCTAACCTTTCCACTCTCAAGCAACCTTCTTCCCTCCACACTCTTCGACATATTTGTCTCACCAAGTTCTTTCAGTTCACGAATATGCTCAAGACCGACTACAAGGCCCTTCTCGCCAACAAGCTCCGCCATAACGTGAGTCAGATACCCAGATCCAGAACCGACATCTAGGACCCGAGGTGCCGGCGATGTCGATGAGGGGAGAAGATAGCTGAGAACATGCTCGATGGCTGAGGCGTGCATATGCGGTGCTGATATAGTTGCTGAATAACCGATGGGCTGGGGCGAGTCTTCATACGGCATTGCTGGAGCGTAGTGAGCTCGGTCAACCTGGATGATCAGTATGAGTTTTGAGACGGGGACAGGAAGTTTACCTTGAGGAATGCCTCTTTCACTCGAGAGTCGGTAATGAGACCGTTCTTCCACATGTTCTCAATAAGAGCCGAGTTAGTGTCTCCACTGCATGTCCACGCCATGTTGATACTGAAGAATCTCTGGTGTGTAAGTCGACAGGTGTTTCTATAGAGGCTAGAGGCAAAAGAGGGGAGATGGAATGATTTCTTGGTGAAAGCCACGATGACGGTGCGGAGATCAGTGATGTGAGACGCTGTAGGGGAAATTAAGATACAAGATTGATGATGAGCAAGGTTTTACTGATTTTGGAGAGGAAGGCGTGAGTTGTAAATATCGTAGGTAGGTAAGGTAGCCCGAGCTGCCGAAGCCAGTGCGGGGCCGTTCAGTAATACGGGGATCGGCGACGGGTAACCCCACAGACCAAATCACCACTGACATTCACTAACAGGGGCTTTAATTTGCGAGATCGTTCACTACCAGGATGGTAGACTAGGGAGGAGGATGATTCGGGAATAGAGGTTTTGATCCTTCGTATCGGGTTTACAATAATTTAGCTGAAGGACAGAGATCGAGAACAGGAAGAACGAAGACCCTTCTCTTATTTATCACGAGCCCTTTTTAAATCTACGGTTCTCAGGCAGCCAATCGTAAATACAACCAAAATCATGTTAACAGACAGATATAGAGACGTATGAAACTGCGTGTGACGCGCCAAACACTAAGCTTGTAGTAGGAACCAAAATATCCTTCCCATCCATCCACCCAAGAAACGCCAAAAGGAAAAGAGTCAACGCCTACGTCTCTCGACTGATGCGCTTCCATGATATAATGGTATTGTTGTACATATTCAAACCCGCTAATTTAGACTACTCGCTCGTTCGACTCTCCCTCAGCGATGATCGGTACACCAAGACCGCGATCAGGGCTCTGGAGGACGAGCTGCTCGTGACGTCGTGCTCGTAGAAACTCGGCGACGCTCTTGATAAGAAGGAACCAGCCGACTACCATGAGCACGTATCCTAGCCACTCGCCTCCACTAATGCTGCCGAGATCGTCGTCTGTTACGTCGCCTTGCTTGAAGTTGTGGGAGTTGGGATCGGGTGGTGCGGCGTAGCCATCGGGGCCGCTCATCGCTGGGGGTTCGTCTTCTGAAACGCCTTTCATGTAGAAACCGTATTGAATTAGAGTTATGCCGAGACCAGCGCGAGAACCGTTCTTCGCAGCGTGGGTTGAGTGGAGAAGATATGTAAGGAGGAAACCGACGAGCTGGAAGGATGTTGAGATCATTCCGTTCCAAACAAAGGAAAAGAACGAGCCAACAGGCATGCCGTCGATGTAAACCTCGTCAGGACCTCCCATACCGGGAGCGAGAATAGTCGTCTCCCAGTATGGAGGAGCAGCATCGGCCGCAGCTTGTTCGTAGGACTATTAAAGTTAGTGACACATACCCGAAGGATGTTTATTTGGACAACATACCGGTGGTAACTCGTCTTTCTCAGGATCACTGTTCCCTCTCTCTGGGCGCGCAGACAAATTGGCAAAAACACCATCTGATCCAGAACCACCTCCTACAATTCTTGTTGACCTTGAACCGGACGGCGTTGGTGCCGGAGCAGCCGGTTGTGCAGGTGTTGGTATTGTGTTGACATTCTCCATAGATGGCGTCGAGTTTTGTCGCATCAATCGCCTCCGGTCATCAACCTCATCGTCGCTATCGTCATCATCGTCAAAGGCATCGGCGAGAGTAGCATCGACCTGGCGCGTTGGTTGAGGAGAAGAAGATCGAGAGTGAAATGAGGGAGGTGGCGAGTGGGGGATTGGATGAGAGAGATTGTTGTTATTGGTGTTGTTGTTGTTTCGGGCGTCAAAGTCCTCCTCGTCTTGACCGTTAATCTGAGACCTTGTTAGCATGCTCAAAACACCGCTGCTGATCGCGCGACTTACTCGTTCGTATCGTCCGGACATGATGGGCTAATCGTCTGGCGGTGTCGGGCTGCCTCCCGAATCCGCTTACCAAAAGGAAAAGATACGCGATGTCGTAGGAAGAGGAGAAGATTGAAGAGACTCGGGAACGAAGATAAAAGGCAGAGATGAAACCAGTGCGAGAAAAAAAGGAAAAGAGGATCTTCAAGGAACGACGGCGAAAGGGTTTAGTTTTGGGTTTTGGGTGTGCTTGCGTTGACTTTGAAGTTTGACGATTACGAAACAGACAGCGACAGGACGGGAGGAGAAAGCCTGCCTGGGGCGAGCGCCTTAGTCGATATGCGGACGGCGGCTGTATTCGGATTCGGTATCGACACATCGGACACAGTGTGAAATTGAACAGGGGATGGTCTAGAGGGGTCTTCAGGGGTGATGCGCCGAAGTATCCGCCCACTGAAACGCCGTGGCGCACTGTGATGCTACTTTGGCTTACGGAATCTTTTCATTCATAGGCGGGCAGCCCCTAATCAAAGTTCAGGGGCACATCAACAAACCCAGATCTGGACGGTGTTCTCGAGTGCGAGTCTATGATGGAAGATCGTGGAAGAATGGCAAAAGAACTTGATTCATTCTTTGTATGACTCTTGACTTGAACTTGCAAGTGGGCTGTGTCAAGTAGAGTTGGATCCACCTCCACATTGAATCAGATCACGGGCTTGTCCTCATCAGGTTGAAGAATGAATGAGGCAATCCATTTCAAGGGTCTCGTGGCAGCCTGAGGCAAATTGCGCATGACACCAATCATATGCCTTTCAATTACAGTCTCCCAAGAGATCAACACTGTGACGGGCGCACTGTCTTATGGAATTTCTCGATGGTTGACGTCGAGATATTCTGCTGCAGAGAGATCCAGTTCTAGCAACGGCATCTTCACAATTCACAATGTCGCGACCATTATCTGTAAGTAACTGCCTGCTACGAAAGTACAGTGACTAAATATTCGCTTTTTCCTTGTAGCAAAAAATCTACTCCGACGTCTTTGCGCGCTGGCCAAAGCAGGCCCTTCGTCCCGATCACCAACTCCAAGATGTCCTAGGCAAAGCCGTAACCGAGCGATTCCAGACTTATAAGCCCTCTATGGAGCGCGAGGAGCTTCTCAAGGCGCGGGCGTTACAATTCCTTCTCCAAGACCGATATAACGATCGAGTACGTACCACGACATAGCGAACACAATCCGGTGCTAATAAAAGCACAGTTCAAGCTCAATGGTAGATTACTCGAGCCAAAGAGCCAACCGACGTATTTTGCGGATCTAGTGAGGGAAATCGACGAGGCGCCGAACAGATCATGGTTGGAGAGATTAGGCAAGCGATTAACAGGAATGATCCGATTCCAATAATTGATGGACGAGAAAACGACTTAATGCATGGAAAGGGTCCTGCCGAACGACATTGGCATCTGACGTGTATATGTATTGTACTTGTACATTGTATCAAAAGCGATTCCCCGTATTTGTTCATGTGCCCATATTCAACGCCCTCTAGATCGCTCAGCCCTGTCTAGATGTACTTCTCATCTGGATCTATCTTGTTAAACCACACTTGGATCTGCTCATATGCAGTAAACACCAATCCTCCAGAAACTACTAACCTCGCCAATCGTGGCAGCGCACCGCTCCAGAACGTCAAGACACCCTCCTGCTTGAAGATAGTCGTCGCGCACTTGAAGCTGTTGCCATAGGTCTTTTTCGCCTCGATACTCTGCATGCGTGTCTTGATAGTATCAAGCGGTTGTGTCACATATACAGTGATCAAACCAGCCAAACCACCGATTGCAAAAGTACCAACAGCACCAAGCTTCTCGCCAGGTGCTGTGTATGACTCGGCCATTTGCTTGAAGAAGTTATAGGCGGTGAAGCGTGTTGCGCTGTTGGCAGCTTGTCGAGCGGTCGTGGGAACGAATCCTTGGAAGAAACCTCGGAGACCACGTTCACGGGCGATGATGGGGACGGCGTGCAGGAAGCCGCGCATTCGAGGCTTAGCGGACTTGCGGTCGTCGATACTGCGATTGTAAGCTTGGGCCCTGAGGGGGAAGAAGTTAGCTTACAGAGTGGTCTTGATACTCTCGGTGGGAGTCACAGCAAGCAATGACTCTGTGACTCCAGCACCGAAACCAGCAAGGACAGTACGAGGCCCAGAAAGATTGCCATTCTCATCGACTAGAAGCGCCTTGTACTGATCAAACGCAACGAATCCTAGCCATTGTCAGTCGATGCGACGCACACAAGTTCGGGGAGCAGCATACGGATTCCAGCCTTGGCTGCGTTGCCAATGATGAGAGTGGTGCATCCGGCATACCACTGCTTGCCGAAAGGCGGCCAAGGGAGCTTCTGTCCTTCAGCTAACCGCCTGTTCAACTGCGACCTGGTCTTTGCAACTACATCAAATCAGTATTATAGCGACTCGACGGAGGAGTAAACGTACACTCAGCGGGGTAGGTGATAGCTATACGACAGCTTGGTTAGCTAAATCTTCAGAGTCATGTCGTGTGGACATACCAATCTCAATGGCGCCGGCAGTCGATCCAGCGATGATGGATCGCAAGGGTGTGGGTTGCTTCTTCTTTTCGCCTGTTTGTGTTGTCGACGCCATGATTGCTGTCCTGCCCGGTTATGGTCTGCAGGTGGTGTTGGTGTTGACGGGAGTGGGAACTTTTTTTTTGGGCGTGGGACGGGATGGATTTCGTCACTTTTGGCACAGATGGGAGCTGTTGTAATTTACACGTGCGCCGATGTCGCTGTAGTGTAAGTGTAATTACAGTGGTTGGCTGATGGACACGGGCGAGTGATGGAGTACTCCGCATATGCTTGGGCGCCGGGAGCAATCCGTTGAAACAGCCACGGATGCCTCCTTATTTTAGTAACACATCCAATAAGGAGTGCTAAGTAAAGGGATAGCTACAGTTCATTTCAGATTCAAACTAAAATTACGCCGCCGGTGTTAAGTTCAAGCCGTCGGGTGTTCCTGAGTCGGCATGTCACGGCCCAAGTCAACTTCAACCTCGGCGTACGTTTGAGGCTACGGATACACGTATTGCTCTAACCACGGCCCAGATCTTGTTTCTTTATGAGACCGCCATCAATAATTTCGCAAAGACACCTACGGCTTGCATACGTGTGGCGTTTCTGTTCTATGAGAAAAACGTAGCTTATTGCCCATAGGACAGTCTGTCATCGCTGGACTACTTAGATGAAGATGGTGATCAAGTATGGTAGTCCTTCAGGACAGCCTGCATTAAGCAAGGCAAGGGATATCGCACCAGGGAATCCCTAACGACACCACAAGCTGTTATGGAGCATTTAGAATCGCTGTGTTCTGAAATGGAGGAACGAAGTGAAACGTCTGGAACCTGTGCAGGCTTGTGAGCATATTCGTTGCGACTAGAAGTTTATGTATTTTCCTATGATAGCTTAATCATGGCAGTAACACTTCATCTAAATGCTGACCAACTCCACTGATGCTTCATTTCTCATACCTGCGTACTCATGTCGACTCCTTCTACTTCTTCCTCCCCCATTTCTGCTCCAACCCAGCCTTCCACTCGTTGAAACTGGCCACCTTGCCATTAACCAACAATATCTCTCCTCTGTGCAATACTCTTCCCAATGGAGGTACAGTAAACCACTGATGATCACTCCTACAGATCAAGTCATCTCTATGATCGCTCGTCTTGTTCCCCTCGCCCTTGATGACAGACATACACTTTGCATCGTACGTCTCCATGCAGTACTCACAGATGTAGTACTCATCCGAAGGAGGGATTAGATCGAGACATTGAGCGCAATTTTGGCGCATTGTTTGGATCTCTGGGAGTTTGGGCTCGATGCGTGAAAGGAGGGGTGAGTCTTCCGGGGTAGAGGTGAAGACCTTAGGATCGACTTTGCGCATGGACTGGCTGAGGGCGAGAGCGTTTTCGATGTCGTCGGCGGCGATGAAGAGGCCGAGGAGGTTATCCAGGGCGTATTCGTCATTTTGGACATCATCGTCAGAGAGAATATCAAGACTGTCGTTGATGAGTTGCCGAAGATCGCGGTCTGTGGAAGAACTTCGACCGAGGAGACGATTGAAGAGGATCATGTAGATGGCTGCGATGTTGACATCTGAACCAACCATCTCGATCGGCATATCCTGGTTCTGATGCCTACTTTGCTTCTGCTTGATCTTCTCAAGATCTTCGAGCCAAGTGTCTGCTTCAGGCGTTCTTAAGCCGGCATGCAGAATACGTTCTTTGTACAGGGAAGCAAGTTTCTGGAATGCGAGAGCATAAGCCTGTCGCGTGGGAACGTTACCGCGAGGCCGGTATCCAAGCTGTGTTATACCCTCGAACAAATCCAGCGCAGAATCGATATCGCGACTGTACGTGTACGTCGCGCCAAGTGCGAGACGAAGATACAGCGCCTTGAGGGGATCGCGAGTTGCGGTTGCGACCTCAATCGTGAAGAGAAGAGACTCGTAAATGAAGTCTGTTTCACCCATTTTGCTAGCTGCCTTGGGGATCCAGTCTATGACCAGAGGTTTGTTATGGAACTCGAGCAAAAAGTCAACAAGTCTTGTGCGCTTGTGTTCTGTATTAGTGACCTCTTCTGAGAGTTGTTTGAGGAACTGGATGACAGCTTCATGGCGGTTCTCAGTGGCCACTAGCTCGAGGTATCCGAGTTCAGGCTCGAAATATTCCTTGCATTCTTTGCGATCCAGACCGACCAATTTGGCACTCTTCATCGCCTTGACGAAGTATTCGAGTGCTTGGTCAACTTTGTGGAGTTCCTCGTAACAAGTGGCTATGAGAATGTGATCCTTGTACAGACGCCATTTGCAGCTCTTCAAGGCTTGCTCATCAAGCTTGCCGCTCGCGATACTTTCCTCCTCAATCGCTTCACACTTGAGAGTTTGTTCCAGAGCCTCTTTGAAGCGACCGTCACGCGAAAGACAGTATGCGATACGACCACGTGTCTCGACACTATTATTGTCGAGGGCAAGGGCCTTATCGTAATGTCCCAGCGCCTTGCTGTGCATGTCATTCGTGAGGTATGTGCTTCCGAAGCGACGATGCCAGTGAGCACTCTCTGGGATCTTTGCCCACTCTGCTGCTTTGACTATTCGGTTCTCGACAGGGATCTCAGTCCAGTGGGTGTTGCAGTCGGACCAGGAGTAGCCCTCTTGCATGAATGCGATGGACTGGACAATCTTGAAGCAGAAGAGGGTGGGGATGTATTTCTTGAAGTCTTCTGAGAGCCACGCTCGAGCGTAGAGGTCTCCGATGGGCTTGAAGATACCGGGGGATTCCTTGACGCCTTTGCTGGCCCATTCCCTAGCTTCAGGACTGAGAGAGGATTGGACATCGGGATCACCCATCCAGCGCTTGAGACCTTTCATGTTGGCATCTGTAAGGACATCGAGACCCTCGTCGTTCTTCTCATACATAAGAGTCCAGTCGAGAATGGTGTTCCCGTCAGTGAGCATCTTGTGCACATACTCTCCAAGCTCTTTCTTCTCGGGCGCAGGCACTGTTGCGGGATCGAGAACAGCTAAATGCTCCTGCCAGTACCACGCAGCGTACTGCTTCATGGATTCTCGACCACTAGCGCTGAGACGGTATTTCTCAAAGGCGGTCTTGTTAGTGAAGATGGACAGACAGGTCCTGAGGATGTGAATGCGCGAAATGAGAGGATCGAAGCCAATGCCCGCACCGAGCTTTGAAGAGTTTTGTGTACTGAAGAACTCCTTGACTGAAGAGTGGAAGAAAGTAATCCACGTATTTGTCTTGCTCGATCGGAAGTCCATTTCACTCATGGGGTCAAAAAGGTCGGAGTTAGCAGCTGGACTCACGCCACGTCCAGGGCTTACTCGCCCAGGACCCAAAGCCTGGATCGGGCTCGTGCGACGCAGAGGAGACAAGTTTCTACCCAGGTCGGGACTCCGGCCGAAGACCGTTGGACTCTTGGGACTTCCACTTCGTCCTGATCCTGGACGACTCGCTGAACTTGAACGCCTTCCGGAGCCGAGATCGCCGTTCTTGATGCGCTGTTGCTTCTCATGCTCTCGAATGAGATCGTCAGTTGTTAAACCGTCTTCGCGCTCGAGTTCGAAAAAACATGCGTATTGACCGCGCAGGGTTTCTTCGAGGTGGAAAGGAGGATCCCCGAAACGCATGATGAGGACTGCTTCCAACTGCTCGAGGGATAGAACCTCTTCCGCGCACGCGACCCACTGGAGCATTTCGTTCAAGTCTCTCGTCTGATCTTCGTATAGTGTCTCCGAAAGGTTCTTGAGCGTTTGTCCAATGATACCGTTGATCTCCTTTGGATATGATTGCAAACTGGTGAGGATGCTTTGAGGATGTCGTTTACGACTAATATCCTCTAGCATGAACTTTGCGAGAATGAAGAGACCGTCGGCTTGCTTGATCATGGCGTCAATGATCTTTTGTCGAAAGTCGGGAGGTGTGCGGCTCAGGTTACGAAGGTGCCAAACGCTATTCTCGATGTATAACTTGACATCCTCGGCGTTGCGATCGGGCGTGACGTGAAGGGTTGTGATGACTTGCGTTCCCCTATTTCCTGGATCGAGAGTGTAGGTAACAGTCTCAGTCATGTACGTCCTTCCAATGAGAGCAACCTGGAGCGTGACATGTTTCGGTCTCTTGTCAGATTCATCATCTGAGCCCATTTGCTGGAGTAGTTCCTCGACTTCAGCAGAATCCGCCTCATCGATACCATCGAGGAAGATGTAAATCTCTTTCTGTTGTTCTTCTTGCTGGAATGGCTGGACAAAGAGTTTTCGGTAGGCGCTGGGGATGGTGCGGATCTCATCGATGCTGCGAAGATTCTTGAGAAGCTGTTTGGCGTAAAAGGGATCGCTTTCGCTTAGTTGGTAGGCGAGATCACGGAGAGCTTGGAGAACTGAACGTGTCTCGGGATTGTTGTCTCTGAAGTAGAAGTACGCAAGTCGCGATATATGCTGTGTTCCCCAGGACACGAGTCTAGTGGTCAAATACGACTTGCCAGTTCCTGCGAGAATTTTAGTTGGCGTTCAGAAATTAAGGTCAGAGGCACTTACCGGCTGCACCTGTAATCCAGAGGAAGTTGGTCTTCCTATCGAGCCAAGCTTTAAATCCACCATCTGTAAGGATCCAGTCTCCGGTAGACTCCGCGCGTGACTTGTTGAACATGGCAAAGAAGTCCTCAGGGAACGGCGAAGGGTCTAGAATCTCCTTGAGTTTATCTTGATGCGCCGCGATGGTACGCTCACGGCCTTCCGACCTCATCTGCAACATTGTTTGGTTCATCTCCTCAAGCTTACTCTGCATATTCTCCGTCGTGAGATTGAGCTTGTTCACACCTCCATAAGTATCTGCAAGAACCTGCCTCTCTTCGCCAATGTTAAGAGCCTTCAGCTTATCGAGCGCTTCTTGCACAGGTGTCCCTTTGCCGAACAATGTACGGAAGTAAGCCTTGAAGCGACCGCGACGAACCTCCTTGGCAGCCAAGACGAATACTTCAAAAAGTTGCGCCAGAATAGTGACGACCTTGTTTCGCAATGCATTTCCCATCTTATACTGCACATAAACGTCCAGCCGCGATGTAAAGTCCTACAATTGTCAGTAAAGCCTCAAGCGGGGTTAATCGACATCACTCACCTTCAAATGTTCAAATAGCTCAACGATCGTATCATACGCTGAGGAAACATCTCTCGCTGCTCCAATGAGATATGCAACAGCGCCAAAGATTCCCTCCGCTGGCGCAAATGAGTCTGCCGCAGCACCACTCACGATCTCACCGATGACTTCAACGGGCGTAAGGCAAGCCGCCATAGCGCTAAATATTGACTGCCGCTTCTCGCGGAATTTAGTAAACTGATCATTCTGCTTGTCAACTTGCTTGATCAGGTCTGTGACGTTGTTTATAGGCGGGTCAAGAAAATCGCCGAGTTTATCCTTGGAGTCGGAGGAGTACAGCTTGCTAGCATCGTCGAGGATTTGCGCAAACTGTGCTTCCGCTGTGTCTTTTTCTTTGCGGACCGCCATGATGCCTTGACGGCCCTGAAGAAGATCTCTACGAAGAAAAAAAAAGGGACTAGAATGAAAGAAGTTATGGTGCAGAAGAGAGGTGAATATAAAAGACGGTTGGCGTTTCAGAAATCAGGCTGAGATGGAAGCGTTCACGCTATGACTCGTAACCAACGAACTTGGCGGGGGCCAAAACGAATGATAAAAAACTGAGGTATCAAAAGAGTCCGAACATTAATCCCTGTAAGCCTGTAAGGGTCCGAAAATGAAAGGAGGATCTGGTTGCATTTGCTGCTTACGGTGCATATTATACCATGCCTCTGTTGGTAAGGCTGAGCTGTGTGGTAGGGCGATCTTTGGGCTGTGTTGTTGTAAATCTGGGGCTACTTCTTGGCTATCGACTGAGGGTTCGGAAGACGGCATTTTCGAGAGTTGAAATGCCAATCACAAACATTTCAAGTACATAAAATAACCAGCCTCGATGTGTCGTTAGGCGCTCGTCATCAAACGGGAGGCGTTCAGCCTGAGACGCTTGCTCATTGAATGGTTTCACCGTATGTCTTGTAATTCTCCCCACAATCCACTCACATTGGGGGCTTGATTTGTAACGTGACCATCATTTGTGACTGGTTTGTTGTCTGGGTGCGTAATAGAAATGGTTGATCTTTACGCTTGCTATTAGGCAGCAATCTGTTATAAGCCATTGGTTTAGGTACCTAGGTAGTTTACGATGCTCGCCCTTTCAGCCTTGTCTTTAATAAGCTGGGAAAGCGATCGTACCGGCACCACTGAGCCTTCAGGTCATTGCATCAGGCTGGGCTACGAAGCCAACCGAAAGTGGACTCAAGATTCCATCGTAACCCTTCTGGCGGCCCGTCCCGCTTTGTCCTCTTACCGTACTTCAACTTGACTCTCTAGCTACAGTGAGACAGGCCCTTCATTGACCTTTAGGGTTCCTCACACGCCATATAGCTAGCTATATGCCGTCGTTCCAACATCAAGCAGTCTCCTCAATAACGAATACTATGAGAAACACTGGCATTGATGATAGTACGTGATTCATCTTTATGTTAGATAAGATGATTGAGATTGTTACTTAGAACCAACAGAACGTAGCACGGGGTTTTACAAGAGTCACCATGGCCTAATACAATAAGAAAGCTAAACTGAAATATTGCAACATATATGGAAGTCTCTTAAGCGCTGGGCGACAGAATACTGGTTTAAACACCAGGGTACACGCTTTGTTACGCGACATGATATAAGCCACCCCAGGCAGCAATAGCCTTTATTACGCGACCGCACATTTAAGCATTCTGGCGAGATCTCTCAACCGAGGCATTCCAGTGTCTTTAATTCAGCAGTAAATAATACCTAAAAGTTATAAAAATGGTCAAAAAATTGGGTTGCGTCTCTTTGATTACATGTGTCATCCTTAGTGCAGGGGCCATGCTACTATAGAACTGTTAGTAGGTGCTCGAACGCTGGAACTTAGGGGGGATTGCTCTTACATCTTCTCTGTATTTTTTCAAGTTGGACCATAGGCCAGCGGTTTACCCGCTGGCAAAAGCTCTAGTATAGAGGTAGCTTATATAGCCTTGGAAAGTAAGGTATTTTTATTCAACATTTTACTTGCATATATTCCTACCATTTCTTAATTGGAAAGTAGCCATAGATGCCTGTCTTGCTTAGGCGTTGCTTAAATCCCGTAACAATCTCTGACAAGTTGAATGAGATAATACTAGCCAAGTTATTCATGTGTCTTCTCTCAAGCGCAACACCCTGAATTGGTAGGTATATCTTCTATAAAGTGAAATTTGAAGATTGAGTGTTACTGCTAATATTATTAGACATCTTTTATTTGGTTATAATTATAAGGAGAGCATTAACTGGGCATTAGTATAGGAGGTCTTGTGCTTGCAATCGAACGAACTTGCAATGAATCAACAGGAAAAGAGACAGTAGCTGAGCAAAACGATAGGTAGTAACTCGCGAGTATTTTGGTGCCTGTGCCCTAAAACTCCTCTAAAAGCTTACGGGGCTTTAGGGTGATCGGCGGGGCATAAACAGGCAGCCAGCTGGGACGAGCTGGTTCAAGAGATAGATGTATTAGCAGGCAAACCCAATGACAAAGGGCATTTGGTCTGAGGATGAAATACATAGTAGGCAATGTTCCGGAACATGGAAGTATCGGTCAAACACAAGCTAGAACAGAAGCGACAATGCTTCCAGGCGTTTCCTGAGTAACCCCAAGCAGCCCAGAATCCGACTCCTCCCACGACGATGCAACAATACAGCGAGCTTTCCCTCCCTCAGCTGCCTCATACAATTGAGCGACGGCCAAGTCAAGAATCCAGCCGCCTTCACCATTGTCGCGCTTCTTTCGCGCTCCATCTATAAGCTCACTCGTTGTTTGTCTTCTGACATCCCATTCACTTCCTGTTCCCTTCTGAAAAGCTTCCAAGAGCTCGTTCTGACATGTTTTGATGGAAAGCACTTTGACGTGTTGATTCGCTGTTTCTTCGGGGCGTTGAAGGACTCCAACTACCGACTGACCTATGCCTTGGAGAGTAGTACCGGTAAAGTACTCTTCGCCTTGATCATAGATAATTGCACTGCGGTTCTTGATGTGGAATCCCATAGTAGGGAACCGTTTTAGCGCCCAGTCAATGGGGTTGCCAGTCGCGATACTGGTCCAAGTAAAGTTGGGGTTCGCAGCAGCATGTTCTTTCGCACGATCGACACCAACAGTTCGCTGGGCGCGCACTGCTTCAAATTCAGGATAGCTTCTGAACTCTGGACCCCAGCCGTAGTCATCAGTGAGGAAACGTTTGACACCAGCGGCGAGAGCAGCGTCAATCATGGTCGCTTGCAGACTAATGCCAGCTGGACCGACAACACATACAACTGCGTTCTGACCAGACAAAGCTTGGGTAAGTGCATCTAGTGTATAGTCTGTTCTGATTATGGGAATTCCATCTGGAAATGTGGACTTGGATTCAGTCCGGGTGATGATGGTGATATTGAAGCCCGCTTTAGTGAGAGCGGCAGTGATGGGGGTGCCGAAGTTGCCAGAGGCCTAGCTGTGTTAGTGGATACACTACTTGCACCATGGATGGATGTCTTACACCAAAGATGGCGACTTTCTTAAGTTGGGTGGCGGACATTGTATAGGTTTAGTGAGATCGCTGTGTGTAAGTGAATGTTTCAATGGATGAGAATGTCTCGATTTGGTTGACTTTATCCCCAGTGCAGCCCCACCAGGCGGAATTCCGCCCAGGCTAACACTACCTGGCTGAGGCTAATTTGAACATTCGATGAGAGCAATTCTACCAAACCCAGCGGAGTAAGTAAAACTCAGGATCTCTATCCTAAATGATAAAAAGACTTGTGTAAATTTAGTATATGCTAGTAAACTTTTAGACCATCTTATTTTAACACAGTTTTCTTGCTCCCCGAGGGCATCCAGCCTATCAATTCTCCTTTGATGGCTTCTTTCCATAGATGGAATAGCTAATTTCTGGTCAGATATGTTCTCGTGAAATTTGAAGCCAACTTACAGTGGCCAATACGCATGAGTGTTTCTGTCAGCCATCGCCTTCCGTTGATGGACCAGCCAGAGATTCACTTCCTCAGGTGTCCATCCGTGAGCACGAGTCAATGGTGCCATGGTGAAGGCCTCAAGACCGCAAGCCATATTGGTATAGCACCAACTTCCGAGCAACTTAGCCTTCTTGTCTCGGGGCCAAGAGTTGATTGGCCACTTGAACTTCTCAACAACGACATCCTCAAAGCCGCTGTCCTTCATGATGTCCACGAGAGACAGGATATCGAGGTATGGTCGGCCAAACATGACAGACGCTTCATTCAACAGGGCCAGAGACTTGAGCATAATATTGTCTGGGCTGAGACTGCCGTCATCGGACTTGATGTTTACGTCGACTTCTTGGATTTCGAGATATCCACCAGGGACAAGGTTGCTGGACTTATGAGCGTGGAACATAAAAGTCCAGACTCGTACTTACTTGAAGCACTTGGTCAAATAGTCGCCCCAGTCTGCGATGCAGGATGTCATGACACGACTGTGGATATAGTCAAATGGCTGACTGTAAGTCCACTCATCTTCGATATCATCAATGACAAAGTTCACGTTCGGTGGGACGCTACAATCGTTAGTGAAAGCTCATGCATACTCATACTGAGTCATACAAGTCTGGTTGGATTGGCGATAGATCAACCCCAGTTACCTAGACATCGTGTTAGAAGACAAGCAGTTGCCCTGAGAGGGCACAGTTACCTGAGCTTCAGGATGCTCATCTGCATAATCGATAGCCCAAATGCCAGTACCTGTCCCGACATCCAGAACATGCTCAACATTGGCATCTGGTTTGTTTGGCGGTGACAAACCGAGTTTATCGTCAAAGGTGAGCAGAAACAGGTTATGTTGAAGATCTTCGGTGATTAGCATCTATGGTTCCCTTTTTGAAGGTGGCTTATCATACCAAGTCTCTCATTTTCAGCCTCATCATTTGGCAAAGCATATTCTTGAATGATGGGGTTAGCATCCGAGCGTCGGGTGTGACCATTGAGAAATCTTACTACCGTCTTTGTAGGCATGATATGTCCTGCCATTCTCTCGGCGATAATTCAGGATCGAGCTAGAGACACTGGCGGTAGAAAACTGAAGGTCCTACAAATAGTTAGTCTACAAGGACTGTATTTTGTATATCCATAAGGATCGCAAACCTCGCCAAGGGAAGAGTCAGTATCCTCAGTCTAGTGATAGTCAGATATGCCTCCCTGTTTAGGTCATCTCCGCTTACAACGTCGTCAGGCACGATGACTGCTGGATCGACTTCTTGAGTTTGAGCCATATCGGAGTAGAAAAGGGGTATTGGTTTGTGAACTTTGACAAGAATCATATCAGGTTCTTTGGTCGCTTTATATTTTGGTCGTCCCCTGTCCTCGGCAAGCTGCATGTTACTTGACTTCCTAACACGGATTTACCCGCTGTACCATCGGCCCATCGGAAAGGCATATGATAACTTCCAAACCAATGATGCTTCATAGAATTTTGGTAACCCTATTCAATTCATATCAGTGTTGTTGACGTGTCATACTACGCCGCACGTTGGGAAATTAGGGTTGAACACAGTTCACGTGTATTGTAGCACCTTTTGGACCTGTATATGTTCTTCCCATTTGATCAAGGCCAAGTTATACTATAGAAACTCTGGGGGAGCGCTGATAATGTAGCGGTAGTTCAATCTGCATTACGCTGAGAGGATGAAGTCTTGTTGACGCACGTAGAAAACGGAGGACAGATAAACGCCTCTCAAAATTGAACTTATTCTTAAAATTTACTTAAAACATTATGTATCCTGTATAATTATCTATACAAATTAAGCCATGTTCGATAAATTAAAGTGAGAGAAACGTAGGATCACATAACTTGTTGTCAAGTAGTTGGTTACCGGCTACATGTTGTTTGAGAATTCCTATCCGGGTTTTATGGGGTCATATGTATATCCGACCCGAGAGAATTCCTCACTGAGGAGTCTCTTTTTGTCTTCATCTATCTGGATCTGAAGAGCTTTATGCTTGCATTTCCAATTCCTTCTAGAGTCTTTAATCACAGCGGAAGGCAATCGAATCATCGTCAGCTACCGAACTTAGAGCTTGACTGCCCATAACACAAGTGACCAGCCTAGCCAGACTTTAGTTTCTGCTGTTTGTCATCATAGATTATAAGGGAGCTAACGTAATGTCTGGCCTGATGGGTTGCTTGGACTACCTAATACTGTTTGGGTGGCATTTTGTTAGTCTTGATTAGGGGAGAAGAAGCTTTGCCGAAGAACATGAGCTTCACTAGCTAACCACATAATGAAGTAAATAGAATACATATAATAACTACTATATATACTTGTTTGAATGAGAGGCCTTGTCAATTTCGAGTGCCAGAGTCGGCCCTTGAGTAAGCAGCAAGTTAAACAAGTAGTATCTAAGTCGTCAAATAAGACTAAAGATAGCTTTTAGCCGAAATGGAACGAGTAAGTTTCACTCTAAACAGCAGCTAAACGGGTAACATGAATAATATAAGTCAAAATCATCGGTTTCTTTGATGATTGGACGAACAACGAGTTTTAGACCTACAAGCGGTATGTTTGGGGGTTGAAGAATGACCCCGCAAGATCGCATGTCAAGTTTGGGGGATGCTTCACAGACGCTGATTCATGGAAAATTACTAGCCTGGTGGACATAGCCCGGATCTGCTTAGCATCTCGGTATGGCATAACCGACTCGAGAGATTTATATAAATAGCATTGACCATTGTCCCTACGAATCTTGAAGGCAATAGCCATCTTTACTTTTATCATAATCAACGGCATCAATGGCTGAAGAATCAAGTCCGATGTTTACAAACCCGGTCATTCGGGGCTTCAACCCGGATCCTACCGTCTGCGTCGTTCCCGCCACGGACTCAACCCCAGCGACGTTTTTCCTTAGCACTTCGACATTTGAGTTCTTCCCCGGATGCGCCATTTACACGTCAACCAATCTGATTGACTGGAAACTGATTGGACATGCGCTCAATCGTCGAAGCCAGATTAATATGCGGACTGTTGAGCCTGGTGCGGGTAGTTGGGCCAGTACTTTGAGATATCGACCTGAGGAGAAGAGATGGTATTTGGCCAATGGCGTTTTTCACCGCTACCGACCAACCGTCGATGTAAGTCGTCAAGTCGAAGAGAGGAAATAAAGTTAGCCTCTGATAACTATGAGCAGGAACGTATTTTTCCCAGAGGATTCTATGTTTGGACTGACAATATCTGGGACGACAATGCATGGTCTGATCCAGTTTACTTTGACAACCCTGGCTTTGACCAAGACGTAAGTCAATCACAGTACTTCTCTCACGGTAATGCTGACCGGAGCAGTTGTTTTGGGACGACGATGGGAAGGTCTATCTCTCAACTACGATGCGCTTCGCCTGGCGAGACCCAAACTCGAAGCAGAAAGACTTTGGAATTCATATCTCCGAGATCGATATCTCAACTGGAAGAACCCTCACCGCCCCGAAAGTCATCCGAAAGTCTCCTCACGGAATTGCCGAGGGCTCTCATATCTTCAAGCGAGGGGACTGGTATTATCTCTTGACCGCTGAAGGAGGCACAGAAGCCGGTCATCAAGAGTGGGTGTTTCGAAGCAAAGACAGCCCATTAGGTCCGTGGGAGAGCCAGGGAAAGCCTCTTTGGTACAATGGACCCGATGAAGAAGTTCAGAGAACGGGCCATGTTGATGTCTTTGAGGACGGAAACGGAGACTGGTGGTCTGTCTTACTGGGTGTTCGACCAGTGCAACAACAGGGGACCTTTTTAGAACCACAACTAGGTATTAACTAACCAGCTCTCCTTGGGATTGGAGTAAGCTAACTTCGATAGGACGAGAGACCTTCCTCGTCAAGGTTGAGTGGAAGAACGACTGGCCA
Organism: Fusarium pininemorale; assembly: GCA_002165215.1. Taxonomy (NCBI): domain Eukaryota; kingdom Fungi; phylum Ascomycota; class Sordariomycetes; order Hypocreales; family Nectriaceae; genus Fusarium; species Fusarium pininemorale. The sequence continues at coordinate 144,233 of NFZR01000027.1, read as the reverse complement.
GTCTTCAATGATGGTAAAAATATCACATTGAAGACTGCAGGAAGAGATCTTATCAGATCAGCTTCGAAACCAAGTCATCAGATATGGAAGGCCGATCTGTCAAAAGATGATCTGGAGTTGGGATGGTACCAAAAGAGTAAGCCATCTCCTTGAATAGTTTAGAACCCACCTAACGTATCCAAGACACTCCCATTAAGCAATGCTACACACTCACAGAGAAGCCGGGTGTGTTAAGACTATATGGTAACTGCTACGACTTAACATCTCCTGAGGCACCGGCCATGCTTCTTAGGAAACAGACTTCGTATAACCAGGTGTTCAAAACAAAGATGGAGTTCAAACCTACGGTTAGAGACTACGAAGCTGGTGTTGTCCTATGGTGGAGCCAGCACTCTTACGCCTCCTTAGGAGTTGTCGCTTCAGAAAACTCCAATGGAAAGGTCGAAGCAATGATCAGCTATAAGGGAGCCTCTGGAGATGCGAACAAGTTCAAGGTAAGTTACGAGAAATATCAATGAGCATAAGCTGATTTTGCTACTAGAATTCAGAGACAGATCTTGGAGGTAATCTCGGAAACGTTGAGTTATCTATCCGTGCATATCCGACCAAGTATGAGCTGTATCTCAAGGCTGGAGGAAAGGGGTCAGAAGTATACACTGTTAACGCCAGTGCTTTAACGGTAATGCCACCCCACGGAGGATGTTTTACTGGAACAATGTTTGGAATTTATTCCTATGGCAAGAATCAGCCTGTATTGAATCCAGTAGACTTTTTATATATTAGCACAGAGGAGCTTGAGTAGTAACTATAGACAAACAAAAGTTACACTACCACTAAAACCTCTGTAATCAGGACCCTAAGAGAAGCAAAAACACAGAGCATCAGAAGCAAAAACTGCAAAAAATTCATTCGCATGTTTAGAACATGTGGCGGATCTCTCCCGCCGGGAATTGAACCCGGGTCTCAAGCGTGACAAGCTTGCATACTGACCACTATACTACGGAAGAATAGCCGGCTTTAGCCGGTTGTAGTGAGGAACTGTGGTTGCTAAGCCACAGTGAAAGTATATATACCCAGATTACTCAAAGCTCTAAATCGACAGTCTGGCTTCCGTCACAATTTGAGTATTTGTGCAATCTATAGCTTGCACTGCACTGAAATTGTTGACCGAATGAATGACTTTATGTCTTCTTTTCATTTATATGCCTGTGTATATATATAGTACTTAAGCCTCTCCCCAAATCTCGTCGGCGATGTCTCGAACCAACGCAAGCTTCTTTTTCTCTTCCTCAAGATTGAGGGGATATCCGCTCTCATGAGTGCTAAATCCACACTGAGGACTGACAGAAATTCTCTGGAGCGCCTCCTTCTGGCTTTCACCAGTTCCCTTGGCCACCCAATCCGCTGCACTCAAAACACGCTGCTTCATCTCCTCCTTATCCTCCAGCTGAGGCAACTTGGTGCTAATAACGCCAACGACGACATTCTTGTCCTTGGGCAGGAACTGAAGAGGCTCAAAGCCACCAGCGCGCTCGGTGTCGTACTCAAGGTAGAATGTGTTGACATTAAGGTTGCGGAAGAGCTTCTCAGCGATGATGTCGTATTTTCCTTCAGCAAAGTGACGACCGCCAATGAAGTTGCCACGGCAGAGATGAATACCTGTGTGCATGTCTGAAGGTATCTTGGAAAGGCTATCATTGTAGAGCTTTATATAAGCATCCAGGAGATCGTCGACGGTACCAATGTTATCAGAGTCAGCAGCCCAGCCATCACGGAACTTCTGGCTGCAAAAGTCTACACGGTGTCAGCTTTTGTCGTCAATATTCAAAGAAGTCAACTCACAAGCCATTCCAGGGTCATCAAACTGAACATTCCTCAGACCAGCCTTATAAAGCTGATCAAGCTCATCCTGGTAGACCTTGGCAACATCCTTGAAGTACTCCTCGTCGTTCTTGTACGCCTCGGGAGTATACGCCTTGCCTTGCTTATAACGCATATGGAACCAGGCGGGAGTAATCATAGTAAGCTTGATGGAGCCCCAGTCCTCCTTTGGGACAAACTTCTGAACGAGCTTCAGCTCATGGAGGTTTGAAACAGACTTCTCAGGGCTGTGGGAGAGCTTTCCGCCAGCAATGACAGATTCTCCGGGCATAACCTGACGATCAGTCTCGATCAAGCTGACGACGTCGGGGTGGTAAAGCCGGAACATGGAAGCATCAGCATCGGATAGCTGGGTCGTTCCCTCAAACTCGTCCCACATAAGACCCCAGAAGCGAGTACGGGTGAACTCGCCGCTGGTCACGGCCTTGAAGCCTAGGTCTTGCTGCATCTTGACAACATCATTCACAGCGCCGTTCTCCACCGTTTCGAGGCCGGCGTTTTCGGGGCTGAGACCCTTCTCACGGATCTGCTCTCTGACATCAAGAAGAGCTTGAGGCCGGAGCAAAGAGCCCATATGCTCAGCGCGGAAAGGTTTAAGAGTGGGTGCCATATTGTTGAATATTACGTATAAAGTTCAAACAAGCTTGCAAGAGTGAAATGGTCTTAAGTACGCTTCTTAAATGATCTCGAGTCGAGTAATCTTATGAGGAGGGGCGTTTGCGGGGCTTCCCATCGTGGGGCGGGGGACCGTCCTAATAAGAAAAGGGCTGAAGGGCCGCGATCTAAAGTCATTCTTGTCCGTTTTGATCTGCCGTTTTCCGTAAATCCGGTTTATGGTTCTTGGTGGTGGGATTTGGAGAGGGGTAATGACCGGATGGGACAATGCCCGAAGTGAAAGAGGAGATGCCCTGGGTTGCATTGAGAGCTGGTAGGTTGATCCTGTCTCGGCGGTGATTTTGGTGGTGGTGAGTAAGAGGAAAAGACGCTAAAGATCTTCAACTAAGTGAGGGGGTTATGATGGTATTTATATCCTATATCCGAGAACCTTGAGGTCCTGAGTCCAGCTGAATTACTCGTAATACGTTTTCAGAGGTCAGCCATATTTTGATTAGCGTATACTTCCTTTTTTGTCACACACTTGAGCAAGTAGTTATCGAAATGCTACCCCAGATGTGGCTCGGAGATTATTCAAGGTTAATCAAGTGATTACAGGCCATCAACATGCAGAATCCGCTCAGTGAAACCCGCCCATGCATAGAAATCCGGGGAAGCCCAGGAATGGACCACTAGATGGAGAATTTTGTACTGGAAGAAACAATCGCCTATGCAGGAAACCCTGCGCGTTAATTAAAAATAGCAGACCTGCCACTTTGGGAATCGCCATATTTCTAAAGCCATTATCAATAGTCAACAGATCAAAAACATACTCAGGTACGAGGGTTCTCTGTTAATGTCCCTATCGTAGATTTTAACATAAAATGTTTGAATGGAGGTTGCGAGGACAAGATATACAGTATCTGACAATGCCTTACGAGGCATACACGGAGGCATATCAGCTCAATTGGTGGCTGACAGGTGCATAATTCCACAGCCTGATTTGTTATCTCTTGATTCTGACAATTCCCCGCTCCCAGAATTGCACTCCATCCCACGTTCGCTTCCTTTCAAGCTCGACGGAAACCGTTGAAAGCGCCCAATCTCAACTTGGCTTTCCAGGAGTCCAAACCGTTATGGACGGCCTCTCAGTAGCCGCATCCTGCATCGCTGTAATCCAAGCTGCTGATCAGACCTACAAGATTATATGGCGATTTGTAGGAGATTGCAAAGACGCGAAGAGTGACTTGGCCGCTGTAAGCCAAGAGTTGTCCACCTTGATAAGAACTCTTACCCAGCGGAAGGATTTGGTGCCCGATGGTAGTGAATTCGCGGATAGTGACTTGACCAATAATATACAGAGAGACATCCAAAATATTGTCTCAAGCTGTTTGGCAGTGGCTAGCGACATAGAGGATGTTCTGTCGGGCCATGAAGGAAAGTTGGCGGCACTGAGTTGGGCCACCAGAGGGAAGCGAAAAGTCGCGACGTCCAAAGTGCTTTTGGAAACGAATCATCGAGCTCTCAGCCTGGCTGTCGATACCATTACGCTGTTAGTGATAGTGGTTGTCTATCCGGTGTTGAAGACTAACTCTTGACAGAGCCACTGCCCAGAATATCAAGCAGGATACAGCCAACATTCTAGATGATACTACGCATATGAGAGGTGATATTCACGACTTGGTCGTGAGGATAAGAAACCTCGAGGCGATGGTTGCAGACAAAGACCCGGATGATCCGCGAAAATATGTACTGATGCGCTATCTCAACGATTTATCCTCCGTTGCTGGGTCTGTATGTGACATCTCGTCGAGGCCTGTGACCCCTGAGTCAGACACCGGCGATTAAGTTCCCCATGAGTACTGGTGAAACTTGAAACCTGACAATAATAAGAAAATTGGCGGAGGACATACACTCTCTTGATCCGGCAAAAGATGCATCTCTTGGTGCGAAGGATACGGGTTACAGGGGAACAGAGCCTCCATCGTCCATCCCCCTCATACCAGACAGAATTTCAGGAGCACGAATCTATGACAGGTTCACCACTGAATCCACGGGTAACTCAACTGATGATCATAGAACGTCGTCCCCGATTAGGGGAACCTCAAAACTTGCCTATGTCAGGACTGGCCACCGTCAGCTTCTGCCACCGAAGCTGAGCCCTTTTTCCAGGGGTTTCCGGGGATTTACACTATCACCCGATGGGACTAAGCTCCTATGGAGAGATAAACGATACATGCTCCTCGATATTAATTCAGGAGAAATCAAGGATATCGACCCCAAGCCGCCTCGATTCAGCCTCTCGGGTTTTCCATCCGTAACCAATTTCATAATTGAAACTATGAAAGTCGGGATTCTGACAACCGATGCCTCACTTTTTCTTGCGAGTGTGAGTACAGCTGCAGGTCGATTCTGGATGTTTGGAGATAGCAGCACTGGCGAATGGACAAGGCAGATGGGCTGCCCAGATCCTTTCACGCCATGCTGCATTCTCACGCATGGATCAAACTATCACTGCCATTCAACACGTTGAGCGTTCCGCAGTCTTGTATACTTGGAAGCTCCATGGAGATTGGCTCACAGATGCTGATCTGATGAGACAGGTACAAGAGCCTAGAAAGCTCCTCCTACCAGAATATGACGGGAGCAATGAAATAGCTATCATTGGCAGAGTTCCTGGGAATAACACGCGTGTATTGGCTATGAGGTCTCCGAGTGATGCTCACCCTGAAGTTTTATACTCACTGGCCGGGATCTATCACTGCATCATTCTAAACCCTTAAGACCCTACAGCCCAGCACCGGGGAGAAGAAACTATAGTTACGGCAGGACGTATGCCATGGGGCAAGTTATGATCTCCGAAGACAGAAAACTTATGCAGGCCAAATCTTCAGTTGCTTACGGAGTAGTAATAAGGGAAACAGACTTTATGCATGCGATTCAATTGGCTGCGAGGAAACCAGATGAATTGAACAAATTTTCGCCAAATTACGATCACTGGGTGCATATGGGCAAGGATACAAGGAGTGGCGAGAAGAAACCTAGGATATATATTGACAAATTCGAGCTCAGATGGCCTGAGGAATATCATCAAACTTGAAGGGGTTGGAGGATAGACGATTGGCATTGTGTATGGATCTAGTACTTTAAAGTAAGGCGTTCAAAATACGTAAGTATATTCTATGCAGTCCATTGATTTCAGAGAATGTTCTGATAAACTCGTTTAAGGTAGTAAATCTATCAGGTACATGTATAACTACTTCAGGCCGGTTTTCCAAGATATTGTCAAACGTTATATCTAAAACACAAGCGAAATTTGAAGTATGTTCCTGAAGGCTACTCCAGTCCCCTATCCTTCGATTGTCACTCAGAAAGCGTCAGAAGATAAATAGCGTTTTTCAGAATTTCTTTTCTGCTCGAGATTCAGCTGCCTCCAAGTATGTAGACTCACCAATTGGGAACCCATATGTCAACAAGGGCTCTGAAATAAAGCCATTTGTTGGAAAACGTAGAACGCAAGGCATATCTAGTCTTTTGATCTCACGGTGGCATGCAGAGATGCCAAATCACTCTTGAAAGGAAGGAGTTGCAATGCTTAAGCCTCACTTTGACAAGCGATTGATAGGAGAATAACCTTATATCAGTCGTGCTTCTACAACTATGCGTAATCAGCATGTTTTACTACGATATAAGCTTCTGCAATGACTCCTTATGGCAAAAGTTTCCCTCTGCTCTGAGTGTAATCATGTAATAAATTCGCTTTCTCTTGCACCTATTAGTTGTCTTATCCTAAGAGCTGCCGGCCGTCATTGGATAGGTCGTTTCAAGCGCAGCTGCTGACAAACGATGGGAAGGTCCTCGGACGATATTGACGAATAATCGATGAATTATGGGACTCGGGCTCATCTGGCCGGTTATTGAATGGGAACTGTTCCTGCAAGCGTTGTGCTGAGCGGGGAGGATGTGCTGATACGTGGGGGTCATCGGAGCTCATCCGGGCGATCAAGTGAGTATCAATTGACGACCAGTCGCGATTCAACGGTTAAAGGAAAAATAGAAAAGATAAGACCATTAGTGAGATGAGGACAGCTCCAATAGTAACTCAGAATATCTCCGACTTCATGGATATTTTCCGTGACTAAACCCGTTCATGTTCTCGTGTCCCCCATCAGCATCACAAACCCCACGTCGTTGGTCATGCTGAACAGAAAAATTGACCAGGATGTGCGGCGGCTGAAAAGCTGGGGTTACGTCAATAACAAGGCAAACCTATCACAACAGATTTAATGTCACATCTTTTTAAAATCTTGTAATCTGTAGGTATTTCCTCGTGTGGAAGGTCATGTCGATAAACTTGGATACTTTCAGTGGCTTCAACGGGTCGGGGAGTCCGGCCTTGAAAGACAGTGTTTGGTGTGACGGATCAACCGATCTGCACTGGAAGATCAATACGGCCACGAATCTCGGGATCCGAGAAATCAAGAAGGCGTTATATGCTCTGTGGCTCTCACTTCGAACATCTATTTAGTCCGTCTTGGTCATTCTATCGCTTCAAGATCAGAACAAGACCTTACGATGCTTACTCACATCAAATCGATGACTCCAACAAGTGACGCCATAAAATAAGCACCATCACTGCAACCCCTGTCACAAGAACCGTAGATCACCGAACGTGGCACGCGAGCCCCCCCGCGCACCCACCGAGACCAGAGTGGAGTTGCACCTAAATTGCACCATCAAACCCCGCGACTGCGCAACCGCCGGGGAGTTCTTTTGTCCTGGTTTTATTCCTTCTCAATATCAAGCCACTGACGATCACCTAACGCTTTCGTATAATATAACATAACCATGCCACCAGCCGAAAACTCGGAGGCTGGTCGTCTCTTGAATTCTCAATCCCGCGATTCTGCCTCTTACACCATGGCTGACAAGGAAGAAGAGCGCAAAGCCTACGGGGCGATTAATAATGATGGGAGGAGGAACAGTCTTGTCGACGCTGCTGATGACGAAGCAATCATTCCCAAGGGGGCTTTGGACCCGGTTTATGAGGCGAAAGCTCGTATTCTGAACCGTGCTGTGAGTTTTGTTTTCTTTACTCGTGTTGGTGGTCGGTGGGCGTTAACAATGTCAGATTCAAGATCTCGGCATGGGGCGGTATCAGTGGGAGCTTTTCGTCGTCATAGGCTTTGGCTGGGCGAGCGATAATCTCTGGCCAATCGTCACGTCGCTTATTCTTACACCTGTCGCCAATGAGTTCAGCGTAAGCAACCCACCATATCTCACCTTGGCGCAGAACATTGGCCTTCTTGGAGGCGCAATCTTTTGGGGATTTGGGTGTGATGTTTGTAAGTCGTCTCGCCAATTGCCTTAGACTGATTATTAATTTTGGCAGTTGGGCGGAAATGGGCATTCAACATCACTCTCGGTCTTACAGCAATTTGGGGCCTCATTTCAGCCAGCGCCCCCAACTTCGCAGCCATTGGCATTTTCGACGCATTGTGGTCTTTTGGTGTTGGCGGAAATTTACCAGTTGACTCGGCCATTTTTCTCGAGTTTCTACCGGCATCTCATCAATACCTCCTCACGATTCTGTCCATTGACTGGGCCATTGCACAAGTCATCGGTACACTTATCGCATGGCCACTTTTGGGTAATTATACTTGCGAACAAGATACAGTCTGTCGACGAAAGGATAACATGGGATGGCGATATTTTACCATTACTGTTGGTGGACTAACCCTCCTCATGTTCCTTGGACGCTTTGTATTGTTCAAGATCTACGAGTCACCCAAGTATCTTATGAGCAAGGGTCGCGATGAAGAGGCTGTTAGGGTTGTGCACACCGTGGCCAAGAAGAATGGAAAGACGTCAACGCTTAGTCTCGAGGATCTGAAGGCCTGTGAACCGGAGGGTTATGTTGCCCAGACAGATACCAGCGCTGCGTTAAAACGATATCTGGAGAAGGTCGACTTGTCGCATGTCAAGGCACTCTTCGTCACGAGAAAGCTCGGCCTCAGTACAGGATTAATCATGGCGGTTTGGGCACTCATTGGTCTTGGATACCCCCTCTATAACGCTTTCATTCCCTATATCCAGGCGACTAAGGGAGCCGACTTTGGCGATGGAAGCACATACCTCACATACCGAAACAGTCTCATCATTGCTGTTCTCGGTGTGCCAGGTGCACTTCTGGGAGGATGGCTCGTTGAGTTACCACGGTTGGGACGAAAGGGCACGTTGTCACTCAGCACTATACTCACCGGCGTCTTTCTCTACTGCTCCACCACTGCTACAACAAGCGATGCTTTACTCGGATGGCAATGCGCTTTCAACTTCTTCAGCAACATCATGTACGCGGTTTTGTACTCCTTCACGCCAGAGCTGTTCCCCACGCCTCACCGAGGAACAGGCAATGCGCTATGTGCTTCTTGTAACAGAATTTTTGGCATCATGGCAGTAAGTTCGCCCTAGAATCCTGTTACAGGCTAATACTGACTTATGCAGCCTATTATTGCCATTTTTGCAAATTTGGAAACGTCTGCTCCTGTATATACAAGTGGAGCATTGTTCATAGCAGCGGGACTCTTGGTATTGCTGATGCCCTTTGAGTCTAGAGGCAAAGCTGCACTATGAGCAGTAATGTGATACTGACTAGATAATGATGGCATGAATGGAAAAATACGAAGCGAAGCACTCTTTCAGAGTCACTGGTAAAGCGTTTTCGCGTACTAGTTGCATAGATTAATGATAAAAGACTGATATCAGTCATATTTCACTCTTTACTTCTTGTCGTCCCGTTCCTTAACCAGATCTGTTTCAAAGCATAGTCCGGCCTCCTTTCTGAGTATTCCATACATGGAAGAGGAATCAAGAGGCCTTCCCTCGACTTCAGAGAACTGCTTTGCATCTTTCAGATGTTTGATGGCAACCTCAGCGACCTCCAATCTTGCTCCAGATTGTTCTGCAAGGGTAATTCCATGGCCGACGTCCTTAATTGCCAGATTCAGGTCAGACCAAGGCCGGTCGCCTCTTCCCGGCATGTAAGCTCCAGTAGTGAGTCGTTGAGACATGGAAAGTGCCAGAGGGCCGTATTGTTGCTCTACCAGGGCTTCGAGATTCTTGCTTCCGAGACCAGACTTTTCTGCTAGGACATGTGCTTCTGCCACGACTTCCATCATGCCAGCCGTAATAAAGTTTCTGTCTTGTTATTAGCTATGCTTAGGTATCAGATGAGAACCCCTACCCAGCTGTTTTCATCTTACTCGACAGTCTCACATCTTCTCCAACTCGAATCACACCTCTTCCCATGACTCCCTCCAAGTACGGGTTAATCTTTTCGACGGCATCGTCAGGGCCAGCAACTATCCATAGAAGCTTTCCCTGTGCCGCAACAGGGCTTGCACCAAATACGGGTGAGGCGATGAATTTGGCGCCCTTCTCATTCAAACGAGCTTGAGCTTTGGCCGAAGAGTCCGGATGAACGGTTGAAGTATCCGCGATAACTTTTCCAGCGAACTGTTCAGGGCCCTCGGAGTCGATGATTGAATCGAGGGTTGACTCAAGAGCTGAATCGTCGCTGAGAGATAGGAAGATGATATCGCAGCTTGTCACGAGGTCTTTTGCTGAAGGAGCAGGTTGAGCGGCAAGGCTCTTGAGAGAATCACCGCGAGAGATAGTTCGATTGTAGTAAAGAATATTGGGGGCGCCAATTGACTTCAAGTGTTTCTGGAGGTTTGTTGCCATGGGGAGCCCCATTGACCCCAGGCCTGTCTGATTGTCAGGTTTCTGTTGCAACTGGTGAGTGGTAAATCTACCTACCGATCCAGCCAATTCGTGGAGATGTCATATCGAATCTGACTTAAATTTCAGATGCAGGTATGTGCCGAAAATGCACTGAAGGGGTGAGTTTTACCCATCGATCGTGGTATTTTATCGTGAGCAATTAGATTCATGATGACTCAAACTGGACCCTCGGATCCGAAACCCCGCAGTGTCGGACGTTTTCCCAAGTCTTTTCAACCTCTATCTATCGCTAATAGTTCTATTAAATGTTATCTTTATAGTTATTATTATTATCAAAGCTATTAGTTATAGGATTATCTTCTCTGTAAGATAGTTCGCCTACCCTGTTGCACATTTGAGCAGGATAAACTAACAAACGCTAAAGTACCCTTTGAATGCTCTAGTATATTTACTCCATTCCGGAGATTAATTTTTAACCAATCATCAAGCAGTTCCGGGCGAATGGTTTAGTGGTATAATACTCCCTTAGCATGTTCTTTCCTCTGTGATAACACCTCTGGGAGTGGTCCAGGGTTCGATTCCCTGTTCGTCCAACGTCGGTGGTTAGATCCCACTATTATCACTCTTTTTTACATCTTTAAGTAAATCAAAACTTTTTGTTTTACTGGCTTAATATCTCGAATATTATAAGCTTTAACTATTGGTTAGGGAAGTAAGTACATGACTTGCTAGTGACTTAGAACCTGAAATCTGACATAAGCTTATAGAATCCTGCGATTGTATTTCTTACCACCAACTGAACCTTTTCTTTATCCCTCAAAGCCTTGGATAAGACTTCATTACAGCGATTTGAACTTCGTCAAATTTCCCGTCGCCTCGAATCCCAATTCAACTATGACTGCTGTTGTTACAGCCACAAGACCTGCCCTGGTAATCGTACCTGGTAACTTCAGCTTACCTCGCTTCTGGAGCGCCATTCAGCGGCATGTTGAAGACAAAGGCTATACCGTCGAAGTTGTTCCTCTTCAATCTTCTCGTGAAGTAAGGATTGATCCTGCGCCAGGGTTGGCCGATGATGTAAATGAGGCTCAGTCGATTCTGAACAAGCACATCAACCAAGGAAAGGATGTTTTCATGCTCATGCATTCATATGGTGGCATGGTCGGAACTGAAGCGACTCGCGGCTTGAGTCGCACTGAGCGGGAAAAGGCAGGTCTAAAGGGTGGGATAACTGGCTTGATCTTTCTGGCAGCGATCTTTGCACCTCCTGGCAAAAGTACTAGGGGGCTATACGAAGCCAACCCGGACCGCTATCCCCGCCGCGAGGTTCGTGAGACTTTGTTATGTGATTGGAGTTGAACTAATTATCACTAAACAGGGTGATTATCTTGTATGCGATGAAGAAACAGCTATGTGCTTCTATAGCGATCTCACAGAGGGGGAAGGCTTGCGACTAGCCCAGGACGCTTCCAAGATTTCTCAGTCCGTTAGGGTCTTCGGCGATGAGCAGACATACGATGGTTTCCATAAACTAATTCCATCCAGTTATATCCTGACTAAGAAGGATGTACTTGTTCCCGAAACAGCTCAGAGGCAGTTCATCTCACGACTGGAAGAGAACGGAGGCCGACCTGTTCCTGTTTTTGAGCTTGATACGGCTCACTCGCCTCACCAAACAGATCCCCAGCTGCTCATGAGAACTTTGGATGAGATACTTGAGAGGAATTATGGAGCCGAGTGAGGAGAGAGGAGAGTTAGTTTCGTCATAATTTCTGTCACACATCAGACGTTAGTCAGGGGCTTGACTTTGAGAAACTCTTCTACCTCGTCGTAGCAGAGTGAGACGAATGACGAACCATGGCAAGCTGACAGCATTCCAAGAGTCGGTAGAAAGCTTAGCTGCATATGGGAGCCGTCTCTAGTTCGTGTTACGGATGAATCAACGGGATAGCCGCAGATAGTCCAGAGTCTTCAGCTTTCCGATTTTCTCGACCAGCTCCAGTATTCTACTTTATTGCCAGCCACATTTCTCAAGTAGCCTGTAAGACTATTGGGAGCTGTCCTGGCCCCTGGCGCAAGGGTAGATCATGTCTCAGCGCCACTCCCTTGCGTCTCCCTTGATGATCAAGAGTCATCGCGCCTTTCCATTCGTAAATCGGTAGTTACCAGGTCTAAATAACGAGAAAACTGATGTTGAGCCAGAGGAAAACTCGCGATTTGCTTAAACATCAATTGTGTTCTCGTATTGCAACGCCTTGCTGGTGTAAGTCTCAACAAGATGATGAGGTTGCAGGGTGTTCACCGTCTCTCATGGAAATGCGCTGGAATATCAAGAACAATGCCATTTTAAGAAGCCAATTAATTCCATACTGAAAGGTAATCATCGAATATTGAACTTTGAGCTTCCCTATGGTATGCACTACCAGGCGCAATCGCTTTGATCCCTGGACCCATCCAAAGTGAGACATTGAGCTCGTCTACTCCCTTATCCATTCCAGACAACCCATCTCGCCTCCCTCAAACACGCTGCGATTCACATCGATACACAAAAATTCCAGCGCGTAAAGGTTTCTCTTTATTTTAGCGCGTCTTAAGACCCTACTTGTCAGCTTTCCAACCACGCTCGTGAACGAGGCCCCGACGATGTGACTCTCCCTGCTTTACTGGTGCCTTTCCGCCACAGCAAGGCGCTGAATAGTTGAGCAACTGGTATGTATGACTGCCGACAAAGGGTTTTAATGGTTATAGCATTATTGGAAACCGTAAATCTGGACTTCCCAGCCACACGGGTTGACGTGTGAATAATGCAGTATCGATACGAAGATGCGCAACCTCTTTGTTGTAGCGTTCCAGGCAGACTGAGTGGAGTACGACGCCATGTATATCAAGCAGACCTCTTCTCTCGATTGAAGAGACTCATCAACACTACGAACCAGCAGAAACAAAGACATCTTTCGTCTATCTCGACAACAAAAGTCTTCTGTATATTCTTCATTTCATAACTCGACTCCAAGATGAGAACATCGCTGGCTTTCCTGGCTCTGGCAGCCACAGCCTTTGCCGTTCCCCAGGCCGTCACAGAAAATATTGCACCCAAGGGCAAGGCACCCAAGGGTTGCACCACCTCATATGATGGTCAATTCGAAGTCACAATCTTCAAGCCTGGTAACGAGAAGCGCGATGTCACCGAGGTAAGCAAGATCATACTCTCAAGGCAAAGGTGACCATTGACTAACAGACAACAGCGATCATGCAATGGTGAAGGTGTTCTAGTCTTGAACCTCAAAGATGGCGTTCTCAAGGACGCCCAAGGACGAACTGGCTACATCTCCGAAAGCTACCAGTTCCAATTCGACAAGCCCGTTCAAGCTGGCGCCATCTATACATCCGGTTTCTCAGTCTGTTCCAACGGTACCCTCGGCTTCGGATCCTCCGCAATCTTCTGGCAATGTCAATCCGGCGACTTCTATAACCTCTACGACCGCAACTGGGCTGAGCAATGTGAGCCTGTTGAGTTCGGCGTCATGCCCTGTGGCAAGAGTAAGAATGCCAAGTCCGCCCCCAAGAAGAGAATCGTGGGAAGCAGTGTTGTCGCTACCACTGTCGTAACTGTCGTCTCCGATGGCACAACGAGGGAGGTTCCTACCACTATTGCCGTACCCATGTGCCAGATTGGCGATGGACAGGTTCAGGTTCGCACAACGCCTTGTGATGACATGGAGATCCCTATCATTACTGCTGCTCCTGTCAGCCAAGTCTCGGATGGCAAGCTTCAGGTTCCCACTACGGCTCCTCCCGCGCCTCCTGCAGTTCAGAAGCCTGCTAAGCCGGCGGATGACACGCCTGCTGAGGGTACTGGCGGCGATGCTGGGGATAAGCCCAAGCCCGCTGGCGAGTCGAAGACCGCTGCATCTCCTGCTGGGAACGCTGCGCCTGACAACACAGGTGCGGCTCAGGCTGATAAGCCCGCTGGGGATGAACCATCTGCTACAGGCGCCCGACAAAAGTCAAAGGCTACTAAGACCGACGACGAAGTGCTGGTCACTGACTCTGGCGTCCCCTCCGACACTGAGACTGAGGAAGCTGGTTCTTCACGAAGCACACGCGCCGTCAAGCCCTTCAAGCCTCAGACGACCGAGAGTGATGAATCTGGGGAGACTGGAAGCAGCTCCAGTACTGGCTCAGCCGACGCTGCGTCAACTGGCGCGGCTCAGTCCGATGCCTTCAAGATTGCCGCAAGCTTGGGCATGGTGCTTGTATCGGGCCTGTTTGGATCTCTGTTGATCCTGTAAATGTTGATGGAAACGGGATGATTGATTGCAGTAATGATTGTATATGTTTTCTCGCATAAATGTGGTGTTCTGGTTTTCTCATGTCGGAGGTATTGGGTTAGTGGATTTAGACATCTCTTTACACACAATGAATCGCACAATAGACATTGATCACAAAGCTAAACGTACTCAAAATGCTGACGTTCAATTGCCTCTGCTTATTGCTGCAAGCCAACATCAGCGAAGATGATTCCTCATCATTACCCCACTATAACCGATGTGAGTGGGCCTGTTTTTAGCACCACCATTAGTGTCAGTCACCTGTATTCACAGCGTTCTACGTAAAGCTCTGTGAGGGGTCTTTCACAAACTCCTTTCACTCACAATCCTTTGTAATTCACAAAATTCACACAAAGGTTTGTGTACGTGAAACAATGGACGACTCATGCATAAGGAATCCCGTAGAGAATGTCAATCAATTGGCGCCGACATCAATCGCCATCTCAGTCGCGGTCTTGCTGGGTAGTCTCATCACCATCTGGCTTCAAAATGGCTCTTCAACACCGAAAGAGCTTCGCAATCTTCGACGAGAAGGCGTGTCATCAAGCAATATGCATGGCCAAACTCATTCCAAATACGACCTTCCTGAGAGCAGCGAAAGCAGTGGCCCAATTCGTGTCAAAGCAATCTTTGTGCATCCCATCAAATCATGTGCCCCGGTCGAATTGCACCGAGCGCAGCTCCTCAAGAGTGGCTTTGTCTGGGACCGATGCTTTGCTCTGGCGACAGAGGTCAATCGGGCAGAATCAGAAGGAGGCCCAATATGGCGATTTATCAGTCAGCGGACTAAACCGCTCATGTCGCAGATAAAGACCGAAATATGGCTGAGGCCTGAGGGTCGCGATGCGAGATCGTTGTCCGATTCAATGGGATGTCTTGTCTTCAAGTTCCCAGACCCAGATCCTTTGAGTTGGTTTGACCAGCTGAAAGCGCTACTTTTTTCTCACCAAAAGGCGATTTCCGCTATTGTACCGCTGTCTCCCAGCGAAAATTATCTCAAAACTTATGGAATCACCATGAAGAAATTTGCCATTCATTCACGAGAAGCAGAGGGCTTGGATTTGGGAAATGCACCATCAATTGCCGCCGCACTCCCCAAACTCAAGCGCTTCCTCAACATCCCTGAGCATCAAGATCTTACACTTTTGCGCTGCACACCAAATACTCTCGTACCCACAGAGAAAAACCTCGCACCGTTGGAACACATCGGCAATCCGGCTGTTCATGGTTACACAGACCAACAACCCGTCAACGTGAACAATCTCGCCTCCGTTCACGCCGTTTCCGCCCTCCTCCCCAAAGAAAACCAGCCTCTCAATGCGCTTCGCTTCCGCGCAAATATTTGGATCACAGGCGCTCCAGCGTTTGACGAAGAAACCTGGAAACGATATCGCATTGTGCCAAAACAACAAGATGCAACCTCCCCTTCGCTCTCTGTCGTTTGCCGGACATCGCGCTGCACGTTGCCAAACGTGAATCCTCTCACTGGTAAATTCGACACCGACAACCCGGAAGGTGGCAGAACGAGAGGGAATGCGCAGCCTAGCTCGACGCTTGTCAAGCATCGAACGGTTGAGGATGGAAACCCAAGGGCTCTTGGGTACCTTGGCATGCACTGTGTGCCGGAGAATGCAGGCTTGCAGCAGGCTACGGAGAGTGTTGTGAGTTTGTACGTTCAAGTTGGCGACGAGATTGAAGTTCTTGAGCGTGGGGTTCATTTATACGGATCGACTGCCAATGACTACTAGCACCCACCACATACAATTACCACCAGCTTGGAAATCTCAAAACAAGAAAACTTACACAGAAACTCTCCGTTGCAAGGTCAATGCTTCTACCATCGGCATCCTTGTCTAGCGCAGACGATCAATCTTACAAAAAGCCACACTCGATGCCAAGCCAACACCTGTGTTACCATGTAGGCGGTAAAGACGTGTTGATAGGCTATCTCGCTCATGGTGATTGGGCTACGGGCGCTGTGCGGGGATCTATGGCGTTTTGCTTGAGTCTGGTTCTTGGGTCATGGCCGAATTCGCACGCTATGGATCGTGATTATTTCAGGCTTGAAGAGAGTTTATCCTGGTATTATCGAAGCCATGATTGAACAATTGAGTGCTGAGGCAGTGTCGTAGGAAACCACGAGCGCTCCGGCTTCTTAGAAGTTGCTACTGAGACCTGCAGGACAGCTCCTCAGATATATTACCACAGTGTGCAGATCTTGTCTCAACATACCTGTCTTGCTTGTGGCTTGCCATAGTCTGCTCACATTTATTTTCTTTGTTTGCCCTCCTGCATTTTTCTCGTCCTCTTTCCCTTTTGTTTTCCAATGCTTTGTTCCATTGATCCTAGGCCCTGCAGTCATCCTGATCATGAGTGAACCGGAGCCAACAGCGTTATGGCTTCCTGATGAGGTCCTCTTTGGTATCCTGTCCATGCTACAGGATAGTGACGACCCTGATGCACTGTCCACCAAAGAAGCAAGAAAAACCCTCTATAACGCCTCCTTGGCATCCAGACGACTCGAAGGCCTTGCTCGAAGAGTCTTGTACCGACGCATTGATGCACGGTCATCAAAGTGTCTTCTAACAATTGGCCCAAACCCTCATCTGTGTCGTCTGGTTCGAGAGCTGTATTGCCCTTACGATGCGGAAGTGGTCGATTCCTTGCTACACCCGCACTTTCGAGATTACATATGGCTCCCATCTTCATGGAATGCCAGCTTCCCGGGTTGGCTCGAAAGTGAATATGGTCGGCAGCAATACTACGACCGGGCAACGGCCTTCTGGCTGCAGAGGCTGCCAAACGTCAATAGGCTCACTATCAGCCTGAACTACAACATGCAAGCTTTGACGGAAATGGTACAAAAGAGCTTGAACGGACAGCCAAGGCGATTCCCGCGGTTGACGAGAATCGACTTCAAGCTTAGTCCAAGCGGTCTACCAGCATGCATTCAGCCGAGTCTAATTCTATTCCAGCTGCCGTTTCTCAAAACAGTGACCATCGATGACATGTCTGTTGCTAGAGCCAACAACGAGGACTTGGAAATGCCAAAGAATGCCTGCAAACGACTTGAAAGGCTTGACGCCGACTTTTCATGGATCACACCCGGCAGCTTGCGAAATATGCTATCCGTCTGCGAGAGTCTCCGCTTCCTGGACATCAAGGTCAGAACAATGTTATCAACAAAGTGTGATCCATTCAAATACCGCCTTGGTGACTGGATCCAGCACTGCCATGCCTTGGAAACTCTTGACATTAAGATCAATGCATCTAGACGGTGGACAGACGGGCTGACTGGTGGGAGGGAGGTCCAGGAGCACACGTGGGCTGCAAACAACGTCGGATCACTCCAGAACTTGACTCGCCTGAAGAGGTTCTCCTTGAGTGTGGAGCTTCAACACCTGACGGTGCCAGGACCCTCTGTTCCTCCTCCCAGTCCGTCAAAGCTTGACTTTGAGCTCATGCTTCCAACCTCAATTGAGCATTTTGAGATCAAGAAGATCGGCATTCCAGACTACAAGGAATTTGTCACGAACATACGCGAACTACTCCAGTCAGATCGGCTGGAGAATTTGTATCATGTATCCGTGGCAGCTAACTTGAAGCCGCATCATCTCGCACAACTGGGCTGGGAGGTACGATTGCGTAGGTCCGGCCAGTCTAAAAAGGTCATTCATTTGGTGCACGAAGACCGTGAGAAGAGAGTCCGATCATCGTATCATGAGTAGGGGTTCTGAGTCTTGGTAGGATTAACTTTCAGGCTCGTCTACCATTGTCATCGCGAGAAAGTCTTTAAAGTGGTTGATGGTGGGTACATGCCATTGCGATTGGAACTTTTATATTCCTGTTTGTGCCTAGCTAATGGCTACTCTTGTGGCTGAGGAGCGATGGAAACTTTTGGAATGGGCATATAAAGGTTTCTTCCATGCGCGATCCTCGTTAGTGTCCGGAAAGGCAAAGCGCTAGGTTCCCATCGAGAATTAGATTGATGAATAAATGAGTAAGGTTTATGATATGGAAAGTAATTAGCCTGTTATCTTGGTCAAAGTAGCCCAAAAGTATTTCCATGCTCATGTATCTCATTTTCTCGAGATTTCGGTGACAGCTAGGCCAGAGTCTTCAGTCAGTCATGTCCATGCTCGTCAGCCCACCTCGCCTGACTCTGAATCCACTGCATAGTCTTATCATTTGAATTCATCGAAAGCAATTTCGGATTACCTGTCGCGCCAACTAACGCAGTGAACAGGATGCACGCCCACTGGATGTCTATAACCTCCTCGAAGCGTTTTGTTTCGTCTTTAGGCATCTGGATATTGATGAGATATCCCGATAGCAGAGGCTCCCCGGACTCGGTGAGATGTCGGAGTACTTCTTGACAGGGAGCTGGGGGGGGACTACCTTGACGATGGAACACATTGAGCTCTTCGATCCACTGTTGCCAGTCACTTCCTGGGCCGGTTCCATGGATGTCTATCTCTTGACCAAGACGCTTCTTGATTTGCGGCATCCATCGGAACTGCAAGGTGACTTTTGATTTGCTCTCATCGCACCGCTCGGTGTAGATGTGCCTGAATGCGCAGTAGCCTTTAGCCCACAGCTTGTGCAACTCTGGATGTAGGCACATCATGTTCCATACTTTATCAGTGCCACCAAGCTCGTGTGGATTGCAGGCGGAACTGGTCGCACCGTTGATATTAGCTCTGAATAAGCCAGGAGCGCGCATCTTGATATCTCCAGTCGTGTTGTTATGCTCCTTGGTGTCGTTCCAGGTGTATGGAATGATGTGGCTGACCATTGGATTTGCTGTGCCAAGTACAACACACGTTTTGCCGTCGCGTTCCAGGCATTTGGCTTCTTCTTCTCTGTCGCGAACATGATCATCGAGTTTGAGATTAGTCCTAAAAATGGGCGTGTCCCAGGTAGAACTTATATAAGGATCCGATTCACTATCAGATGCTGGAGTCCCAGACCTCGTTGGAACGTGATCTTGGAGCTCTGGCGAAAGTTTTGATATCTGGGTTACCCTCTGTCCTGTAGTTGGATCTATGGTGTTTTCTTCGCCCTGGTGGACTAGGTCTAAAACATTTGTCAGCTCCTTGCCCCCAGTCACAAAAATCCCGGGAGTTTTCTCACAGTGCTTGCGCAGTGGTGCGATGCCATCGAGATACCGCTTTATGTAAAAAGCTGAGGTGGGATGGTACGTAATGCCGTTGTGTTCGAAACGATACACTGAGAACACCCGGCCAGGCTCAAAATGCTCGACAGGTGCCGTCAAAATAGTTGAAACATCTTCTGCGCGAATACGAAATCCCGACACCTCTCGTTGGATATAGTTCTCGAGCTGGATCGCTATCTTCTGCCGTTTTTCTAGTTCATCTGTGCATAGAAGATGGTCTGGTGCCGTAAAAGCGCCATGAGGTGATATGTCCATGGTCGTCTTAGCAAAATTTGCCTGAACAAGCTGAGGAACAAAACATCGTGGAGTTGAGGGGAGAAATTCGAGCAAGCTGCAATAATTTGCTAATTTTCCTTCAACGATTTAAGTTTTCTCCATGGTGATTTAAGCTCTCGGCCATAAATAAGCTTCAACTGCCAATAACACATCTAGCTCACGATAAGTTGCTTTTAGGCAACTAAGTTCCAAGTTCTCTGTGCTGATTTAAGATGCGCTATCAAATGCCGATACGCGAAGCAACGAAGACCGCACTCTATCTAAGCTAAGAGTAGAATGTTAGAGCTATTCGATGGACTCATGAACGCCCATACAACTCAGTTTATAAGTGTTCCATCACTTGTGGATGGCTTCCAAACCTTTGTGGCCAATCACTGGTCAGATTGCCTGTCGATATCCAGCACTTCAATGCGGGGAAGTATGTATCTACAAATTCTCTTGATACAACACTGCACTCATAGCGTACTTAGTCAACGCAAAAGCAAGCGCATAGCTTTCCTTCAGACCTAAACATGGAACGACACGCTAAAGTTGTCATGGCTCCACGCAAGCCTGATGCAGGCGACAAAAGCGTTTCCATTTTCCTCGCGGGAATAACAACGAGCACTGGCGAGCCTGACTGGCGAGAAGTTCTGACAAACGACTTGATGAATCACCGAGTGACAATTATGAACCCAAACAGGCCGGACTGGGATGCCACATGGAAGGAAGATTTCTCTGACAAGCGGTGGGAGGAACAGGTTTGGTGGGAGCTTGATATGCAAGAGGCTGCAGACATCATTGTTTTCATGTTCCACCCTTCGACAGATGCCCCGATCAGTCTTATGGAGCTTGGTCTGGCTGTCAAGTCAAAGTCAAAAAGGATTATTGTCTGTGCCCAGGATGGTTACAGAAAGAAAGGGAATGTTGAGGCGGTCTGTAAAAGATTTGGGGCAACACTTGTAAGCACAGGAAACGAACTTAGAAACGCTATTATTACGACACTGGAAGATTGTCACTAAGGATTGCTCTTTGGAATTCTGATACTTGTAGCTAGTCGAAAGAGGGTACTCATATCAATGGTACGTACATATGGGGTATATAAGAGGTCATTGATGCTCTACTTGCAAGTCTCGTTTCATCAAGCTGCTGCACCACTGAAATCCTAACTTTACCTAACTTTACCTAACTTTACCTAACTTTACCTAACTTTACCTAACTTTACCTAACTTTTCCTAAGTTTCCCTAAGTTTATGCGTCTAAGCTTTAGTGGAGATTCATGTTATCTTCCCTCCTCTTCAATTTGGTCTCCCTAAGCAAAGACGAAATATATCTGTATATTTTTCTTGTCCTCTATACCTTCACATAGCGCCCGACCAGCTAGAAAAGCATTGATGGCATTGGGATGGAATCGCCAGGCCCGTGCAAAACTCCGGACACGGAAAGAAAGTATTGTGTTTAAGCTCAAATATCTGTCTCGGAGTTCGATCCTTTGTGATCTTGGGTCTACTTCTCTTTGTCCTCGTAGTATTCAGTGAAGGAGCGCATTCTTTGTGTTTGAAATGAGCTAGATATAACTTGACTCTGTCTGTTCAGACGCCTGTTCAGTCATCCAACAATGGGGTATCAACGATAAGAGTATCGCAGCTTGTTCTCTGGTGTGAACAAGAGAACACCAATGCTACTAAGGCGCACATTTAAAGTCACAATGGCCTCTTATCTTTCCTCCAAGCATTGCACATCTGTGATTCTCTCAGTCTCTCTATCGCTTACCAACCTAACATAGTTACGCCTGTTAGTCTTCAAGCATGCCTGAGAACAATAAGGGCGCTTCTGTCCAGCTTTGGCCTTGGCAGAAGCGAGCTCTTGAGAATGGACGTACCCCGCTGCCTGAAAATCCTGGAGAAAGACCCTGGCTAAACCTTTCACCAGATACCGAGATATCTGCCGCTCCTTTAACGGCTCTAACAAATGCAAGTGGCCCTAAAACACGAAGCTCCCACAACAACGTGGCGAGCAACTCCTTGTTGAAACTAAACATCAGCTAACATCATGAACAGGTTGCCACACCAAACCAGCGCTGGTGGGCAGAAAGTGAGATTAGACGTCTCATTCAGCTGAGAAACAGCGGAGAGTCCTGGGCCGCTATCACTGTAGGTATTTAATCTCAAGTATCCAGAGCGTAGCTAACTTCATTTATAGGCACAATTCCCAGGCCGTACTCTTCAAGGAGTCAAGCAGACATACCGCAAGCGTCGGTTCGCTACTGAGCTGCAAATGGAGAAAGAGGCATTAGCAGCGACTTCTGCTGGCCCTTCTCTTACAGGAGACGACGCTGAGAAGAGTAGTTAGTCAATGATTCCAAGAGCACAACCTAGGATTAGTGGGTGCGGCCCTTTCCATGGTCCTCTCTCCTTTTGACCGATTGTTAGTTGAAGCTTATGACATGTCAACGAGACCACTTAACCACCGGCTCTAGGGCGGCCATGAGCAGCACGATTATACTATAAAGTCACGCTCTGAGACCTGACAGCTTTGGGAAGCGTTATCAAAGTTCCCCAGGTCGAAGAAATTGACCTTCTTATTGACAAGAAAGAATTGACGGCTTTGTTTCGCAAAGTTGACAGTGTTGACACCAACTTCAAATCTCACTGTCTAGCTATTCGCTCTACTATCACTATCATTAGAACACTAAATCTTAACACATATACAATCGATCTACTATTTGCTCAAAAATCAGCAGCCCAAGCCTATTGTCACTGCTTTTATTTGGCAATGTATTGGCACAGCAGAACAATGCCAGAATGTGTACAGCCGGCATTGTCAACTTCACCGTCTATCTCTATGGCAAGATTCCACTTTTCCATTTTCCCTCCTCACTTCAAATCTCTCACTTCTGTATACGCGCTCAGTCTGCATAATAGACTTCACTCTACACACGGTTTTGCAACATCACACGTGATACGATGCACTCCTGGCACCAATGAGCGCTTGCAAAGGGACGCACGGCGCTCCCGGATAGCTCTGGATCATGGCGGTGCTAAACGGTCAGCCATTGCAGTAAGTCCGCATTCTAGCAGATATAGAACTATAACGTCCGCAACGATAGCAAGATAGCCAAACTCATCGAAGTTCCTCTAGGCATCAATCCTTATTCCCAACAGTATATCAGGTGAGCCGATACTGTGGCCCCTCTCTAGCTACTGCGTATATATGAATATTCTCCTAGTCCGATAGGACAGTCACGCTTGGAAAACACGTAAATTTCCGGGCAGGTTATCGCAGTTCTCTATAACCAGATTCGATACCTCGAGCTCCGCACGGATCCAACTAGGATCAGTGATTTATACTGTTAGTCCTTCGCACACACGCAGTCCGCGACACTTTCAAGGCATTAAGTATGCGTAACACTTCAAAAAGCAACATACGATTGTCAGAAGTCACAAGCTTAACTCACCCAGCAAATCAACATTAATTGCAAACGAATAGAATACAATTTTGGCGTTAACTTCCAATTAAAATTTGATCTAATACGATTTGCGAGGTAGCTCAGCAAGAAAATTTTCACTATGATAAAAGGCTTTATAAGTACTTTTCCATCATTAAACCTAGTCGCTTGCTTTGACTTGAAGCTTTCTGAGAATCATTATAAATAATAGTCCTTATCATCCTAAAATATATTCATTCTCAATTCATATCAACTCTCGCAATGTCTGGCCGTATCAAACCATGGCAACGAAAGGCTCTTGAAGCGGGCCGAACTCCCCTTCCCGAGGCACCGGGCCTCCGCCCATGGCTGAGGAACTATACCGACCTTGACACATCGTCACCCGATGAATTCAGCGAGGGGTCCAGCAGTGGGTCTCCGAGCGGGCATGAGGTCCGAGGAGTAGGTCGTCCCCTCAAATCCTCTTCTCAAAAGCTCCTCTAACTATAACAGAGCAATCCCCAGGAAGAACCTCAGCCACCCAGCCAGCTCTAATACAAGTATTGGCTGTGGTTCAAGTTCTAGAATTTGAAAATCCGGTTAGAGGCGGCGTTATCCAAAATGGGGTACAATCTTCAATTCCGGCACAATAGACTGCATTTTGTCACAATGCCCTGCCTTATATAACCATTCATTCACTTCTCTTTGAGCTAGTTGCCTTCATCTTGTCATTTTACGGAAAGACGCAGGTGCCTTGGCAGATGGTGATTCAGGCAGTGGCTGGTCGCTGGCTCTCAAGAGAACAATGAAGATGCTTCATTCACTGTCCTTTGTCAGTGCCCACGGCATTCACCTGCGAATTTGCCAGATTATCCCGTATATATAATCATTTCATGCCTTGGTATATTAGCTTCTTTAAGTCCCAGACTTTGACGTTGCTTTCTACAAGAACACCAATATCCCTGTCCTGACAATTTTCTTATACAAATCATGTCTGGGATTCACAACGAAACTCCTCCTAATGCTCTGAAGCCCTGGCAAGTACGAGCCTTGGCGAAAGGCAGAACACCTTTGCCAGAAAGCCCTGGTTGTCGACCATGGCTGGAAACTAGCTCGACACAAGACGTGTCTGGGCCTGGACAACAAGCTCTGGTGACTACGGGATCATTCTCTGCTTCACCTCCCTCAACTCCCGGGGCAGCCCTCCTCGTGTTGGAGGCTGAGACGGTAAGTGCCCGGTCTCTTATGGCTATACATTCAACGCTGACATAGTTGTGAAATGTAGAACAGCAACCCGGGCTACAAGTTTTGGAACCAAGACGAAATGAAGCGGCTCATCGACCTGAAGAGAGAGGGGAGATCATGGAGAGATATCAGCGTAAGTTATTGATCGACTCAACCAACCCTCCCACTAAAGTACTGATCTAACATTTTCCAGCGTCATTTTCCTGGGCGATCTATCGAAGCGCTCAAACAGGCATATCACAAGCGAAGAGCAATTGCTGAAGAACAGATGCGCCCGGTCGCCAACGACAAGGAAGATCAGCCGGCGGAGTGAAGAAAGGCGTTCAGATGGTGGATCGACACGAAGTTATTCTCATAGCCAGTTCCCTTCTTGATCTTTGACAAATGTCACATGTTTGCGTGTTGCCTCCCTGGTCTTTTATATCTTGCGATTCATGCTTTGTTCTTTGTTCTTTGTTCATCAAGGGCCCAGAAAGCATGCGTTTTTATCATTTTAGCTGCTCCATGATAAAATATTCACAGATATTATGCTACTTTTTTCGTCTTTCACATGAGCAACCTTTCATCCCATTCACCGGTATCACTAACAGTGATGGGAATTGATGTTTCACTACGAGTAGACTACCTTATGCCAGTATGTTGGCCGGGTAAGATACATAATTCCACCCAATAGGCGTAATATTCGTCTTCTCGTTGGGGCTAGACTCGGATGTTATCAAGGTTGTCATGGGCTCAATAGCCTTTATAACAACCTTTGTGTTAAAAAGCAAGTCATCTAGAGTTTAAACTTATTACTGTAGAACACCAAAACCGGAGCGCTCCAACAATTAACCGTCTGTCTTCCGGCTCCACTTATCACCCACCGAACCTCCCCCACATTGTAGCGACCCTCTGAATACCGCGGGGTACGATGTTGCTCGAACTTCATCCCTCCTAACTTTACAAACCTCCCTTTGGCTTTTTCTTGGACAACTGCGCGACCTATATCATACGTATTCAACTACATTATCTTGAATATCATATTTTATCCTGTTTCAACTTCTTTATAAACCGCCACAGCTACCCACAATGGATGACCAATTTGGAGGGCGTACCGACGATGATCTCTTCTACGATGACTTCGAACCTGTCGAGAGCGAGACTGTCGTCACCACTGAAGCCGTACCCGAACCCCAGCCTGCACCTGTAGCACCGGCTCAGGAACCAACCGCTCCTCAAGAGAAGCCAGCGCCAGCGCCAGCTCCCGCGCCGTCGGCCCCCGCCTCAAAACCTGCCGGTCTCTCTTCGTCACGATACGCCGATAAGCCAGCTCCCCCTAAACCTGCAAAGCAAGCTCCTCAACCAACATCTAACGCGCCTCCCAACGCTCCAACGGCTCCTCGCGAGAAGAGCAACCATGGCTCGCAAAATACTGCCGCTAATTCTGCTGCTCGTCTTCAATCTGGCGCAAATCCGCGACAGAAGCTTACAGACCAAGAACTCGCTGCCAAGATGGAGAAAATGAAGCTGCTCAACGCAGAGAAGGCGCGCAAGTTTGAGAAGGCCGAAAAGGATGAGAAGGATCATGCTGCGGCGTATGCTCGCGGCATGGAGGAGGCTAAGAAGCGCCGCGCCGAAGAAGCTGAGCGACGTAAACGCGGCGAGGAGGATAAGCGCAGGCTCGATGATGAACGTGCTAAGAACCGAGAACGGAAACTCAAGGCCATGGGTATGAAGGAGGGTGGATGGGATGAGGGCAAGGATGCTCTGGAAGAAGAGGAAAACAGACGTTTCCGTGGCGCGAATGGTGGTATTCGAGGATCAAGAAGCTCCGGTCTTGGTGGAAGTCGGTACGCTTCGAAGGATAATGAAGAACATGATGTGGATCGTTTCTTGGACGAGCGACATCGTGGTGGAAGGGGTAGGGGTCGTGGCCGTGGAGGACGAGGAGGCCGAGGCGGACGCGGTGGCCATGAAGGCGCACCATCAGCGCCAGTCAAACAAGCCATTCCCGCGGCTGAAGACTTCCCAGCTTTACCCGGTGAGGTCAAGAAGAGCACACTCGCACCAGCGAACGATAAGCCGGCTTTCGCGGCTGCAGCAGCTGGACCTCCGCCACCACTGCCACCACCCACTGGTGGAAAGTGGGACGAAGAGATGGATGAGTACGATGAGCTGAACAAGAAGTCATGAACAAACAAAAAGAGATGGGACACTAGGGATAGCTTGACAGTGGAGCTATAAAAATACCATAGGTAGCATTGTTAGAAAGCATCAAAAGTCGGAGCGAGATTGAAAGATTTCTCCTCATTTCCATTTGCCTTTTGGCGCTGAGCTGCTTTTCTAGAAAGGGTATTATCCTGCTCTTCGCCAACTCTTTCATTCTTATTTCCCTCTATTTTATACACAGCGCCAAACGCCTGAACATCCCAATAAATAATTACACATTGATTACCATCCTCCACGGTATCCCCTTCCGCCGCGGCCGCTCCTATATCCTGAACCTCGAGGTCCTCGGGGTCCTCCAGGCCCATCGTCATCCATGGGCGCCCTCGATCGGCCCTTCATCTCCTTGGGGAAAGCATCGTAAGTCTTCCTCATCTGCGCATATCCCAGATGCATCTTTCCATAGAAGTGATCGGCGAGACGTCTGTCGTTGTCGAGTCGACTAAGGTAAGCACCACAAACGTCGCAGACTTGCAGCTTCTGGTGGCCTGAGGGACCAGATGTATCGGAGAGGGCTTTGAGTTCCTTTTCGCGGTCGGATTTGGATTGCGAGGCTTGACGGACACGGAAGAGCTCGTCTTGGGCGCGCGATACCTCGCCCATGGAGCCTAGGATTTCAACTTCGAGGAGGCCGTTGTTGACGGAAGCTGAAAGGTCGGAAATAGATTTGAGCTACGTAGGTTAATATCTCGCACCGCAAAATAAGGGATAGGGACGTACCAAAACATTGGTCTGGCGAATCTCATCAGGTGTCTTCTCTAATCGTCTCTGCGCAGCATCGATTCGGCGATTACAATCATCGATGTACTTTTGCAGATCGCGCATATAATCGTACTCGAATCCATATTTTTGCTTCTCCCGATCTGAGAGGCCATCGTACTCGGCTTTCAATCCTTCATTGTGCACCTTCGGACACGGTCCAATATCCTGCTTTGTGTTTGTGAAGAGATCGTGCGGACAGGTGCCTGCGAGGTAGGATCGACAGACTTTGGGGTCGGTGAGTGATAGTTGAGCGGCTCTTGATGTCGAGGATGCGCCCATCAGCTGCTCGAGCAGCTTTCTCTGTTCAGCGGCCATTGTGAATAAGTCGTTTGAAGATGTTGAAAGTTGGCGGGGCCTTAAGATTCAAGATGCGACGGCATGTGGAGGAACGCGCCGGGAAGCTAACTTTCTGCCGGTATCCACCGCTTACTTCATCGAATCCTCCACGTCGCAATAGCTCTCCAAGCTACGACACCAAATCGATCTCCCAAGGGCAAAGGTGCCATGTGAAGTCTTGATCGACTTCCTCACTTCCTCACCTTTTTCTTCCAACATGCGCCACTTTTTGGCCTATCTGTTACTGGCCATCACAAATGGCTTCGCGCTCACTTCTGCAGCCGCATCCGGTTATCACGAGCAATTGACGCTTCGACCTTTACCCCTGTCCCAGCTCCTAGCGAGCTTCAACTTCCGAGCCAATACCTCGATTGCCGATTTCGAAGCGCATAACTTTCGACTGTTTCCTCGATCTTTGGCTCAAATTCTTCAGTATGCTGGTACACGAGAGCTACATTTACGATTTACGCTAGGACGATGGGATGCTCAGTCGTGGGGTGCTAGACCGTGGGATGGAACACGCGAGGGAGGCACAGGTGTTGAACTCTGGGCGTGGTTGGATGCTGAGACTGATGAAGAGGCTGATGAGAAGTGGCTTACGCTGACAAACGCTCTGTCGGGATTGTTCTGCGCCAGTTTGAACTTTATCGATGAGACGAGGACGATTCGACCTGTTATGTCTTTCCAGCCTGACGGCGACCATTCGAACTCGTCGCTGGCGAACATGAGACTTCTACATGGCGTTTTGCCGCATGAAGTTGTCTGCACCGAGAATCTGACACCTTTCTTGAAGTTGTTGCCGTGCAAGGGCAAGGCTGGTATTGCTACACTTCTGGATGGTCATAAGCTATTCGATGCCTCTTATCAGAGCATGGCAATTGATGTTCGACCCAAGTGCAATGCGGATGGAGAGTGCTTTTTGGAGATGGAGGAGACTGTTGATATGGTTCTTGATGTCAATCGATCCAAGAGACCTCAAAGTATGTACCTTGATGCTATTGGATGACCCCTCTAACAATTCTAGACAACCCAATTCCTCGGCCCCCTCCTGCTCACGAGCTGCTCTGCGATACCTCCAAATCCTACCACTCTGACCACGCATGCTACCCTGCCGACAGCCTCGATGGTCAAGATTGGACTCTATCTCAAGTCTTCGGTCGCCCCATGAAGGGTACATGCCCTCTCACCGACCCTGGCGTTCCTCCAGTCTGTGTTCAGATCCCACAGTCCCGCGACATCTACACCACCGAAGGCGCCCGCGAGATCCGATCTCAAAACTCTCGCTGCTATAGTCTTGATACGAACGCCGAGCTCACCCTCATGCTCGTCAAGCCCGAGTCACAAGACGAGGACAAGATCCTTAATAAGCCCGAGACGCCTCTTCTCTACGCTGATCGCAGCTTCAACGGCCACGGCCAGGAACACGGTGGTGTACAGGCCATCTTGAGCAACCCTAGTGACACCGACGTTGAGTTCGTCTATATGGAGTCGCTACCATGGTTCATGCGTATCTATCTCCACACCCTCTCGGCCCGCATTGCCGATTCACCTTCGTCGAACTCGAGCGATCTGATCAAGGAGATCTACTACCGTCCAGCACTCGATCGCGCAAGAGGCACACAGCTTGAACTCCTCATGCGCATTCCGCCACAATGCACCGTTTTCCTGACATACGATTTCGAAAAGTCCATTTTGCGATACACCGAGTATCCTCCTGACGCCAACAGAGGTTTCGACGTCGCAGCCGCTGTTATCACAACATTAGAGCCCAAGGTTCTCAACATCCGCACTACGACACTACTGCTATACCTACCCACACCCGATTTCAGTATGCCATACAACGTTATTATCTTTACATCAACGGCGATCGCACTAGCATTTGGAGGATTGTATAATATTTTAGTGAGGAGATTTGTGGGTGCTGACGAGGCGCAGAGCACGGGTTTGAAGGCGAAGCTGTTGGGGCTTGTTAATAGAATAAAGGGCAAGGCTGGGAAGCAATAGATATGATGTATGAGTTATTTTTCTTGGTTACAATGCCAGATGTTAATGCTACCTGCCGTGGCCATCTTCAGCTGGCATGGTCCTGCGATCCGAGTACATGGCCTTGGGGGAGTGATCACGAATGGTGGTCAATGCCATCAAGTGTGTTCTCGGTCTTACCGTCTTTGCCACTTCGACCCTGCATTGTCCTTATCGAAGCATCATCGGGCCGCGTCATTAGATCTGGGGAACGTGGACACGAACTTATCGCATCTCTGTTGAGGTTCCAGATGACGAGTTGAGGTGTACATGTGTTCAGGGTCCTGAGGGGAGTCTGGAGGGCTGTCAGTCGTGCTGGCGTCTCTAGGGAGGATATGATCGCCGTTGCCATGGCCTTTGACCTGGAGAAGAGGTCAAATCTGCACGTGGAGAAGACGAAGAGTCGAACACAACATTACTCTGGAGGTCAACAACACAACAACAGAGATTTAAATAATAAGATTTATTTATGGCATATTCTGAAACATCTCTTCTTCGAGGCATCTCCGCGAGATGTAACCGAAACAAGAAGGCATCGAGTCGAGTAGAAAAGGTTCGAGCCTTCCTCCACTTGTCAATCACCTTCATCTCGTCCAATCTATCCGCATCTGCCAAGACATCCCATGCCCAACATCATCATCTTATAGCACTCAAGCTGCCAGCTTCCCGTATTCCATGTCAACACGTAAATGCGCCTTGCGTAGTTCGCTGCCATGAGACTCCTCGCTCTGTTTCTCCTAATCATCGTCGTGGTGAATGCCTACTACACTCTCTCCGTCTACGCACCTTCGCTCCCCCAGATCCACGCGCGCATCATCAATGCAAGGAATAAAGCCTTCATCATCGGCGCTACAAAGCCCAGTACATTCTGCGGTCTTGAAAACGCTACTGAATGCCCTGATGGCACGTCCACACAAGTCGATGGAAATATGACTGGTCTCGCAGTAAGTCACATGGCCACTCACCAAACCCATGCTCACGACAGTAGGCCGCAGTTCCAGGCGGTCAATTCATCTTCGTCGCCCCCGACGGGATCATATCCTATCCACCCGCACACTCCGCCCTTCGACCCCCGGGCTCACAAATGGGTGGCTTCCAGCGCGCACATGTCATCTCAGAGTGCAAGATGCCTGTCACGATACTTATGTGGTCCCCGGAGAATGCAAGTCCAGGACTTTGGGCTTGCCCAACGGCAAGGAATGTCCCAGTCACGAAGGAGGCGGTTCTCAAGGCAACCACGAGCACTTTTACGGGAAGTGGCTGTTTGACTGTCGAGGGGATTGAGATTCAGACTGCAGGGGATAAGTTCGCTGCCTGGGCTTATACGTAGGTGTTTGGAGGATGTGACAGGCGATTAGTAGCATGATGTGGACGATAGTCAATAGAGAATATTATATTCCCAGTTGACAGCTTTGTTTCCTACTTTTTAACTTTGTCATATGTAGATCCTGAGTCCGTCATTGCTTGGTCATGTGAATGGCAGCATGTCCCTCTGCTTGACATCAGGACGAGAAACTATCCCCATTGTAAGGCCTTCAAGCCAGCCCCAACTAGGCAGTTGCTTCTTTCAGCACATCCGGTCAATATTACCCTCGCTTTTAATTTAAAGATAGAGCTCCCGTGTAAGCGTCAATCTTGCCCGTGCTCGATGAAGTTTATGATGGCATACCTCCACTAGCCCTGCACCCCGCAACTCTGTGGCTGCATGATGTGCCCAGCTGTCGCGATAGAGCGTCTGGACTGGGTAGTGTCTCGCCGAAATCTTACTGTTTTTGGCAAGGAACTTGCATGATGTCGGAGGTATTTCCCATGTGTGTAAGTGCTTTTCAATCAAGACGCTGTGTGCTCCTCGTATCAATGATAAAATGACAGCCTCCCCTCAGGGACCTCAATATCAGGTGGTAAAAGAAATTTAGATAAAAGGTCTCCTAATCTCATCATAAACATATACTAAATTTAGACCAAGTTACCTAAGTCTTTATATTATTCAGGATTGAGGTCCCGAGTTTTCTTTCCTCTCCTCCTCCCACTGATATCCGCCCACTCCATGTCAATTCACTTACTGCCAGGAGTGATTTCGGACAGCATGGCCCAAACTTTGACACAGACGGCTCAGCCTGTTTTCATGAAAGGCTGTCTAGTCAACGATGGACTTCTTGAATCTCGCATGATTGGGAACCTCAAGCAGTCCTACCAATCTGAGCCGATCGAAGACCTGAGAGCCCGCTATGATAAGGATGGCTATCTCTTTATAAAAGGTCTCCTCCCCCGTTCTGACGTTCTTGATTGCCGGGAAGCGTATTTCCGGTTCCTTAGTCCGAGTGGTGTTCTTCAACCCAATTCAGCTCCCGTTGATGGTATCTTCGACCCTGATAATCAGTGTGTCAACTATCCCAGTATTGGCGCCGGCCCTTTTAATAAAGAGCAGATCAACCCAGGTTCATTCGCGAGCCTTGCGGAGCAAGCTCATACAGAGGACTTTTACCTTGAGTTTTCGAGACATCCAGCCTTGAGAGATTTTGTTTCCAGGCTGAAAGGCTGGGGCGATGATACAAAGTTGCTGCCAAGATCTTTGTTGAGGAATAATACGCCGCACAACAATGCAATTGCAGTGCATTATGATCAATCGTTTCTAAGATACGGAGAGCCTACTTCAGTGACAGCCTGGGTACCAATTGGGGATATTAGTCTTCAAGGCGGTGGGTTGATATACCTCGAAGACAGTGAGTCTTTTCCAAAGCATGGATATCCCCAAGCTAACCGTCCAAGGTGACACTCTGGGTCGAACATTGGAAGATGCATTCAACAAAAAGGCGAGGGAAGGTGGTATGACTGAAAAGGAACGCATCAACGCATTCAACAAGAACATGATGTCCAATGGTTTCTTGGAACTCGGCCCCATCAAATTTCTACAAGACAACGGAGGTGGCAGATGGCTTTTGACAGAGTATAAGGCTGGCGATGTTGTTTTTCACAAGCCACATATGGTGCATACCTTCGGTACTGAGATGAAACTCCGCTAACCTTTTTACAGATCCACGCTTCAACTATCAATAAGGATCCTGAGAACCGAATTCGACTCGGCACGGATTTGAGGTTTGTCGATTCTTCGAGACCTCACGACATAGTACGTGATTCCAAACATGGAGGGTCGGACTAACCGTGCTATAGAGATGGTCTGCACCTTTTCGGCTCGATGATGGGTTGTGAAGTGGTGAGTAAAGGCTGTGGGTTCAACTGTTGACGATATATCAAGACTTCTCGTGAGAAGGGATCAAACAAGTCAGTTGCATAAACACGGAGAGATATCACATGTATCAAGGGCATAAACATAACAATCGTTCTCCATTTTCGTTTTTGGATATCTAAATCGCTTCTAAAGTCAAAGACATAACCATTGTCGATTGATACAACTAAAATACAAACATGCTGTTACGCTCGATGCTCGTTAAACCTAAGACTTTGTCAACCACATTCATAATTCGTCAAGGCTACAAGTCAAGACGTACCTCCTGCACCGGCTTCACAGTGACGACCTTTGTCTTGGTCATCTTTCCTCCTCTGTAGCTGTACTGGAAATTCCAGCCACTGCATGCAGCGCCGTGGTTTCCGTACCGATCCACGACGACAATGCCGCTCTTGAGATCGCCGTACTTGCGAATCATGCGGAGAACGGCATCCTCGGCTGCTTCTTTCGGCGAGAGGCCGTTGCGCATTCCCTCGATGGCTTGATAGCATGGGAGGAAGCGAAGCATGATGTCGCCATCACCTGTGGCACCGCAGCCGCCAATGTCGCTGTCAACGTAAGAACCGCTGCCAACGATGGGGCCGTCGCCGACGCGTCCGGGGATCTTGTGGGAGGCGCCGTTTGTTGTTGTTCCTGCAGCCATGGAGCCGTCTTTGTGGATTGTGATGAGAGAGAGGGTGTCGTGGCCGGTTTGTTTATTGGTCTTCATGGTGCTTGTTGTGAGGGTGGCGAGGGGCTTGTAGGGGCCGCATGTTGATGCTGGGTTTGGGCTGACGTTGATGCGATAGTTGGGCTGGCACTTCTTGGCCTTCCAGTCCTTGCACAACTTATCCGAGTTTTTGGTAGACAGGCTTGTGGTCTTGAAGCCATTTTGTATGGCAAACTCTGTAGCTTGGTCTCCGACGATGAGAGAATGGGTAGTATGATCGAGAACATGTCGAGCAACAGAAATCGCACTCTTAACGCGACGTAGGGCAGCAACAGCACCAGAATTCATACTCCCACCATCCATGATCATCGCATCAAGTGTAGTTTCACAGTTCTCATCAGGACTTCCTCCAAAGCCTACGCTCCCATCGCACTGCTTGTTCTCACACGTCGTACCTCCAATTTCAACGGCGTCAAGTGCAGAAGCCTTCTTCCCCAGCGCGTTGAAGGCCGCATCCGTAGCGGCGGTGAAGTCGCCACCCCATGTGTTAATAACAAGAGGAAGACCAGGTGTATTACCCGCCGCGAGTGTAAATGTTGACAGGGAGAGAACTCCCATGAAGATAGAGAGAGAAGACATTTTGTTGGTGTTGTTCGATGACGGTGGTGAAAATTGGCAGGGAGAGTGGCGTTTCTTATACGACGTTTCGAAACAGACGCATTTGATAAGCGTGGTACGGGCTGTGAACCTTGTAGGACGCTATAACCAATTGTTTCACAGACCGGCACTCGATAGCTAATTCAGCCTGTTTCAATGCAATGTGATAGTAGAGAAGTTGCAGGGATGATTGCTTACGCATGACCAACATGAGACCGTATTTAAACCCCTCATTCCAATCTCACATTCCATTCCAACCTCTCTTTTATTTTTAAACTTCGATCTTTGTGAAATTCACATGCCAAGAGGACAAGATTAACAGGACTTTTGCAGAATAGTGTAATAAATTAAACCCGCTAGCTGCACCATTACAAGCTTATAAAATGGCTGCAGGCGCTAACGTTGACACTGTATCTGAATTCCTCGCTAGGGCTGTTGATGTGTGCCATGCTGTACGAGGGATACACAGTCTGGGATATACAGATCGCTGTGACACCGACTTTGCTCGCTTGCTCGAGGGTTTGACGCATTCGGTGAAGCGTGTTGAGGGTGAAGAGGGAGAATACGAGAAAACTCTGATCGGGTTTGCCTGTGTTCAGATTGGTAATGACCTCGTCGTCCACGTCAACCGTGTCTTGAACGCGTTCAGTGATTCAATTGATGTCGCTGGCTTCTGCAAGCTCTGGCCCCTGGACGATGTCACGGCGCTGAATGCACGGCTCCGTCAAGTGTTGCATCAATGCCAAGACACATTTCCGTCCTCACAGTGAGTTTAGTTGACTTTACTGGTTGCCCTCCAGGAGCTAACGGTGCGCTAACGTGTCGTTACTAGTGAACTCTGTCTACCCTTGCTCGCCGATTTACAGCTCACAGGCCGTGAGCTTGAGTCTGACGAGACTGAGACCAAGATTTCAATTGAGCACGCGGAAACAAATGCTCAGAATGATGCTGGCAAGTCTCCTGGGCAGATCCCGGTTGGGCCGAGACCCCCGAGGCTAGCTCCCGTCGGCCTCATCAATGACTTCATTCTCGAGAGTCTGTCATACAAAAGTATGCACGATCGCGAAAGTCAAGTCACTGAAGCACACGCCAAGACTCTTGATTGGATCTTTGACAATTCGCCCATCGATCAATCTCTGCGTCAGAATTTCAGAGACAGCTTCGTCTCATGGCTTAGCACCACGGAGCTGGGTCCTATCTACTGGATCACTGGAAAGCCCGGTTCTGGCAAATCTACTCTCGTGAGATACCTCTCCCAGCATCCAGTCGCGCTGTATCATCTTCGCAAATGGGGCGGCAAGAAGAGAGTCAATACAGCGGGCTTCTTCTTCTGGACCAGTGGATCTCAGCAGCAGAGGTCGCAAACTGGCCTGCTCCGATACCTCCTACATCAGCTGCTGTCTTTTGATCCGGAGCTCACTGAAAAGGCATTTCCTGATCTCTGGAGTCGCTTGCGTCATATGACAACCAAGGAACGAGTCAACTTTGCTCTGGAATGGACTGTCCAAGATTTACAGGCTGCATTTCACTCTCTGCTCGATGCAGCCTTGCCTAGCGTGAACATCTCCCTCTTCATCGATGGTCTTGATGAGTTTGATGGCGATCATGTCCAAATCATCGACTTCTTCAAGGGCTTGACATCTAGATATGATGGAAAGTCACTCAAACTCTGTCTCTCATCTCGGCCATGGGATGTCTTTGAAAGGGCATTCGGAACGTCTGTCCCAAACACCAAGCTTCAGGACCTGAGCTACGACGATATGTACCGCTATGCAACAGATACACTCAAGGCGGATAGACAGATTCGAGGACTGATGAAGCAGAATCCTGAGTCGACTCGCTTGTTAATCACTACGGTGGTTGAACAAGCTAATGGGGTTTTCTTATGGGTTAGGCTCGCAGTTGAGCGTATGCTCGTAGCATTTCAGAAGACCTGCGAGTTCGAAGTCTTGGAGACAACCCTGAAAGAACTTCCAACAG
The DNA here is from genome assembly GCA_002165215.1 of Fusarium pininemorale. NCBI lineage: Eukaryota > Fungi > Ascomycota > Sordariomycetes > Hypocreales > Nectriaceae > Fusarium > Fusarium pininemorale. Next base: position 107,723 of record NFZR01000027.1, on the reverse strand, counting down.
AACTGGATGATCTCTTCGAAAAGCTTCTGTTCAAGGATCAAACATCCTCGGAGATCATGCAGACTGCCACTCTGTTCCAGCTCATGCGTGCCAGGGAAATCGTCGCGGACTTTATCAAAGATGAGTCATCCAACTCACTGACAGTCTGGGAACTCGCTTTTGCGCTTTTCAAAGAGGACGATGTTACGGCTCTCGATCGTGAAGTGGTGGAAGTGACGGATAAAGAAATCCAGAGACGCTACGGAACAGCAGTACAGTATATCCAAGCTCGCTTCGCAAGGCTCCTGAACGTCCACGTTGCCAAGCCGACGGGCAATATGCGTGTAGCAAAGTTTCAGGACAAGCATGCCAACGTTGCAAATCTCATCGCGACCAGCAAGGTCATCTACATACACCGTACAGTTCGAGACTGGCTCATAGACAGCGGTGCAGGAAAACGTCTTGAAGCACTCCAGTCCGCAGAGTTTGACCCTCATCTTCGACTTCTGAGATCATATGTCCTTCGACTGAAGCATCCTCTCGAAGAAATCGAGCATCATCGCCGTTTGGATGAGTGGTATCCTGATATTGCACTCGCCATGACACACGCACGACATATCACCAACGATTCCCAAGGCCTTCAGCGGAAGTTCTTGAACGAGATGGATAAAACTCTTTCGTGGCTCTGGCTTGAAAAGCCGTCTGATCCGTACGATCATTGGGCAAAAAGTACATTTGGAGCTTATGAAATCAGGATGAAAGCGCCTCCTATTCATCGCCCTCTCCTGTGTCTTGCTACCAAGTTTGGACTGGCAGATTATGTTTGTCAGGAAGTTGAGGGCTTGACTCGTGAAAAACAAACCATTGAAGAAGAGGAAGAGGACGGGTCTACACCATTACTTTCCTATGCGACAGAATTTCTCTGCTCTCGTAACAAGACCATCTTCCCCATGTCATCACCCAAGCTCGTCTGTTGGCTTCTCAACAACCCAACACGCATCAATCCAGGTCCCAATCATGAATACAAACACTTCATCACACGTCAGTCAATTACTCCTTGGCTTGCTGTTCTTCGTCATCTTCGTGATGCAAAGCGGAGGGGATGGATTGAATACTACGATATCAACCTTGAAGGAACTGCACGTTGGGCCGAGATTGTAAGGGAATTCGTGCAATTTTCGGATGTCAGTGCTGTGATTGTGAAGGATATGTGGGATCCAGAGATCACTACGTTGGGAGTCTTGGAGATGCTGGAGGAAACGTATGGTTCCGCTGAGGTACAGAGGATCAGGGCATTGATGGAAAAGAAAATGGTTCAGTAAACGTGTAACTCAATATCACTCCTACTTCTCTGAATGACGCGTGTCTTTATTTCAATATCGGTTTCTTTGCCGTATAGAAGATAGGAAACTGAAACACGTTCAATGGTTTCTCAGATCTTCGTTCGCAAACTCTAGTAGCCTTCCTTCCGGTTGACTTTGTTGATGAAATCGTTTCGTCCCTGGCTCAGCCTCTCAAGGTTCAATCTAAAAATATCCAACAGCCTCGTATAGTAAAATGAGGAAGCAGCACTGATATGTGGCGTAATAGTCACATTCTTCGTACTCCACAGTGGATGCTGATCAGGCAAAGGCTCAGGATCAGTGACATCAAGCGCGGCACCCTTGATCGTATCCGAATTAAGCGCTTGGATGAGATCATCGGTATTGACGATGGGTCCTCTTGCAATGTTAATCAAGAAAGTCCCCTTCTTACCGAGAATATCAAACTCAGGCTTTGAGATCAACCCCTTGGTCTTGTCGGTCAATGGCACTGAGATGACGAGGATGTCTAGTCCTGAATCGAGAAATTGGTGGACTTCTTCCTTGGATCCGCCGGAGAACCATTTGCTAGGGAATTCACCCTCTGGATCACCGAGGCCAGGAGGCGTGTAGGAGTCATCGCGGCGGGACTCGGGGGTGTTGCGAGGGTGAAGAGTGTACGCATGGACGTCAAGGCCTAAAGCTTTCGATAGACGGGCTGTTTGACGGCCGATACTTCCGTAGCCCAGAATACCACTTTAACGTGTTAGTTAAATTCCCTTGTAAGGAAGCACGTGGTGCTAACATTCGCTTGCCAGCTGTGTCTTCGGTATCTTCGGCACCCTGATGAAGACGTTTCCATTTTCCTTCATCTTGAAGCTTCGAGTATTCCTTTACTATCAAACTGTGAGCCAGAGCTTCAAAAAAGAGCAATCGTACGCCCTACAGTGAAGTCGATGAGAGAGATAAGTAGTTATAATCCACTCCGCAATTTGAGGTCTATCAATTAGCTATGGTCTGACATCTTGCAAGGCCATCTCACCCATGAACTCCGTTGGCGGTCGAGAATGGAATCTTTGTATCCGTAAAGAGGGGATCCTTGATGAGATGGTTGGCACCAGCGCTCGTGAGCTGAACATATTGCAAATGCGGCGCCTGCTCTGGCTTTGGCAATAAGGTAGCAGTCAGTAAGACAGTAGTGTCCTGCCACTCTTCTTCCTTGAAACTAGGATCGAGAGGTGCACCCCATGGTTGAATAAAAGTCTTGATGGTCAAATCAGGGAACTGTTTCTGAATAGCGTCGATGTGAGCCTTGGGTGGTTCAACGGTGGAGAAGATTATGGCCTTGTGGCCCTTGAGAGTTTTATTGTTGCTGATTCTTACGAGCGTCATGGTGAAGTTATTGGTAGTAGAGATATCAATTGGAAGGATGAGTTGGAGGATTGAACAGAATCATGAGTGAATATTGAGTCTAGGGGATGACAAATAGACCTCCATGGTGTTGTTGTCGTCAAGGTGGGGCTGATTGACGCCTTGAGATAAGGATGGATCTGAGTGGATGGGTATTGCGATGGGCAGGTTGCATGGTGCCGATGTTGTCATTATAGTCTCGGGAACGAATTGCAACTCGACTGTATATGGATTTCGAACATATAGGTTCTGGGTTTCACAACGTTGATTGATTGAGTTTATGAGGCTGACTTGTCTTGAAGTCGGCTACCCTGTACTGCCTCGGAAACAATGCCGAAATTGCGCTCCACAGTCTGCTTGGTTATGATAGAGCATTGTTGCGCTCATGCAAAAGATCTTAATGCTCATAGTATTTTTGTATAAGCTTTGAAGAGAATCTATGCTGTCATGCTATGCCAAATTTTCACACTCAAGATTCTGACCGACCGTCCGGTTAATCATCATGAGTTGCTAACAATAACATTCACTGTGACTGAAGAACCCTTCAGATTTATGACGATACCACCATGCTGGGATTCACTAAAATACTGGCCGAGCCATACTGAGCAATTCTACCATAGGGTCCATAAGTGGAAGAAGTTAAACAATAGGCGCACTTTGCTGCGTTCCAATAAATGGAAATATTTGTTAGTTTCCATTCTCTCAGCCCAGCAAAACTCGGTGGCTGTGCCCACTAAACAACTCAGCCCTACAGGCAGCCTACGCTAATATCGTCCACTAACCCTGCAGGACCGTTGGCGGTGGCAGAGGCCAGCAGCTGAAAACGCCCCCAATTTCCAGAACCTCGGAACGACTTCACACCGGCAACCCAGTTCCAAGAAGGCCAACGAAAGCAGCTGATTCCGCCTTGACGGCAACCACATATGCTTGAGATGACTTCAAATACTTACCCCTCCCCCTACCTGAGGTTGAGGTGATCAACCAACATTCTACGAAATGCCTCACGCCGTGCTACCAGATCTTGCTGCATTTAATGAAAGCCTTCTCAGTCCTCTTCCACCATACTCAGCCATCGACAATGACGACCTTCTGAACCGAATCGAAGCCACCGAAAGGGTCGAGCTCCCTATCCTCTACTCACCCGCCAGCCGTGCGCCGAACTTCCAGCAACTTGCCTCCAGTGCAGATAGGGAACCGTACCTCGAAGCACACCGACTCGAATGCGACATAGTCAAGGCCTTCTTCTCCGCTATTGAGAATGGCCACGATGATATCGTCGCCGATTTTATAGCTCGTGGGTGGGTGTCGCCCGATACTGCAAGCCAATGGGGCGAGACACCGTTAAATGCTGCTGTGCGCGCGGGCAAGGTTCCCATGGTGAGCCGCCTCGTTGCCCTTGGCGCAAGCGTCAATGGATTCGGTCGCGCACGGGATGAGAATAGCACCGTCGAGCCTGCGGACTTGCCAGAGCGTACGCCGTTGATGGTCGCCGCTGAACGTGGGCACTTGGCGCTGGTCAAAGTCTTGATCGAAGACTACGGCGCGAAACACGACATCATTGCGCCCGATGGAGCGATCGCCCTTCGTCTAGCCGCCTCGAACCGCCACCGCGAAATCGTGCATTATCTCCCTACTATTCGTGGCGGCGCGTGGAAGCGATGGGCGACCGTACATAAAAAGCAAATGGACCGGGTGCGACGGGCTGTCAATAGAATCGTCAAGTTCGTCAGAATCCTTATTTGGGATCTCCCCAAGTTTTTAGTCTGGGATGTGCCGAAAGAGATATGCCGCGCTGCTTGGAAGCGTCGCCATCGGGTGAAGAACTTCTTGAAGAAGTTACCTGGCAAGGTCAAGGACGCGGTACTCGGGATACCTAGCACCCTCAAACGCGCTGCAACCGAGGTTTGGAAGGGCATCAAGGAGCTTCCGTCGCTTTTGAAGAGCTTGGTCCAGGCTACCTTTAAAGTATTTTGGAAGGTTCTGACCGGCATACCTGGCGCGGTAACGTTTGTTCTCAAATGGATCGGAAGCGGATTGAAGGGCGTTGGCGAAGCCATCCTCAACATTTTCGTTAAGCTGTTCTCGCTCCTACACACAGCGACCATGGCAGTCGTGACTTTCTTGCGGGGGATCACCCTTGGGGATGTATGGAATGGCTTCTGCCATCTCGTACGCGCCGTCTTCGTGGACGCGCCCAAAGCAATTGTTGCATTTATGGTGGCCTTTGGCAACACCAGTTACGATGTGCTCAAGACAATCTTTGGGACCTTAGGTGAATGTATCTGGTGGCTATGTGCGGGTGTTTACTGGTTGATCCGATATATTCCCCGTCGAATATGGACTATGATTGAAGCGATGGGGACATCTTTGGTGAAGGCCTGGGAGGAGATCATGGTGTACTTCAATCCTAAGCGAATGTGATCAGTTACTTAGGGCTCTAGATTATAATTAAAGGATATTCACTAAGATTCAATGGAACGACGTTGGCTATCAACACTAGCTAGATGATCGATGATGCAACGCGTCCCTTTCACAACTTAATAATGATGATGATCTGGAGACTGGCAGTGGAGCCCCGAATTTTGGGATGCAACAGGCTTCTTCACAAAATCAACCGCCGCGCGACGCCTCTAGCTTCAACGCTGGCACTGATCCCTAATGCGGAAGATCTTATACCAGGCTTTCTAAAAGTAATGTCCATCCTTCTATTAGCCAATTGATATCTGCAGGGCCGCGTCATTTCGACATTACCTACAATGCCTACTCGCAAGGATCCCAGCGTTGCCATTGGAGGTCTCATCCGAAAGCATTCAACTCACATCGCCTATCACAGTGAAGAAGAAGGATTAATCATCCACTCTCGATATTATGAATTAGACATTGAAACTACGATGATCAACTTTACCCTATCATCTGGTGCCATGATAATACATAAACCTTCTCAAAAAGCTGTATGCGAGATCATGTCACTTTGCGCATCTGCAGCAACACGTTATAATTCCATCGAAGCCACCCTAGACTGGACTTCTGCCATATTATTATTTCATTAGTCTATATGTGATCTTTACTATCATTCTTTCGTCAAGGTTCGGCATTTCCTTTCCAGCGTTCCATACCCATATTTCTAGCTTGACCCTGCTCCGGCATAATTAATGGTGTACTATAATTCCGTGTCATCAATCCATCAAGCAATCGGGTGCCACGTTTCTCGCGAATGCATGTCTATACTTGCGCCATATATCGGCTTTGCCTCGAGCTCCTTGCGCTCATCCTCTCAGCCTCAGCGTACTGGCACCGCCTTGAGTCTCTTGCCTCAGCTCTTTCATCATTACCCTCCCAACCCGCCTTGGTCAGCCAGAACAAAGCCATCAAAGGTGTCGTAAGCAAACCTAGAACGCCGCCTAGAATCGCCTTAAAAGCCTGTGGTGTCCAGCGGTCTTTGTATCTCCAGTCCCCACCATCACGTTCTCCAACTGTCGTTAGGACCCCCACGCTCAGTGGCCAGAGGATAAAGAAGCCCACGACAGCGAGTATGAAACCTCTCAGTGCCCCTTGCACGATTGTCGTAAGTACAAGAGGAACAGTGTATTTTCTTTGAGGCTCTTTCTCTTCAACTTCCGAGTCGCTTGTATCGGATGCCGGTGAGAGGAAGAATAACCATCGAAGCCACTGATGCGAGGGCTCAGGAACAAAGCCAATCGGCTGAACAGAGCGTTTCGAAAGGTCGTAACTGACGAGTCCCATCTCAACGAACCACGTGAGAATGCATTGGACGATAATCGTTACAGCTGCATCGCCTGATAGTGTGTTTGGCAGTTGAAACAACCGAATTGGGTTCTTGATGGTGTCTTGCGTGGTGTACATGACTATCCATTCTCGTTAGCTTTTCATCTCAGACTCCAGCTGTAAACTCACCATAAGCCAAAGCAAAATTCACACCCCCGGACAAAGCCATGGCGCCTATTCCATCAAGCCCAAAGACATAGAAGAGCTGATGCCCCGTAAACTGCAGACTCGGCTTCAGGCGCCCCTCGATGTCACTGTCATCTCCTCTCTGTTCTCGTTCCTCCTCGCCAAGGTTGTCAGGTTTCAGAATCCCGCTGGACCCCTGCAGACCCGGCCCCTGTGTCTCAAGTTGCGCCGACGTGAGCATACCTTTTCCCTTATCAGAGACGAACTCGTGGAAACTTGTTTGGTTTTGTTCCTATTTTTCCTGTCCTTCGCGGTTTTTGATGCAGGGAAGTGGGAATTTTTAATTAAACGTCGCCAAGCTGTTGAAAGGGGGATTAGGGAGATTAGGCGGGAAATATGGGAAAGCTTGGACTTTTAGATGGGCGAGAGCGAGGGAAAAAAAAAGTTAGTTAGCGAAAAAGAGTGAATGCGAATACTAATCCGAGATACTACATTACGACTTTGTTGAGAGACTGGTTCACATGGTACCATTTTACACCGCCATCTCACGGAAGTCACGCGATTCTATGGCGCTTGTTGAGAGTCCGTGATTAAAGATTATGTGATGTAGGAAAAGCATAAAACTATACTGTTTGCCTAAAAGTTTATTACAATAGAGTGGACCAACTGTTTGGTGTTTTGGAGGGTTATCGTGAAGCTCTTACGGTTTCACCACCGAATACCACCACGATCGGTTCAATCGGCCCAAGAAGACGGCTTACAACGCACAAGCCGACCTGTCAAGGCCGTATTGATTGACGCCACCTGAGAATCTGGGTCCTCTCGTCTCCATCGGTTAATTCATCCGTTGATTTAATCTATCCAGCGGTTAATAGATCCATCTTCATTCGTCTGGACTTGTACTGTTGAGGGGATGTGTTGGAAGCGACGTCAGGAGAAGGGCATCGTCTCAGGATGACTGACCCAAAGCTTGGGCCTGCAAGGGTCTAGAGATGGGGACTTGCGGAAAAATAAACACCGTTGACGTGACCCCTGCGGCGCTAAAGCAGGAACAAAAGAACGCTTGTGTTTTTCCATCTTGTCTTCTGCCCCAGTTTCAGGTACAGCGGTTCTTCGGCCGAGATGGATTGACTGACTGCTCGCTTGCAAGACGGGCTTGTCACTTCGCTTGGGACGGTGTTGGCAGTATTCAACTGAGTGACCGTTCTGCCACTTCTTGGCAATAATCAATCTTACTTTGGCCATCTACAGACTATCGTGAAGATCCAGATGCTAGCCTCGACTTATACCGTCGGTAACATGCGACTCTAAACTTTAAAATACTATGAAAATCACTGTAATACTTGCATGATCTGCTCATATCTCGATCAATCATACCCATAAAACCACAGGGGCTGAAACCGCCTTGGCCAACACCATGCAACCCTCCATCACCCTCATCCCTGATGGCATCTCGACCCGAGCATGACACCCCTGCCTCAATCTATCCAAGGCGGGAAACTGATCCGTTTAGCCATGAGGCTCTTTACCCGCCAGCTCAGGTCAGCAAACATTCATATAAACCGCCCTCTTCCTCTCTCCAAGGTGCTCTCTTTCTTTACTCAGGCTCATTCAGCAGTTCATTCCATTCACTTTTTGCTCCTTGCACATTCTTTCACACTTCTTTGACAGAAGTCGTTTCATTCATTCATTCACTTAAACCGCCAGTCGGATATTACCACTCTTTACAAAACAAAAGACCCAATTTTCTTACACAACTTCAAGATGCCTTCTTTCACCTCCAAGACTCTTCTCGCCGCCGTTGCCGGTGCCATGGGCGTTGCTGCCCACGGTCACGTTTCCTCCATCAACGTTGCTGGTGCCGTTTACGACGGTTTCGATGCTAGCTCTGCTCCTTACGACCAGAACCCCAAGACCCTCATCGCCTGGTCCACCACCGCTTCCGACAACGGTTTCGTCGCCCCTGATGCCTTCGGCACTGGCGACATCATCTGCCACCGCGATGCTAAGAACGCGAAGGGTCACGCTGCCGTCAAGGCAGGCGATCAGATCTACATCAAATGGGATACGTGGCCCGAGAGTCACAAGGGCCCCGTGATTGACATGTTGGCCTCTTGTGGTTCAGCCGGTTGTGAGTCTGTTGACAAGGAGACTCTCAAGTTCTTCAAGATCGACGAGGCTGGTCTTGTCAAGTCCGGTAACCCCGGTACTTATGCCTCTGACGAGCTGATTGCCAATGACAACGGCTGGCTCATCGAGATCCCCGAGAACATCAAGCCCGGTTCTTACGTTCTCCGTCACGAGATCATTGCTCTCCATGCCGCTGGCCAGGAGAACGGTGCTCAGAACTACCCTCAGTGCTTCAACCTCGAGATCTCTGGTTCCGGCACTGAGCTCCCTGAGGGTACCCTCGGAACTGAGCTGTACACGTCCACCGAGAAGGGTATCGTCTTCGATCTCTACAACAGCCCTACCAGCTACCCCATTCCCGGTCCTGCCATGACCATCAAGTCCCCCAAGGTCACCCAGGGCAAGCTCGCTGAGAAGTCCAAGGGTACCCCCACCACTGGCTCTGGCTCTGGTTCCGACTCTGGCTCTGCCGCCCCTGAGACCCCCGCTCAGACTGAGGCTCCCGCCGCTGGTACCTCCGCTGCCGCCCCTGTTGCTACTTCCGCTGCCGCTGAGGAGCCCTCTGCCCCCGTTGAGACCTCCCCTGCTGCCCAGGAGCCTGCCACTCCTGTCCAGACTGAGGCTCCTGCCGCTACTAAGCCCGCCAAGACTGGCTGCAAGGCCAAGCGTGGCATGAAGGCCCGCCGTCACGCTCGTGACCTCATGAACTAAGCAAACCACTCAGCGTGGTTGTGTATGAAAGGTCTTTTTACAAGGACCAAAGCCTGTCTATCCTGAATGGGATGAATCTTTGAGTATTCTGCTGTATATATGTGACCTCGAGTCCAAGATATAATTCAATTACATTGATTATCATATGCTTGATCGTACTCAATACCTACGTGACGTGTCTTAAAATTGTTCTCTGTTGGTGTTCTTGTAACGCTGCTAGCTCTAAACTTCAACACAGACACTCTGTCGTATGACGTTCCTTTGGCTCACCGCTATCAACTATGGAACCGAGCAACGTTAGTGTCTGCAATATGTCGAGTAGCGGCACTTGTCCTAGAAGTGTCTTTGTAATCTATCGCGTAGGATAGATGTGAAGAAGGGCCGGACTCGTTGGACTCTTTGGTTACGCCTGTCTTCGCCTGCCTCGGACTCTTGTCCGAGCAGCTGGTCGTAACAAGAATCTTCCAAAGTATTACAAATCATGGAAAGTCCGTAGGCATTACAATATGTCACGGAAGACGCTCGTCGAGAGTAATAGCAGGATGAGGTCAGGACCAGAGGGCCACAACATCAGAGAACTGTATTGCTAGGACTGAGGTCAAAGTCATAATCGTAAGCATGATTCTAACTATGTACAGAGAATATCAACGTATCGCATCCTAAAGGTCATTCGCACGCTTCCCCTTCTCCTTCTCGTACTCCTCCAACCAAGCCTTCGTGAAATCAACAATATCCTGCTGGGCCTTGGCAACAGCGGGAGGAGGCAGCCCGATCTCAGTGGCGTTGGGGTCCAGACCATTCTCATCCCAATGGTGAACACCGTACGGGATAAGGATGAATGGTTCGCTGGCTGTTGACTTTCTGGGAGCAAGACCGATCGCGTGAGGTGTAGCGGCTCTCCAGGGATCGTATTCACCGTCGATGAAGGCCACGCGTGGGTAGCTGAAGTTCCAACCACCAAGCTTGTTGATAGACTCGACATCAGGATCGGCTGTGATGTTAAATTGCTCTCGGCAGGGAATGGTATTGAACTCAACATCGACGAGGCGAGAGACAAGAGGGAGTTGGTTCTTAGGTACTCCGGAACCAGTCTGCCAGTAGCCCCATTGCGTGCATGTTTGATATGTCCACTGACGTCCACTAGATGCTGGGTTAAGGCTAGTGCTGCCATACATTTCGCGAATAGAGTAGCATTCGTTCACAGTCTGGCCTTGACAGCCTCCCTGCTTATCAGACTCAACGTTTGACCTCATGTAACCAATGTAGTTGAGGAAACGGCTCGTCAAGTACTTGACATCGTTCTTGTTGGCATGAGCTGAGAGCCACTTCTTCACATAAGGAGTGAGAGGCCTAGTGCTGGCGTAGAGGAGAGCATCGGAAGAAACACTGCCGCAGTAGATCCCGAAATCAGGCGAATCCTGCGCAGGATCCCAGTTGTTACCTTGCAGTCCTTGGATGCCACGGGAAATGGTGGATGCGAAGTCATCGTCGCGTAGACCGAGCAGACCAAACGCAATCTTGAGCTGTTTCTTCTCCTCCTTGTCGCTGCCAGTGAGAATCTTATCGACAACTTGAGTGAGCTTTTGTGTGACCTTGGCGCAGTCGCCGGGTGCGAAAAGGCGCGCAGCCTCAAAGTACTTCCAGTAGTCGATGATGGCCTCGGTGACACCAGAAGAGGAGATGCCACCCCAAAAGACATCTGGGTAAACTTTTCTGGCGAAAGCAGCAAATGCGCCAGCGTAGGATCCACCGTAGATGATGTAAGGCGTGTTGGAAGCGGTCAAATTGTGCTTCTCCAGACCCGGAAACTTGACATGCTCGGCAAAGTACGCTGTGTCAGCGAGAGCCTGCTCAGTGGACAAGAAACGCAAGTTCTTTGTCTTGAGATCCGGAACTGGGAAACTGGTGCCATAATAACGATGCTCGAGGATGACTCCAACACCACCGGTCGCATTGGCCAGCATCTTCAGGATACCATGTTGTAGGAATGGAATTCTGTCCTCCCCTGAAGTCTCACCAGACGCGAGGATGATGACCGGCCCGCCCTCGCGATAATGCTGCGCATCGAACCAATATCTCAAGGGGAACTTCTTATCCGAGTGAGGTTCATACTTGGTCTCATTGTGGAAATGATCGACGGGAACCGAGATGTTGTGAACTTTTATGGATCCAGAGTCCGAGTCAGCTCGAGCGGACAGGGCGGGGATACTGTACGCGCTTCCTCTGGCGGTGAGGGCCAAGAGGGCGGCGGAAGCGCAGCCAGCAAACCACATACTTTCTGGTGACGGCGATATCTGTTGTTGTTTTGGTAAAGGTATAAATCGCGGGGGGCTTTGAGCTTCTCATATAGTTTTGCGATACGGCCAGCCACCTTCCTGTTTCAGATTAATAAGAGCATCATGGTCACACTGAAAAACATAAGTTCCGTTGCATTTGGAGCAAGGATCTCCATTTGTATCCATGGGAAGGAACCTTTGTAGATTGATGAAGCACGGGATTTTTGAGCCGATTGTTACTCTTATCTGCGGCTGCCTGTTAGATAATTGATAGAGCAGCATAAACCCCCGCCTTGTCACTGTGGTGATGTGGCTAAACTATCGCGTGATTCACGCAAAGTTTATCGGCATTAACCGACAGATACACGCACGCTATATGAAGCCAATTGCCACCCAAGTTAGTAATTTATACACTGAACACTGCTTTGATAGTCTACACTAGATGCGTTAGAATTCAATCAGACGACTGGGCCATTGCTCAGTCCTGGTAGCAGATAGTTGGGCTGTTCCGCATACCTATTCAGAGTTTATTGGCTCGCAGCATGATGTTGAAACCTTCTGAAATTGAAGGCAACGGTCAAACGAAGTCGCTTAATAAATGCAACATCTCGGATGTACTCATAGATTGTGCCGACAAGCAGGATATGATCTTTTACGAACCCCTATAAGAATCATCCTCGCCGAACAGGTAACGTAGAAGAGCATACTGGACCCATACCACCGTAGTGTACATACCCTCTTATCCGACATCCGTCATTGAAAGGAAGTCATGTATATTTGCCTTATTTGGAACAGCCATACTTCTCACCGAGTTCACCGAAAACCTCCAACATGTCAACCCTTCCAGTCACAGTATTCTCATCACCCCCATACTCCTTGGCGATTAATCCACCCGGTAGTGACGATTCTATCATTTCCATAAAGCCTGCAATGCAATGCTCAGGGAGGATATGTCTGAAGAAAGCCTCTAAATCCTCACCTTGCGCAAGACTGAGCTCAACCTTGTTGCCAGTGATTTCCTCAAACATGTTTCTCAGATCGATTGAACTGTAGGCACGGGGGCCAAAGATCTTGAGGACTTGCGGACTGGGACTTTCGAGATTGTTGAGCAAGTTATTGGTACAAACTTCGCCAACGTCTTTGAGGCTGACGATCGGGATCTTGAAATGTCTTGGAGCGATCCATGATGAGATTGTTGGTGGATCTCCCAAAGGCATTTGAAACATGTACTCAAACTCTTCTTGGAAATGAGTTGACTGTAAAATAGTCACTTCAGGCACAGAGTCTTTGAGAATCTTGTCGGTGTGATGATTTAAGCGGACAAAGCCCTACATCGTCAGTATCGACACGGTTGGCGACTTGGTCACTATTACTTACGATACCATGGTCATTATTAGACCCCAGACCAGACAGAACAACGAGTCTCTTGACGCCTGATTTCTTCAAGGCACCTTTGACATTGTTTGCTGTTTGCTTGGCCCATTCTCCCTGGTCGATGTTCTCATAAGTTGGCGGCGGGACATAAAGAACGGCATTAGAGTTGTCGAAATTGAGACTTTCCTCAGACGCAACATCGCCTTTGACTGCATTGAAGTTTGGGCGGCTTGTGTACTCATCTGGTGCCTTAGAAGTATCGCGATAGATCCCACGGATAGTAGGATTGGCTGGAGAGGCCAGAAGCAAGCGAATGGTCTCTTTTCCAACCTTTGTCGAGGCAGGAAGAACAGTTATGTGAGTGGACATCTTGGAGACCCGGTCAAAGTGTTGTAACTGACTCCCATACCTACGGTTGTCGAGCTGGCTCACGCTGATTTATACGTCCTGAGGCCCGTATCAATACGGACGCCGAGATATTAAAAGAGAAGGATACCGGGACATTTGTTAAATTTATCTATTCAGCTGAAAGCCGTGGCACCTCAAGAGACTTGGCACTATTGGGATTGGGCGAGCGCACTTACTGAGTCCATAAGCTCCGCCAATTTACGGAGGTCATAAAGAGGATAGCCACGTTGCCAATGCTCGCTCAATATCCAAGTTCACTGTGCCGATTTAGGGTCTCAGCCATAAGTTTCAACTGCGACTTGCTCAATAATGCCCTTCATTCTTTCTGGGAACGGGTCTCGCATAACTGATATGGCACATTACTACCTATGCGCTCGCATAAAGCTGACAAGCAATGCATATAATTGGCCGAAGTCATGAGTGCAAGAATCGATGGACACTGAAGTCGGCCCCAGATGTGAGGCTTGTGACCCCTCATCGACAATGACCATATCATCAGCATACGACATATAGGGTTATTCATGTTCATCACAGGGATCAGAAAGACTCTTTTGTATAAGAGGGCCGTTCTGCATTTCTCTGTCACTAAGCTGGCCACGAGCCCTTTGCCTCGCCGCCGCCGCCGACCAGTTTGTCGAAGAGAACATCGAGATCTACCAAATCTGCAAAAGGTTACAACAATCTTATTACGTACCGGAAATTATGCGCAGTGAAATCCTCAGTCTTCAAAATACCATTAGTAGATTTCATACCACGCCTGTTCTAAGACTAAGAGCTGGAAATTTACTACAATGCAATTCAGTGCATACCTGTTAGCGACTCGCCCTTTTAGAGGCTTGATAGGGGGTCAAGAAGAAAAGCAAAGAGGCTGTGACTTCCGCTGTCAATGCTTTGCTATGAGAAAAAATATGTATTCAACAAAAGAACAAATTGGGCTAATGGCAAAGGTTTAGCGTTATGCATGCTCGCCATCTCTCGTCTTACTGAGCGGCCGACATCAACCGCTGATAGATCATTGTAGCATTGCCGCTCAAAAGCCTCTCACAATAGGCTTCCGGGGTGGTCACTTTCATGTCGGGATAGAGTTCCGTCGCATCTACATATCCCAAGTAACGAGCGTACTCTGGGGTATTATACCCACGAATTCCGAGTGCGTTGAAGTATTGGTACTTCACCACCTCAAAGTAGTCGAACGAGTCCGGAGACGGGCAATCAGCCTCTGCTCTAGCCACTCCCTCCATGACCGCGGCCTCCGAGATCTACAAACCCAAATCTGATTAGTACAGTACATCTTTCTGGCTCCTCGATTCAGACTAGATCAGTAACTTACGTAGTTGCGTTCAGTCTTCTCTCCACTGGCTTTTTCCAACATATCGTATGCTTGGTTCATTGTTAGGACCGTGTTGTAGGCGAAGACCATCTTGTTCAGGGTTCGAGGATCAGCAATAATGCGAGCTACCCATCTTCCAATATCCGGCAGATCTGTAAAGGCAGAGGGGGTATTTCCGTCACCTGGAATGCACCCCAAGGTGATTGGCAGAGCATAGTCAATACGGCCGGAGGGCAAGCGAGGTAGCATCAACTGATACCAGTAGCCGACATCAACAATAGTGTAAGGAAGTTTGACTTTCTTGACGTGATTGATCACCTGCTCTTTCTTTCTCACCTGTCAGCAGTAGCAGCAATATAATAATTGGGTGACATACAATATCCCTCAACTTTAAAATACCTGCTGGGGGCATAATCAGGGCGAAACAGCAAGGCAAGAAGCGCTTGACACCTGCGGCTTGAGCGGCATTGATGAGCGGAATTTGCGCCAGGAGGCCGGTAGCACTGATGGATGAAATAAGGGTGTCTATCCCATCGAGGACTCGCGCGAGCTCATCCTCGGGACCACTTAGATCCGCAGCTACAACGTTAATTCCCTTCTCCTTGAGAGCAAGTGCCTCAGGTTTCTCCATTGAGGATGGACGGAATAGCGCAATGATCTCCTTGAGTATCAGGAAAGTTAATAAGATTCTTACGCCAAGAATGAAACCTGACGTACATATCGCGGCTCCGTTGACTCGAGGAGGGCGTTCAAGATTGAAGCGCCCGTCTCACCAGTGGCACCGAGGATCGCGACCTTCATATTACTGCCAAACTCAGAGCTTTACACTGAGAATACTTTCTGTTGTGATAGCGCAAATGTGCTAATGTTGTGACGGTTGATAGATATGATGTTCTTCGAGGTCAGACCAGCTTAAATACCCGAAAACTAGGCCAAGTGCTCGTAACTGCGGATTGCGGAGTGCGGAGTATTGTATCCTGGCAATGTGTGTTAGCAACTTATCAACCGAAAGTTTAATTTTATGGCTAGCAAATAGTCGTATACATAGATGTCTGGACGGTGGACTGGGCGGTAGAGAGGATTGCGGACTTCAGAGTACGGAGCGGAGTTTGGAAGCCAATACAGTCCACTGCAAAAGAGGCAAGCGTCAGATGGGAAAACACTGTACTATGATACTAAGTAATAAGCCTTGATGAGAAGATAATCAAAACGTCGGCCGGACGACCTGCGAAGGACTCGATAAGTTCTAAGTTCTCTGTACGGATCAAAGCGCTCAGCCACGGATCTCAACTGCAACAACACAACACACCTGGCTTACAAATTGAACATTACGATTGCAAGTGGCTTGCAACCATTTACTATGGGATTGTCTCATTAAGGCTGCCGCTGCCATAGATACTCTACCAACAGAAGTAGATTGGCTTGAAAGAGTAAGTTGCTAAGCAGGCCTGGGGCTTGGTTATAAACACGCCCGACAACCTCGGTAATGCCATCTTCCACGATATAAACTACGATTTGATTCAGTGTTTCGAGAAATAGAAATATTAGATCTCAAAATGAACTGGGATGATAGGAACTGTCCAGGCCCAGACGTTCCCACCACATAGCAACTTCTATTGGTCGACGAATCATGTCCTTTTGTCTTCTTCATTCACAATCAGGTATCGATACCTGCGAGTTCAGAAGTCACTTACTTATAGATGTATTCTCTCCTACATAACTTGACCTTGTCATCTTTGGGAAACGAGGGCCAGTTGGTATGTGACCGCGTCTAGATTGGGGCGCATTGTACATGGCGGATAAAGAAAGAAGGACAGCGATTTGAATCGTGGCGAGTCATTTTGAGTCAATTCGTGAGCAAGAAATTGACATCAAGTCTTCAATCCATTCTCAGGAGTTGATTGAACTAATGACAAAGTATGTAACCCTGGCGGTTAATGTTGGTCAAGTCGATTTAGGGCTCAGCGAGAGCAATGTCTACAGCAAGGCAGAGTTACAATGTATTGCAGGCCCCTAGGGACAGGGAAATGAAGAACAAAATGATACCATTAAACAAAGTCAATAGAATTGAAATTTCCTAGGATATCAATCTCTCAATTCTGACGTGCAGTTGATCAACGCAACCTTCCAAGACCATCGAATCTCGTTATCAAGATATCGCAAGCCGATTGAACCGAGGTCTTGGCGCACCGAGAGATCAGGGACTAATAATTTAGTAGAGGGAAGTGGTGCTATTGGCATGGTAAGAGATGACGACGCCGCCGAGACCCCCATTTTCTTGGGTCTGACGAGCATGGGGCTTGGCATGAACAAGGTTTGCATCTAACGGAGAAGCCACAACTCTATACTGCGTAGCCTAGGGGAGGAAAGAAAACACAGGACCTTGACCCTAAGCGATAAATATATTTAGGTAAATCTAGCCTAAATTTAGGGGGCTCTGTTCTAAGTTTATTTTAACACGCTATATCAAGGTCCGGTGTTTTCTTGCTCCCCGAGGGTAGCATCCAATGGGCCCATCAAGCCTACGGGAGGCTTAGCCTAGGTCGGCCCAGCCATGACATCTGCCAACGCTCTGCGCCTTCCGGGTCACGGCTTGGAGCTGAAGTGGCGTCATCCGGAAACTATCGATGAATCCAAGTTTATCCCCTTTCAACTGACTGAAGGTTGCATTGCCGAGATGGAGATGTCATACATGGCATTGAAGACTACCTATATATACTGCCTCTGATTCCTTTTATCACAACTCATTCTCATCATTATCATCAACAACAACAAACCACTAAATACTGCAACTCAAACTCTTCAGATACTCTCTAGCATATACCTAATCAACAAACTCTAAACAAATCCGAGATCGGCAGAAGCTGCAACGAATTATCTCCAGAGCAATTCAGCATCAAACTCAATCAGCACAAAACCTACAACTCAAACCACTCAAACCACTTCAATCCCATATCTACAATCACAATGTGTCTCCCTTTCGGAAGAAGCCAACACCGCTATAGCTCTGGCGGCGGTGGAATGATGGGTCCTCGCCCTGTCAATGTAGTTCACCACCATCACCACGGGGGAGGTCGCATGGGTGGAGGCATGGGAAGTGGTCGCATGGGTGGCGGCGGTATGATGGGAGGAATGGGAGGCGGACGACGCATGGGCGGAGGTATGGGAGGCATGATGGGCGGCGGTAGAAGAATGGGGGGACGACGATGCTAGGAGCAAAAACAACGATGGAGACGGGCTGGATGTCGAGGCCAGGCACAGCGACAACGATGGAGGGGACGGACGGGTTAGACCTCCACGTCCATGCCCGCCACAGAGACAACCATTGGGACCCCCTGTCTGTTGATCCCAGGTGCAGCAACAACAATACAGACGGGAGTAGCGTCCACGCCATGCGCAGAAACAACAATTGAGATGCCCCGTACGCCATGGCCAGGTGCAGCACCAATGGTTGAGAATTTGATACAGCCTGGAGGTCGATGTTAGAAGATTAATTCCTGTATTACTAGAGCGACGGTATGAGTAAACGACTAAGACAAAACTTTGATGCGAAATAGATGTATCCCTTCAACTTTACTGTTAAGAAATCCATTATCATGCTTGCCTCCCTCGAAAAGGATCAAGTGATGAAATTGAGTAATGTTGGAGAAAAGCTATTACAGTTCGACACTGGTCATCAAATTACCACTGTCTCTCCCAGTGCATAAGTCACAACCTTAGAACTTCAATTCCCCCCTTCGTGTTCCTCTTTGCATCCAATCCTCCGCCGGCACTTGCTGCGTAGCACAATGAATTCCTCCACCGAGCTTAGGAAGAATGCTCAAATCAACCTGAACAATTTCTCGATCTGGGAAGTGCTGGCGGAATAAGGCGTAGGCATCATCATCCAGCTTTCTAATTCCAAAGCGCGGCATGATCAGGCCGCCGTTGGGAAGGTAGTAGTTGGCGTATGAAGCAACAGTGACATCGAAATGATCCCAATTCTCGCCGGGGAGGTCACTTGGATGAGGCTCTTCGACTTCAAAGACTTCCAATTGTCTTCCTTGATGATCTGTCTCGTTTCTCAAAGTTTCCTTGGCTTCTTTGTAGGCTTGGATCACCCGCGGATCAGCACGTTCAGAAGGTCTGCTCAGAAGAACCTTGCCCGGTTTGATAAACCTCGCAAATGCATCGATATGAAAGTCAGTGATATCATACCCTTTGACGCCGGTAAGCCAGATCACTTTGTGGATTCCAAAGTATTTCTTGAATAACCCTTCCAGTTCTTCCTTCGATCTGCCCGGATTGCGGTTCTCATTGATGATGGAGCTCTCAGTCGCCAGAAGGGCTCCATCTCCATCGACCTCAATCGCGCCCCCTTCACCAGTGAAGGCGGCGTCAATGATAGGTATGGCATTTCCCTGAGGCATACTTGCGTCTTTTTCATCCTCATGGTCTATGACTGAAGCTTCTGGAATCTGGATATTCGCAGCAACCGCTTCATCACCAGTGGATGGTATCTTGGCTCCCCAGTAATTGAAATTAAGTTTGAGCCCAGTAGAACAGCCATTTTGCGTTCCATGAACAAAGACCGGTCCTGTATCGCGGATCCAAAGCTCGCTCACATCCAGTGGCCGCACTGTGACGTTATCAGACACTGTTCCAGATGCTTCACGAACGTCTTCCGGGCGGGTAAACATTGTGACCGGCTCGAAGCGGGAAATGGCATTGGAAAGAGCCGAGACTTCCGCGCGCGCCTGTCGAAGGATATTCTCCTCGACAATAGAGGCGGGAGATGGCCATGCAGTTAGTGTCTGGGAGTGCTTCTGCCATTCCGGCGGCATGCGATACCTCCCAGAAATTCTCTGCATCTGGCCTGGATCCATGAAACTCTTGATTGGAGACTTGATGGATCTTCGAAAGGTTGTGAGCATGAGAGTAGAGCGTTCTTGTAGCTGTCGTTCACGTGTCGAGGGGCTGAGTTATGGGAGGAGTCAGGCTTTTATTTATGTATTTCTTGAGTTGGAATATGGGACCTGAAACTCTGTCGAGCTTTATCAGAACAGTAATAACGTCGCAGAACTTTTGTTGTGGTCCGGTCACATCATGAAGGCTGTGCTGCTGTACGCCCCGACGGGAGGACTTTAGGACTCATGGAGAGGTTTAGCACTGTCACGTGATGTCGCCCAGGATCTGGTAACACGTCGCGTAACCTTAGCTTCGGCTTATATCCTTTCATCTCCTGCCTTCGATGCTCCCGCTGTTGCCCCCGAAAATCTTCTTCCCGGGGTCTGATCATGTCCACTCGGAGGAGCGCCAGGCTCCATGCTTTGCAGGACCGGGCGCCTACAAGTGCCCAAGATGACTCCCGTCCTGGCATGCCTAGCAAAACAGGCAAGCGTAAAGGAACCGTGAGCGAATTGCACGAAAAGCCCCTCGTCATCAGCAATGCGAAAAGACGCGTCGCCAACGATGATGGAAGGCCAGCTACCAAGAAGGCCAGGGCAGAAACTAGTCGTAAGAGGGCTGAAGAATTGTCCGAGAAGTCACCGACGAGTACAACAACTGATCTTCTTTGGTCATGTCCACGAGAGATTCTGAACTTGATTTTGGACCATGTGAGATAAACGCCATCTACTATCAAGTTAGCGCAGTGCTGAACCCAGTGAGATTGAGGATACTAGAACGCTCGGGAGACTTAGCTGCACAAGCAAGAGTTACTTTGCCATGGTTGTACCTCGACTCTACGAACGCATCGATGTCTCTGTAGCTTATCATGCTCATATTCCCAAGTTAATCCGAACTCTTGAGCCTTTTCTGTCTATTGATCAAAGAAAACAACTCAGGAAGGAGGGCCAGTACCGAGGCCAGCAAGCAAGCTTTCCAAACGTTGTTGATCCTCAAAAGAAGCCCGGCTTTGGGGAGTACGCTCGCCAAGCCAGTCTTTTTATCGGCGACCCAGGGAAAAACCACAAGTTCTTTGTGAATCGATATGTCGAGGAAGCTCTAAAGAATATGACCAATCTTGAGGTCGTCGAAACCTCCAGTATCACAGAGTATGCGAAATCTTCCATGCTACCAATTTTCAGGCTAACATAATCCAGATCTATCTCCAAGAGTCTGGCAAGCCAAAAGAATCTGAGAGCCTTGAATGTTTCTGCCGGTAACTTGGGAGAAAGCGAAGCCAAACCCCTAGCAAAAATCAAAGATCTCAAACACTTGGCCATTCATCTGCTCGGTTTTGCTAGCCCCAACTTCCGAAAAGATAATACTCCATTATCCTTGATTCTCAATTCTCGGACAACCCTTCGGAGCCTGGACATAGAGACTGGATCGTTCAGCTCTGTGTTCTTGGATGACTGGCCGAAAGGCAAGAGCCTTACCTCACTCAAATCATTCTCACTTACTGGAGCCACTATCGACGAAGACTTTTTGAACTCTCTAGCAAATGCTGTCGACTTTGTTGCCCTAGAACAATTGAAGTTCGGCTATCTTTCACATGATCTCAAAATATTATTTGAGTATCTCAGCGATGTCTTCTCGAAGGCCCGAGATAATCAAAAGGCCGAAATAAAACTACGCAATTTGGACATCGAGATGGGAAAGGAAACGTCTTTCGCGGTGCCCGAGGAGCAAGAAGCGCACGTTGACGCCAGAATCGATTTTATGTCGTCTTTCGACACCTTGACTTGTCTGGAGCTGCATGATTACGGCCAATACCGTCAAGAGATCACGGTCAACCCTGGTCTGAAGAGCTCCCTAGTCAGAGCCATTCTCAAACATGAGAAATTGACCAAGCTGAAGATATCCTACAGGGGTGTCACAAGTGGTTACAAGATAACGTGCTTGGAGCCTGACACGGTCTCGACCTTGGTTGATAATCTTCCACAGTTGAAGGTGTTTGAGTTTATTCCAGAGCCGAACAAACTTGTAAGTACCAAAGCCCGTGAGCGAGGAAACATTGCTAATACAGAGACAGGCAGAGATTGCTAGAATAATATGCCGTGGCCGCAACCTGACAACCGTCACTCTTATCACAGGAGGCTCATGGTCGAGCCTCGCTGAAAATCAGGAGAAGGGCTTAGAGTTCCTGCACTCAATCTTTGAGCAAGTTCTGAAGGGAGATGTGAACAACGACACGGGAGTCTTTAAATGGGAAGACCATAGCAAGATCACGCGCGTGGCCGTGGATTGGATGATATGGGAAGTTGGGTCGAAACTCGGCAAGGCCAAAAAAGGAATGAAAAAGGCAAAGAAGATGAGCGTTGCAGTTGGAAAGCAGAAGCGAGAGGTTTTGTATCGCGATATCGCGGATTTCGTTCGCGTTCCCCTTCTCAGTGGGCTTGGGAGCAAATGGGTGGACAAAGTAAAGAACGATATCAAATAATTTGGATAGTATAGCAGGACACTAGATCTCAATAAATCAGGAGCGCTTTGGATTGGATTTGTCAACAGTTCGATGCTTCGGTAGTCCGAAGTTCATCAGTCAGCCACCGTCGGCGTTGATTTGAAGACGCGAAACGCCATCGCAATGCAGCAATATTTATAAGCAGATGACGTAACGAGGCACAACGATTATGCCACTTTGAACATTCATCTTTCTATTTAATTCTCACGATATTGTCACAATCAGATATATCTTCTATCTATCAAATCATCCTTCAAATACACCCAACCAATTATCGCGATGTCATCCAAGTCCTTCTACGCTCTCATCGCTGGCGTCGGCCCTGGCACTGGTAAGCTTACCCCTCCTTTCAACTCCTCCGGCTTACTGATCTTCAACCAGGTCGTTCCGTCGCTCTGCGATTTGCTCAAAAATATCCAGTCGTATTGCTTGCTCGTCGACCTGAGAGTTATGAGAGTACTCTTGCAGATGTTCAGAAGGCGGGCGGTAAGGCAATTGGAGTCTCAGCCGACGTTGGAGATGCTGCGTCCTTGAAGAAGGCTTTCGAGACTATCAACAAGGAATTGCCAGATAGCCAGCTCGCAGCCGCTATTTACAACGTCGGAAGTGGCGGCTTTGCCAAGAAGCCTTTCTTGGAGCTCACAGAGAATGATCTGAATGCCAGCATCGATGGATCCATGTAAGTTGACCCGCCGAACTGAAGCTGCACTCAACTGACGACACAAGCCGAGCATTCTTCAATTTTGCACAAGCTACTATCCCTCATCTTCTTGAGGCAGTACAAGGCTCTCACTATCCTCCAACTCTAATCCTCACCGGTGCCACAGCTTCTATCAAGGGTTCCGCACAGTTCAGCACCTTCGCAGCTGGAAAATGGGGCCAACGCGCAATGCACCAGTCCCTTGCGCGTGAATTTGGACCAAAGGGCGTCCATATAGCCCATGCTGTGATTGACGGAGTGATAGATATCCCTCGTACCAAGCAATGGGCTGCTAATGACGGCGCCGAGGATGGAAAGATTAGTCCTGATGCGGTAAGTTGATCAGCGTATTTGGCATGAAAGTCACTAATGGAATATGTAGATTGCTGAGGCTTATTGGAATCTCCATACCCAACATCGTTCTGCGTTTACCCAGGAGATTGATATCCGGCCCTACATTGAGAAGTGGTAGAAACTACGTCTGCAACCTCATTAATAATCGTTGTCATTATTGGACGCGCAGAAGTTTCAAATGGTCGGAAGACTTGGTTGTCATATGGTCTATAACATAGCTTCGTCAGTGTTCTTAGAATTGGAATGAATGTCAATTTGTAATTACATCCATGATCTTATCCACGGCTATATCTCGCCCTTTGGCCGTCAACCACAGATCAACAAGCCGACCCCGCATTTGTGGCCAGTATATGTTGACATCACCTCCATTTAACTGCTTCCATATGCACAGTAACTTGACTTCAGTTTGAGCACTTGAGTGAACGAACCATCAACTTTTTAATCATGCCTTTCTACGAAGTCCACCACTCTTGTCCTCTCACACAGCACCAACGTCAAAACTTGGCCACCGCAATTACGAGGCTTCACTGCGAAGCTTTCAAGACTCCAGCATTCTTGGTCCACGTACGCTTCCTCGCAGAAGACAACACCAACAACACTTACTTCGTCGCTGGAAAGTCTCACCCTCTAACATCAAATCGCATCTCTGGAAACGTTCGCACGTCTGCAGCCCGATCGAAAGCAGATTTCGATGATCTCGGTGCTAAGATTGAAGCAGCTTGGTACGAAATGCTCCAAGTCACGTCTCCGCCGGAGAAGTCAACTTGGAGCAAAGAAGATGAGGAGACTAGGTTGATTATGGTGAAGTTCGTACCTCTGGTCACGATTCGTGAGGGGGGAATGACTGCCCCTCAAGCGGGCGAAGAAGAAGCGTGGCTCAAGGAGCAGCTGCCTCATATCGAGGGTATGGCTAACAAAGGCATTGGAGACTTCATTGACTTCTGGAATGAATCCAAGGAGAACAAGGCTCAGTGAGCTAATTTAGCAAGCATAAGAGGTTCTTGAAGAGGAATATTACTACACCAAATATCTATTACTGTTTGCTTTCCTCCGGAATGTCATCTTTAAATCGCTCCGAGTGGTCACCGTGGCTGAGTGGCTGTCTGAAACAGTGAAACGGCTGACGACTATAATCGGTGACGACAGCCATTGCCTAGCGAGTGGAGGGTTTGAGCTGGGAAGTATCGCAAAGCATCTCCGAGCAGCTGAGAAGTTGCAATACGAGATTTCCACGAGGCCAGGCTTGAGGGCTGAACCTAATATAGTTGGTGGCGGCATCACTAGTCTTTGACGTGAGTTCAGTGCCTGATTTCCTGGCTCGATATCCGTTATTGGTAAATTTTCGAGCGGATAGGACGGCAATGGACTGATGGGCTTGTTTCTGGTACTTTCTTGAGTGTTAAGTATAAGTAGCGCCGGGTCTCGCTCTTGTTAATCTGACCTCCAACGACAATAACTAATCTACGAATCCAAGCAAAGCAAACTACTTCACAAACTATGCCTCGCCTGGAATTACGCTGGGAAGGGGAATCGGATTGGTGGCTAGATGGACCTTATGGTTCAGTCAAACTCGATTCTGAAAGAGCTGTAGACTCGTTCGTCCGAACGATGTCCCAAGGTACTGATGCTTTGAAAGACCATCTACTTTCTGGCGTTGTGTTTTCGTGCACAGAGTCGGGAAATGTCGAAGCAGTAAACTTGTTTTTCGCTTTATGGCTCGAATCAGCAAACGAGCTTACTGTTGCTGGCGCCAGTACCTCTTTTCTTGCACAGGATCAGGGCGCAGAGGATATCATGAGCTGCCTTGCTCAAGCGGGACGTTGGCTGACTGAAGTTGCTCACCCAGAAAGTAAGTAATGAATATCTGAGTTGAGACTGTCACTAATTACCCAAAGGCGTCACCTACTATGTCAAAGCACATGCACCTCGCGCGGCCAAGCCTGCAGACAAAACCGACCCTCCTCTTCCCCCTAAGCGTAGGCGATCCAGCTACGACACGCTCAAATCAATTGTAGACGGTAAGAGTCTTTTACCTCATCACAACTCGCGAAAACATACAGTAACCGTAGATCCAGATCCAAAGATGTTCGAAGCGGCCATCCAAGTATTGCAAGAGCATGGGGCCAAACCCAAAGTTGCTCCGTCTGCCGATCTAAAACCTCAGGATTCCAATGAGATAGATGCCACATATATCCTTACCTGGTGGAACCAAACCGGTGGCGACCTTCTCACTCTCCACGACGCTAAAGTGCAGCCGTCTTGGATCTTGTCTGTAAGGGCTATGCCAGACAAACATTTCCGTACTGGTTCAACATCTCTAGCATGGTTCTTTACAAATGGGGCCTGGGCACAGGGCGAGATGGATGGATACTGTATCTGGTATACGCCCAATGGCTCCTGGTTCGGAGTCAACATTCATTGTCCCGTGCAGTTCTTGGGTATAGGCACTGCCCCTTATTATGAGGTCGCTTGGTCTGAGTGGGGGAAGGAGACGTTCTTCAAACCTGTTGATGATCCCTTCATGTCTTTTGATTTTCCTCGCTCTCTTGGATATGATATTCAGATCAAGCCTCAGAGTGGACATTCCAGTATCATTGTTGATGTAATCGTTAACAAGACCCCATGAAACTCCAGTAACACGGATGTTGGTTATTTGAAGGCTGGCACGTTATTTGTGACATATCAAGCTTCTGTTCAACCGTAGCTATCATGTGACCGCTCGCGGTTCGCCCGTGATACTATGGAATGCTTTGGCGATCATTAAGGACCAGCACAATACAATCTGCCTCTGGCAAGGAATTTATGGCCAGATTGCTTCGTTGCATAAAACCTCAGGTGCATTGAGATCTCTGTTGCGGAATCAAGATAAAAATGCCAGCAAGGTTAAACCCCCCACAGCAACGTCAACAGGGATCAGGACGCATGAAAAGGGGCGCCTTACCAAGAATGGTAGGCGGGGAATGATGGCAAATCTCCAATTGCTACCAAATCTTGACAAATTTCCGGGATACGGTATGACGGAATCCCCTATCAATCTGTACAGTATTCTTAATTGACCTTTCTTGTCGCTCTTTAAACCGATGTAATTGTTTTATTTCTTGGTTGTATTTCCTTTACCTTCGTTGCTTGCAGCTATATCTCCCAATGGTCACTCAATTGCACTCAACGCTGAGCTTCAATTGAGCACGTCGCAAACTTGGTGAGCATTGAGAATATGTCTCATCACTTCCATGTTGGCGCTGCTACCGGGCAGCATCTTCTTGATCCAATGTCGCAGGGAATTGGCATCATGAGAGATGTTGTCTCGCGCTGGTCAGAACTCGATATCACACAGATCGGATCGCTCATTGCCATTGCCGGAACAGTACCTACAGCTTGGAGATTTCTGCATCGCATATGGTATGAAGTCTACGGTACGATACGGCGTTTCTTTCTCGCATCAGTGACTATTCCCGGTGGCGATCCTCTCAACAGAAGTGTTGTCAAATGGATTCTAGCTAACCGGGAACGACACTATCGCTCATTTCATGGACGCACCGATATCGGACAGAATGGAGATCGCGCCGCAGCCCTTAAAAAGACGAAGCATTCTATCCAGTATTCACCCCATTGGAACACAAGATGGCTATTTTATGAGGGAAACCTTTTTCTGGTGACACGCAGAGTCGACGACTTCAGCTCTTCCTTATCAGATCCTAGTTATGACGGGATCGGAGGAGAAGAGATCACTGTGAGCTGCTTTGGCTGGTCGGCTGAGCCGATCAAGACCTTTATCGAATCATGTCGGGAGTACTCAGATCGGCAAACACTGTTTTTCGTGATTATCTACGCTCGAGATCGCTATGGTCTATCATGGAAACCAAAGGCACGGAAGCCCATTCGACATTTAGAGACCGTTCACTTCGACAAGGAGACGAAACAAGAGCTTCTTGGCGATATTCGAAATTATCTTGACCCCAAGACACAGAAGAGATATCAGAGTCGCAGCATGCCTTATAGAAGAGGTTATCTTTTTTACGGACCCCCTGGAACTGGAAAGTCATCGCTGTCAGTTGCAATCGCCGGCGAGTTTGGACTGGATCTTTATGAAGTCAAGATTCCCAGTGTGGCCACGGATGCAGATCTGGAGCAAATGTTTCAGGAAATTCCTCCACGTTGTGTCGTCTTGCTCGAAGACATTGATGCGGTCTGGACGGATCGTTCAAATTCAGATAATGGGCAAGAAGGAAGTTCTGCGCCCAATTGCACTCTTTCAGGACTTTTGAATGTATTGGATGGCGTCGGTTCGGTTGAAGGACGCATCATTATCATGACCACCAATCATCCCGAGCAGCTGGATAGCGCATTGGTCCGACCGGGACGAGTCGATATGAAGGTTCTCCTAGGTAACATCAGTCGAAAGTCAGCCGAAGAGATGTTCATCCGCATGTTTTCTCCCGATCTCGGATGCACCTCGCATCTCGATATTGATGAGATCAAGAAGCATGCTGCGGAATTTGGGAAAGAAATTCCTGACGATACGTTCACGCCATCATTATTGCAGGGCTTCTTTCAGTTGCACTTGGAGAGCCCTCAAGAGGCTGTTTCAAGTATAGGAGCTTGGGTGAAGAGGGAGCTCGAGAAGAATTCGGACAAGGAGTTTGAGCTTATTACTGGCAAGAGAAAGCTATAGTGTTAACTTAATTTGTATATTATGCTGTACATCATGGGCTTGTACAATAGGGATGCGTTCTTTTGACAATTTATCCATCCCATTCCTAGGGTTCGATAGAGGGTACTCTGGTTTCGGTATGGCCCTCTGATGTCTGGTTGTCAACAAAGTCAGATTGACTCGTTCAAGTGGCTTCTCGCTGCATTAAGGAAAAATGAGGATATTCTAAAAGTATTGAAGACCACGGTCGCTGTGATATGGCGCAGCATCAGCAGCAGACGATGATCTTACTGTTCTCGCAGCGCTAGCGTCAGAGGCGGGTCGATCACATCGCTCCATTGATACCCTTTTGGGATAAGATCATTACTTGGAGACAGGGCTGAAGATTGGAGCAGCAAAATTACAGGGGAATAATAAGACCGTCTTAAGACCAATTGGGGAAGATTCACGCGATCAACTGTACAATAAAATGCCCTGGTGGCTATGCAACAGTCAGACTGATCAATCAAGTGCTGTCTAGTGACATATTTGCCGTAG
This sequence comes from Fusarium pininemorale, assembly GCA_002165215.1. NCBI lineage: Eukaryota > Fungi > Ascomycota > Sordariomycetes > Hypocreales > Nectriaceae > Fusarium > Fusarium pininemorale. Next base: position 79,263 of record NFZR01000027.1, on the reverse strand, counting down.
AATTGTTCTCGAAGGATGCTCTAATGGGGTGCATGGGGCTCAGACCTGGTTTCGGAGCGAGGAAGCTGACGACAAACGTCACTCTAGGCTGCATCAAGCCACGGATCCTATGTATATAAGTGCGTGTCGCTTCCTGGCTGGGATCTATCAATTGTCTCATCATCACAAACACTGCTACAGAGAAAAATCCTTTACTACGAGCTGTCTATTTCTATAAACTACAACTGCATTCCCAGCTTCCATTACCAAACGAAACAAACTTCTTGTCTACTTCAGTGCTTCAGAATTGGCAAACAAGTCGCTCATCAACATAAAGCACCCACGCAAATACACACACCACCACAATGTGTATACCACTGTTCAGAAAGAAGAAACATGATCGGGTCTACGATTACCATCCACAACCAGCCATGGGCTACTCAAAGAACCACGGCTATAACAACTACGGATACTACAACGGCGGCAAGAAGTCGCGTAAAAACGGCCGTCACTACGCCTCAGCTGCCGGTGATTTAGCTGGAGCTTGGGCCGATTACAGCGGAGGAGGTCATCATGGAGGAGGTCATTGTGATGGCGGCGGTGGGGGCGGCGGTGCAGATGGTGGAGGTGGAGGAGGTTGCTCGTGAACTGATGTGACATTGGGCTTCGGAATTTCATGATTGATATCTTGCAGGATACTAAGATACTGGCTTGGCGAGAGATATTAGATTTGTACAGTATTGTACTTTATTAGACCAGCACAATAACCTAGGAAGCGTTCGCAATTTAATCATATATCTTACTTTGATATGCGCCGTCTTTCAGCTGAGGATCATACCATCTGGTGGCTCTGCCATGCAAATAGTGGCCAAGTATATGCACCAGGTGCATGATTATTACGCTAGAAACCTCCTGGGTAAGTAGCTGAGATCACAGCTTGGCTGCTGAGCCTTGCTGTTCAGGGGAATAAGCTGACTGTTGCGACCTCAAATCGAAGCTATGGACTTATACTTGTCAAAACTCTTGGCAAAACAGTGATACTGGTATTTAAGAATGGCCTAAAGTGCGGATACTCAGTGCTCAAGACTATGATTAAAATTCTTATGTTGCTTTTCAAACACAAGTGGCAAAGTCATCTGACAACAAGCGTATCGGGCCAACACAGGAAAACTCTGAATGCCACAATATTCACACATCTTTCATACAAGTAAATATACGAGCGAAGCTATTCACCGTCCTTTATAACAATGTGTCTTCCATTCTTTAGGCGGAAAGGAGATGAGGATGATTACTACGCAAACAACTACAATACTGCCAACAACGTCAATCAGGGAGCTGCGTGCATTCGACTTCTTGGCGCTGGTCATCACTTCGTTGGAGACTGGGGTCGGGGCGGTAATAGTGTTGGTGGCGAAGGCGGAGGCGGGGATGCCGGTGCAGGATGCGACAGCTATGGCTGTGATAGTGGGGGCGGAGGAGATAGCTGTGGAGGAGGCTGTGGAGGTGACGGGGGAGGTGGAGGATGCTGATGAGAATATCCGAATAGGAGCCTTAAGCTAGGTTGATTGAACCCAGTTAAAACCTTTGGCTTCACAGTAGGCTTCTACGATACGACTTGCAAATGCCGTGCGAAACAAGCTCATCGCAGTCTACCATTCCCTTTGTAGCCACTAGTTAGAGCTTCGCTGATAACACCTGGTTGAGTCGAATATGTATCTAGAGTTACACCATTTCGTGAATGCAATTTGGAGGAAACATTAGGCTTTCTAATTATCCATTTGCTTACATCCTCAAGTCCTTATGGTAAAAAAGCAGACAAGTTTGCTTGGCTTCTAGATAAGCCTGTTTTACATCTGTTGGGGGCCAGTCGATCATTACTCCACGGCCTCACATTCTGGCTAAGATCTTCGGCATGTAGGCTGACAGCATCAGAGGCCAGCTTAAACCAGAAACGCAATAACCGATGGTTATGTTTGCTGCCGCATGATTTAACACCACTTACGGCTGCGCAGCCTTTTTAATTGACCAACTACCACTCGCTCGTCTCCCATAATTAGTCCATGAGCCTGGACGGTTTCAGCAATTGTGATGCCTAGAGCTCTGTGATAAGGTTGTGAGAGGTCAAAAGAGGCTTCAGCCCCCAGCGCTGCCTAGAGCTCAGCCCTGGCTTCAAGCAGGGATGACGCGCACAGTCACGTCATCGGTCATGTTGATCGTATGTTGTCGCCAGATATGATATATCAGAGGATGTATATAATGGCAATGAGAATCCCATTGGCCACTTAAATGAATAGCTGGCCGCAAAATTCCATCGCAGACTATCAGGGATCTAAAGCATCATCAATCACTCGGATTTATATCGCATCATTAAAGCAACACCCTCCATCATTAAGCACAAACAAAGCGATCTATATTCAAAACGAACCTAGAACGATGTGTATGACATTCTCTACCAGGCTCCAAGATCCTGTTGATCCACCTCCACGCTACCACAAGAACTATCACAGCGAGCATCCAGTCTCCAGCAGCAGTGCGTATGCTCGGCAGAGAGGCCAAGCACGCACGAACAAAATCAATGAAATGAACGCCGCCAGCAAAGAGGCGCGTGCCAGAAACAAGAGACAAAAGACATCGCTCGTGTTTCGTAACCACGGTGGTGGAGGGAGTGCACATCATCATCATCATGGGGGCATTGCTGGAGCGGTTGCTGGCGGTGCTGCGTGGGGAGGAGGTGGCGGTTCTGGTGGTTTCTGATGGCGTTTACATATTAATTCACGTGGTGCATCTGCCCCATGGTCACTTCAATGACTGACGTAAGAGTCGTTGCGGTGTTGAACTTTATAGTTCACCGGATTCGAATGCAGTAGTCTGGCAGGATGCTTCATCACATTGGACCGAGTCTCCCCACCACGAGTCGATTCATGCAAGATACCACTCCGGTATCGTAGATTTCTCATTTAATTACATTTTGAAACTCTAATCGCATACACATGTCTCTACCTTGATGTTCCTTACCCCTCTAATTCTCTGTGACGACACTCTCGGCTCCTCCGTCAATAGCAGCCCATGCCTTGGTCAGAAATTCTTCAGGCTGGGTAAACTCATACTCGGGCAAAAGTTTGTTCCACTCGTCGGATACCTTCAAAGCACCATGCTTGATTCCTAGAAGGAAGCACTTGATCATATCTGCAGCAATCTTCTCTCGCATCTCAACTGGAATCGATGGGTGTTCGGGAAGCGGAAGCCATGAAGCTTTGACCGCACCAGCTTCGAGGTCCTCGCTCTTCAAGTACTCGACCTTGAACTTTTGACCTGTGTAATTGATCAGTATCGTGTCCGGGTTATGCTCTCTTTTTCTCTTGGGCTGTTCGTACCTCGGATCTTCTCGCCGAGAGCAACAAGCTCATTCATCGTAATGTCTGTGCCCTTCACACCACTGACAACCGGCCACTCTCCTTCGTATTCGACAGCTAAAGCAGTTAATTTTGCTGCATCTTGGGCTGTTATGAGCGTTATTATCGCTTCACCATCGTCAATCAGAAGGGCTCGGCATCCATGAAAGTTGACCGGCGTTTCAAAAAGGTTGACGTGCTTCGAAGACTTATATGGGTAGGTCATGTAATTGGTGAAGAGTCCAAACTGGAATAGAGTGTATTCAATAACCTATAGCTAAGCGTTAGTGAATTTCATGTGTTGCTAGAGAGAGTGCGGCACCTTTTTGTCCTTGTTCAGCTCTGCGAGGTACTCGCGTGCAGATCTCTTGAAGTCGTACCAGGGAAAGTAATCCAGGTTAGACCTGTTAGATGTTAACTATACACTAATTAATGGATCGTTTTGACCTACGAAGCCCATTCACTTGGTGCAAAGCGCTTCACGCCCGCTCGGACTGCCGCATCGATCAACTTCTCCTGTGGCCCAGCAGCTGTATCACCAGGGGCGACAGACATGAAAGATAGAACTGTATGTACGCCCTCTAGCATCTTTGTAAGTTCTTCAACATTGTCGTATTTCGTCTTGAACCACTTCGCCCCAGGGGCAATTTCTGTTTCTGGCGCATCCTGAGATGTTAGTCAAGAAGTGTTAGTCCGGGAACATCGCATACCTTTCGAGACAGAATGATTATCTCATGTTTGTCTCTAGCGACGAGGGCATCCATGACCTCTTGGCCGACATCTAGAAATCGATCAATAACCTCAATCGCAAATCGAGGATAAATAAGACCTACTGCCAGCTCCTCCTGCAATAGCGATTTTGACCATTTTGAACCCAACTCGTATGCTTTATCTACACTGTATGATACTCATACTTTTGACAATCATTTAAAAATCATCTGCTCTGTCATTTATATACTCTCTTGAACCCTGAACTTCCGCCAATCCGTAGGGTCGCCGCGTTCGTCCGCCGACATAGTGAACGCCGTGGTCTTTATTCCCGGTGCTTATCTCCGTCTTACCGTTTTAACACATGACAAATCCACCTCCAAAGCGCCGGGAAATCGGCGGACGAATGCCCGGCAGAATCCTTCGACGGTCACCTTTTGTCTCTCACTCCGTACGCTGTCATACTTTGTCATTCTCCTCATTTTATCCTACAATTCAATCATGGGAGAACACATATCATTGGACGAGCAGGACCCATTGCCTGACTCCGCTTCGGCGGACAATTCCGCGCCAGTCCCAAAACGTCGGAAGCTGCGCAAGGGAACAGTCTCTTGCTGGGAGTGTAAACGGCGGAAAGCGAAATGTATCTTCTCCGATGATCTCGGTATTTGTGACTCATGCAAGAGGCGTGGTATAGACTGTGTCAGTCAGGAATCTGAGAAGCCGCCTGAAGTTGGAAGCAATAAGCACATCGTGGATCGGCTTGGGGAGGTTGAAGCCTTGGTACAGCATCTTCTCAAGAACGCACAATCCGACAGGTCAGTACGAAATGGTCTGGTTTCGCCGTCGAGCTCGGTATCGAGAAGACGAAGTGAGGATGGATATAGACGTTCAAAGTCACCCGCAATCGTTAACACCAATGCCGCCTCCACGGATGATACTTCCCTCTCAGTATGTCAAGTATGAAGGCACGACAAAAGTATGATACTCACAACTGGTAGATCCACCCCATAGAACTTACACCGCCATCCGAGAAATCACCGCCGTCTCACATCCCCGATGATCTAGGACGCTACGATGCTGTGTACCAAGCCCTGATATCTGCTTGGCCCAGCGTAGAAGACATGGAAATAATCATGAGCGTCCCGGTAGAGTCCTCACAAATCATCAGAGCAATGACATGTGCACCACCAAAGGAACGCGGCTCAAGACTCCCATCTCCGTCCAGCTTACTTCGCTTGCCCTCACGTGGAGCTCATCCTGTCCTCGTCGCTAGGAAAATGCTCGTACTCGCCACCTTTCTCCAAGGTACTCTCATCTCGTCAGAGAAGCACCTTGAAAAGCTCAGCACAAGCTACGAGAACATAATGGCACAAATTGTCAAAGTCGCGCATTATCATGTCACTTGCAACGATGATCTAGTTTCGTCACTCGAAGGCATAGAATGCATCATGCTCGAGGCTCTCTATGAGAATTACGCAGGCAATCTTCGCCGATCGTGGCTTGCGGCGCGCCGTGCTGTCATGATAGCCCAGGTTTTGGGTCTCAACAAGGGAATTATTCCATCTTCAGTAAGAGGAGCTACCGTTGAACCAGACGATCTATGGTTCCGCGTGATCAACCTCGACAGATATCTTTGTTTGATGCTAGGTCTGCCACAAAGCGCACCTGACGAACCAGCTAACAACCTCGATCCGCTCGACTCTTACTCTGCAAATCGGAAGATGCAACATCTCTGCTCAATTGCCTGCGCCCGTCTACTGAGCAGAAGAGCATCTGGTGTTTTTGATCAATCACTCACAAGAGAGATTGACAAGTTGTTGCGAGATGCATGTACATCTATGCCGGCCCAGTGGTGGATCATGCCCAATTTGTCTTCCCACTATGACCTCGCCGATAAAATCCGCGAGACTCTTCGTTTCAACGATCATTTCATGCAGTATCACCTTCTCTTACAGCTCCATATGCCCTATCTATTGAAGGTCGATGGGGGAGAAGAGTGGAAGTACAATAAGTTGACAGCTGTAACTGCAAGTCGAGAGATCCTCACGCGTTTCGTCTCCATTCGCTCAATTCCTCAGTCACGATATCACTGCCGCGGAACAGATTTAATCGCCTTCATGTCATGTACAGCCTTAACTATCGCTCACATTCTTTGCGATGAACGCCACAAGCGGATTGAGGAGCAGGGCTTTCACTTTCTCACACAACAGCGGTTGAGTGACCGTGGGCTTATTGAGCAAATACTAAAAATAGCACAAGACGGAGTGCGTAGAACGAGCGATGACATTTCCAAGAGATTAATGACACTACTACACTATCTTCTGGCGATCGAGGATAACGTGACAGCTGGGGTACGTTATAGTGTTTCTTTTGCCGAAGAGTCGGTGAAGGATGGGAATTTGGGTCATCATGTCGAAGCCAGTAACGATGGGACAGCTCTCGACATTTGCCTGCCCAATCTACCCGTGATTAAAATTATGAGGCGAGATCCCTATGGAGCAGAAAGGCCAGCTATCACTCTAGAAGTTCCTTGGGGCAACATAGCATTGGACCGGTCCGGCCTAGGGAATGCCTCAGGGGATGGCCATTTGGCTGATCCTATACCTTCTTCATCAACAGATGAAGGAGAAGACGTTGGAGCAGAACTAGATGGTCCGTCTTCTCTACAAGATATCCCAGTGGCAGATTCATGGACATTAGAAGGTTTGGATATGGGCTTTCTCGATAATTGGGTGGAAGGGCCAGTGTTTGTCTAAATAGCTAGTAGTACCTCCAGTATTAGTGCTGCTGCAGAATATAAATTTCCCTATTTCACGAACCTGTGCGTGTCCACCTAACTATGTCGCTTTTGCTTCATAATTCCATGAACCTTGATACCTACCCAGACCTCGGTTATGCTAATTGCCTTCTGCCTCGAGTGCTCTCACTTTCCTGCATACCTGGCCAAGAAGTTGTTGTATCTCTCATAAAACTGAACGCTTTGCGATGTTTGGGGAAGTACGACCGGGAACCAATGTGGCAGCCCAGCATAGCAGTGAATTTGCACGTCGACGCCGTCTCTCTTGAGGGCATCAGCGTAGGCGAAAGAATCATCTCGAAGGACATCCGTTCCACCGCATTGAATAACTAAACCCTGTGAGCCTAAGCATGTAAACCTTTGGAAGCTCTTACGTGTTGGCGGGAGCCCCTTGAATGATTCCGAAAGGAGGGGAGAGTGTCTGTAGTCTGGCAGCTCTGGCTTCGCCTTAGGGACATGAGCATCTAAGACCGTCTCCATGTTTATTGTGCTCAGGACAGCGTCGTTGTGGTTTTGGACATAGCTGCCGTATTCATATTTATCCGTGGGGAAGAATTTGGGATGACACGTTGATGGAAAATGTAACACTTGGGCGATGAGTCCGGTCACACGGTCTCTGACGCAGTCTAGAGCGAGCGAAGCTGCCTGCAAGGTTGTCAGATTGTTGACCATAGGTAAAATAAAAGGGAGGACTCACCAGTTGGCCGCCAGCTGAGCCTCCACTAATTATGATTTTGTTTGGGTCAACTCCCAATCTGTCTGCGTTCTTCTTGCACTGGAACTGGTCAGCTGACTACCTTCAACGAGTTTTATACTATCAACTCACCCAGATGAGCCCGTCGTAACAATCGTTGATTGGTGTTGGGAAGGGATCCTCTGGGGCTCTGGATCCGTTAGCAACCCTTCCATATATCTTTTAGAGATGGGGTACTCACGTCCTATAATCGACACTTACGACGATAATGCCGGTGTTAGTCGCAGCATATACGTTGTCAACACCGTCGACTTCATGACGGCCAAGACACCAGCCTTACAAGTGTCAGCTAAGCTCATCCATCGGCTTGGTCCATACACATACCACCACCATGCATTCGATACATCAAAACAGCGTTTTTCTTAACATTAGGTGACTTGTAAAGTTTAAGCTCAATCATGGTTCCATCACGAGTAGGAATGTCGATCAGCTCTGTGACAACACTTTTGTAGCGATCAGGTCCCCCAGGCGGCATCACTGCGTCTGCATCACCAGCGACTGCGCGGACACTTGGAAAGTCGGGAAGGGAAAAAAGCACTTCATATGTCTTTCGGATGGAAAGTTCTACTTGTTTGTATTCGGGAGTCTTCTTCGAAAGATGGCCATATTTGGGAAGAGGCGTGAAAGGCGCGTTGAGGTCGAAGTAATCGTAGGTAGTTTTCATGTAGCCCATTGCGACTGTAGAGGATGATCCTAGTTGGTGGTGTAATCGTGAAGGACTATGGGTTTGAGATAGGTTGAATAGATTTTAGAATACCTATTGGTCGGAGCGTTCCCCGTTCTATGGTATTCCCTTCTTGAAGGGGTTTTCTGGCTTTATAAGAACTTGTCTGCCATTTCTTTCTTATACCTCCAGTCTCCGCGGGCCCGAAAGCCCGTTCAATGTTCATTGACAGTAACTAAATGATTCATCGCTGCCGTAGCCTATTATGGTTTAGTGTAGGCTCAAACCTGTGAGCCAATTACATCAAGTTGAGTGAACCAAGTTAGGGAACGACATCGTTATAGATGGTGTTTGGCAGAGAATCAATGTACCTCTTAACTAACAGTGACATTGCACAACACCATGCAAAATAAGAGTTCGATGAATCATTCTGACAACCTAGTCGTGGCGTTCCTCCTACATAGTTACTTTGCTCATTCATTTTTTCAGACTATTCCCGTAGCTAATGACATTTTCCTGTGATCCAAAGCGGTGACTTTGGTAAGAAGTCCAGAAGACGGAGCTCTGTCTCCACTGTGGCCTTGGGTACGCTGCCTACCGACCTACCCTGGGTCACTGGTAATATGTACTTCAAATCTGTGGCTAGGAGGACAATGAATAAAGCAGTAAAGCCAGTATAGTTTCTCAAGTACTTCATTCATGAATACAAGTTATGTTAGCAATCAAATTATCTCCTGCTCTGCTTTAATGGACACGCTCTTTTCTCCGGGTTCAAGTTTCAACACCAAACTTAGACTGCTGACACTGCCACGAGCGGTACCTTGACCATGATCAGTAGCAAAGAAGGAATACGCGACACGTCATGGACACTATTTTCTTCCCCTCGTTTCTCAAGCTTAATCTGTGAACGCTCAAGAGACCACCTGGCAATGTGAATTCTGGACTTCGGCCCCAAGTTCAGGGCAGGCCCCTGAGAGAGCGCAAGTACTAGATACTTTGTCCGCCCCATCTCCCAACGGCAAAATGTCGCGATCTACTAGAGCACAAAGTAGAAGTGACTTGGCTCGATCGCTGGACTTGCCATAGGACCAGGCCGCCCTATGTCCAGGGTCACAGGGAATTGGATGGCCCGAGGTCCCTGAGGAGGCTCTCAGTCTCACCAAGCTTCGCTACATACCAGACTTCAACAATTGCTCCGTAACAAGGTACGGAGGCCCAGATGTCTGTCGCTTCCTCATTGACCGCAATTGAAATGACCCATCAGACCAACTCTATTCGCTTCTCTATTGTACCGAATCGAGCCACCCTCCCCAATTGACTCGAGTCGCGACATTATCCCTCCGATTACGACAATCTAACGCGATGGTACGATGCGATGCGACACGACGCCGAGAATCCACGCGAAGTCTCAATTGATGTACCGAGTAAAATAGCAACATCAATGGCTTCCATTCATAGCCGTGCCATGCTTCCCTGGTTTATTCCTCGAGACAGCGACTTCGCTTTTTTGCAACAGTCATCATCACTCACTGGATGGAATCTATCCATCAATGCGTGTGCATGTGCATGGTTCCAAGCAGACCAGACAATAAACCAGACCTGGTGACCTTGCGCCATGGCCATAGTCGCATCCCAATGCGAAGTCGCGTGACTCCTCGACTTCACGATCTGTTTCTTCCAACTACCGATGTGACAAGCCTCCTGCACCACACCAAAATGGTAAATGAATTTGTCCACAGTCTGTGGTAGTCCAAAGCTACAGCACTGTAGTGGCCCAGAGTGGGATAATCGAAACATGCTGTCTTGGCCAATCATTAGCGTCGGAACTTAGCAAAGCGCGATTGCTGCCTACTCCGTCTGACATGCGTCGTCGTGCTATAAATTCACGATCACCTTCCTCATCCGATACCTTTACGTATAGTGATCTTGTCATTGACATGGTGTCTTGATCTCGGTATTAAAATGCCTAAATCTGCGATTACCGCAGACGAATACGATTTCGTTGACCATCAAGACACTGCGCTGAGCCCAGAGACCGTTGCTGTGCTGAGAGAATGGCTCCAGCCGACCGACTACCTCGCCGAAAGCTCAGAGTATCGTCGTCATCTGTTATCACAGGCTCCAGGGACTGGACTCTGGATATGCGAAACAGAAGAGTATCGCAAATGGCACGATTCTCCCGATCATGGCAGTCTCTGGATCAAAGGCGTGCCTGGCGCCGGCAAGTCTGTAATGGCAGCCAGTATGATTCAGCATCTGCGAACGACTGAGAATTGTCCCGTTCTATTCTTCTTCTTCAGAAACATCGTCGCTGCAAATTTCTCTCCACGTGCCTTGATCCAAGATTGGCTTGCTCAATTGCTGCCCCATTCTCCCAAGCTGCAGTTTGCTCTTCAATCGCGACTCGAGGACAGCTTAGATGACACGTCGGACAATGAGCTCATTGAACTGTTCCTTGATGGTGTATCATGTGTGCCCAGACTATACTGTGTTGGCGATGCGCTCGATGAGATGTCGACCGATAGCACGCCAATCTTGGAGAGGCTCAACGGTCTTGCGACTCATCGACCCAGAACATTGAAGTTGCTCATGACCAGCAGACCGTCTCGGACCTTGCAAAGCACGCTACGAGATTCATCCATCGTTCACATCAGCCTGCAGCAGCGCCTTGTGGATGTCGACATCCATTCATATCTGAATCATCGATTTGACAATGCCTCAACATTGGAGCATCATCGTGAGGCGAAAAAGGATCTCATCAACATGGTCGCCGGGAAATCACAAGGCCTATTCCTCTACGCCAAGCTGACCATGGACCAAGTTGAAGATTCCCTTCGGTCCGATGCAGCTCTCAACATTGAAGATCTCGAGGCATCGCTTCCAGTAGGTCTGGAGCAGACGTACACAAGCATGCTGGAAAAGCAACGGGGAGAGCCTGGAGTTACTACAGATGTTCAAGTGTTAATCCTTGAGGCTGTCATTCATGCATCGCGTCCCCTTCGATTGAATGAACTGGCAAGCCTCTTGAAGTGCGTTCGCCCTGACATCACCCAGCCCAGCGCCTTCAAAAGTTTGATCGCAACTAGCTGTGGGCCACTGATCGAGATCCTCGAGGATGAGACTTTGCAGGTCATCCATCACTCTTTCACGGAATTCCTACGTGGAGATAATCGCAGCGCCTCCACTGTTGGCGCATCTGATTTCCCAATCATCGACTCTCTTCAGGCACACAAACATATGGCCATGAACTGCCTTGTTTATCTGCAGTCCGGATCACTGCTACTGGACAGCGAGCAATCCAACAACTCAGCTGTCGATCCGTCAGTGACATTCGAAACACCCAGACACAAAGTCGACCGCGAAGCGCGGTATTACAGGCGTGAACACCTTGGTATTCGAGACGAACATGATGCTTTCGAGTACAGATCAGCTCGCCTACAATATCCATTCCTCAGCTATGCGGTTGAGAATTGGCCATACCATGCCTCAAACTACGACGTGGATGATAGCGAATTCTTCAACACCATCATGGACTTTCTCAGCTCTGGAAGCCTTTCGTTTCTGCGATGGCTTGTCCTGGAATGGGGATCAACATCAAGCGACAAAGGATCGCCAAAGGGGATCCCTACGGGTCTTCACATTGCAGCCTTTGCAGGACTAACTCAGTTCGCCTCTCAGCTCCTCAAGCAAGGCGTGTCAGTCTCGGCAGTTGATGCTCAAGAGCGGGTTCCATTGCATTGGGCAGCGACAAATGGTCACGATAAAGTCGCCGCGCTCCTCCTCCACAACGGGGCCAATCCCGATGCCGAAGACGGAAGAGGGCTGAAACCCGTCCATCTCGCAACCTTGAAGAATCACGCCAAGGTCGTGACCGTCTTACTTGAAGCAGGTGTCAAACCAAACACGATAAAAACAAGGGAAAACCGAACAGGGCGTCTCCTAGGTGGCGAAAGAATCACAAAAGGCGAATGCTCTATATACTATTCCAGTAGAGGAGGGCACACAGAGGTTATTACTGCTATGATGCCCTTCTGCGAGCCACAGATGCTAGAGCAGCTTCTGTGCCAATGCTGCCAATTCAGTCGAGCAGATGCAGTTCAAGCAATCTTGGGCAACTCGCCTGTCTCGCCTAATGCAACCTACGAAGGGGCGACAGCATTGTATTTTGCTTGTGCCATACCCGATGTCAAGATTGTCGAGGAGCTCATTCGCGCAGGTGCAGATGTCAATATGGTCTCCCAATGGCAATCGAGACGACGGATGAATGGCCCACGCCCTCAGAAGCGGGAAGATGCAACACCGCTACATCGCCTCGTAGAGGTCTGGGAAGAGAAGAATGATTCCGATAGCCAAAAGGTCCTAACAATGTTGCTGAAAGCTGGTGCAGACCTTGAACGGTTTGATGGCCGTGGAAAAACTCCCTTGGCCATTTCAGCGCAAGATCCCCGATATTCTGGCAAAAGGGGGAATCATTTACTGGTCCTGAAGGCCTTGGTAAGAGCTGGCGCCAATGTCAAGGTCATTGGCCAGCCCCCGAATACGGACACAATACTGCACCAAGTTCTTGAACACAGCAGGGACTTAGAAGCTATTAAGCTCCTGGTGGAACACGGGTGTGACCCGATGCAGAAAAACGAGGCTGGGCACACAGCTCTGCACAGAGCTGTATCCGAGACGGGCTCCTACAAGCCAGACACCGACTCCAGAAGGATGGATATCGTGAAATATCTCCTCAACCAAGGTGCCGATCCTTGTGGAAAGGATAGGCATGGAAGAACACCACTCGGCATTGCGATGTCCGGAGAATCGGATATATTTGAAGCCTTGTTCGAGAGGGCAACCGACAAATCCGCGACGGAACAGTGCTGGTTCAATCTTTCACAGATAAGCCATGCAGACAGGTTCACCCATCATCTTGAACTTCTACTTGCTGCAGGGATCGATATGGAGATGGTGGATTCAAATGGTAACACTCTCTATTTGAATTGCGTACGAGGAGGCAAGGAACGATTGCGTATCCTAAAAGATCATGGTGCACGGACAGATGCCACAGACTCCAATGGGAACAACGCATTACATCGTCTCTGCTTCTACGGAGCGCGGCGTACAGAGGAGATGGAAATGTTCATCGAGGAAGGCATTGACCCTCTTGCCACCAATGACAACGGAGACACGCTTTTACATCTTGTCGCAAAGGAGTATGACGGTACAAGAGAATCTGCTGGTCTTCTTGGTTGGCTACTCAGTCTTGGTATTCCAGTCAACGCTGTCAACAATCAGGGTGCCACTCCTGTACACGTGTTCCAAACCCGCAAACGTACTGGGAGTACCTTGCTTGACAACAAGCGCATTCACCTCCTGGATGTCTTGAACCGGAACGGTGAGGTCGACTTGCAGATCCGTGATAACGATGGGCTGTCACCGCTTCATCTGGCAGTCATGACATCAGAAGTTGAATTGGCCGAGCTCAAGAAACTCGGGCTTGATTTCAACTATCTAACTTCTGACTCACAAAACATCCTTCATCTGGCATGCCGAGCTCGCAAAACCAGCATTGTTGCCCAGATTCTGGAAACCGTCCCCAATATAGATATGAACCAGCAAGACCAATTTGGCAGAACGCCACTTCATTATGCCTGCAGTTCTGGCGACCCCGAGATTGTTGCCTGGCTTTTACGCTACGGGGCTTCGACCTACATCAAAGCAAACGATGACTCTTCTGTCTTGCATGCCTGTGCAGATATTAGAATTGAGCAGAGCATATGGAACCTTCAAGCACGAGAGTCTCCATGGCTGCGAAGGCCATGCGTTGACCGACTTCGGCCTCATGTTGCTAACGACTATCCAAGAGAGCCTTGGTATCAGGCGGAATACTCTACTCCTAAAGTTGATATTCAGAGACAGTCATCGCCAGGAGTTGCCACCATCATTGAAATGCTAGTTGAGCATGGTGTAGACCCTGGTGGGTTAGATGATCGTAAACGAACAGCCTTGGATTTGGCTCTCTTTGCAGGATGCCCTGATTTTGCGGAAGTCTTTTCAGAGGACGAAGAACTGTTCAAAATGGCTACAGAACGACTAGAGAAGGAGAACGACAGTGCAAAGGTGGAAGAAAGACGGAGAGGCATCAAATTACAAATGCTTTTGATGTGTCCGAAATCTTGCTGGGAAGTCTTACGTCGAGATGAAGATGGGTTCAAGAGCCTTATGGACAAACCTCAAACCTTTCTTAGCCTCCTCTCCACCCAGGACGCTGCGAGATTGATGGATCAATGCGTTGAAACTGCACCATTGGCAACGGGAACTTACGAGTTACTCGAGCAAATTATGAGGCCGAGTAGCTGCCAGACTATCAATCACCTTTCTGCCATCGAGCATGCACCGGGACTCATCAAGTACTACAGCAACTATGAGAATGCAAAAGCAAGGCTCGAGAAAGAGATCCTCGAGGAACGGTGGCATCCGGAAACTCTTATGACTGCGCTAAGCCTGGCTTGCTCCCAAGAGGAGTCAAACATGCTCACATTGAGGTTACTCGTTGAGAAATTGCAGGTTGATGTCAACGCCAATTTTGCGTTGTCAGTTGGCGACAGATACGACAAACGCAGTGGCGTAACCCCGGGTGGAACGGCACTGCATGTCCTTGCCGAGGCGAATCAACACTGGCAATTGGAAGGCTTGAGGTATCTGATCGAAAACGGAGCCAACGTTAATGCCTTGCGCAAAGATGGACAGACACCACTTCATATTGCAGCTGGGGGGTTGGTCCATAAGAATCGCGATGTAAAAGGTCTAGCGAGGCTAGAAGCTGTTAAGATACTCCTTGACCATGGAGCTGACATCAACGCACTTGACAACTCCAAATTAACTCCCCTACATAAGGCATCGAATGCACCAGATATCACAAAGGAACTGCTCAGTCGAGGTGCGGACGCAACCATTGGGAAGGAAAGCCCTTTGTTTGAAGCAATTTTCGACCAGAACCAGGAAGTATTGGAAGCACTCCTCAAGCACGGGTCGAGTCCTGACATACTGAGCGAAGCGAAGCACAGTCGGGACGTGCATTATAACCTGACCAAGTCACGCCACGTTTATCCTGTGCTTTGCGCTGCATTCGCTGAAAAGCTCAATACACAAGTTGCCAACTCAATACCCTTGCTACGAACACTCATTGGGCATGGAGCAAATCTCTATCTACCTCTGAACGACGATGAGACGCTAATTCATTTCCTCTTTGTGTACCCAAAATATGAGGTTATTGACGAGCTTCTGACACCGCCATGCGCCTCACAAATTGACTTCAACCATCGCAATCAACAGGGCCAGACTGTTCTTATGGCTGCTTGTAATTGGCGGGAAACATTGCCCGGGTTCTCTCATAGGCATTGGGAAAAGCTCCCTACGGGACCTCCTGTACGGATACTGGATCTTGGAGCCGATGCAACACTCGTTGACAATCTTGGTAAGACAGCGCTCCACCATCTGCTGAGTAACCCTGGCTTGCCTGATGACACCCTCATTGAGTTCATCAACCGAACAGAGGTCGCCCCAACACTTTTTCAGGCAGACGAGGAAGGATACTTACCACTCCACTATGCTCTCCGACTATTGCGCCCTAGAGTCTGTGAAGCACTGCTCATGAAGGGGGCTGATCTGCTTCAACCCGACCCAGAGGGCCGCACAGCCCTCCACTATATAGCCTCGCAATGTCTTCTCAACACACGAGAACCTGGATCCCCAGGTCGACTGAACATCGAGCTTGGTGACGACTACTTCAATCAGTGTCATGTTCTATGGAAAAAGTTCATTGGCCAAGGAGGTTCTATCAATGTTACCGACAAAACTGGAAACATGCCTCTGCACACATATCTCTCTTCGCCCCCAAGTAACGGTTATGGTTGTCACCCAGAATCATGTCATACTGACCACTTCATGATCCTGTTTCCGGAAGGTAGTGGTGTTGATATTTTTGCGCTGAACAAATCAGGAGAGGGAGCGCTACACATGATTGCAGGGAGAGAGGATTTTTATGTCACGGTTGAGGGACATGACAAGAAACTGTTTCTTTTGATGATGAACAAAGGTTTAGATCCACTGAAGGAGGATGAGAAGGGAAGAAGTGCGTTAGATATCGCGAGTGCTTGTGAGAAGGATGACATTGTCGGTTTGCTTGGGAGGAAGTGAGGGAAGTAATGAAAATACTAGGTACAAGTTCGAAGGCCCACATCTGCTGCTCTCCAATTTATTCCGTATACGGCAAAAAGTTTAAGCATGTCTAGCTTGCGACTTGTGCAGATTCTAAGACATATACGGAGTACGCGATAATCACTTCCTTACAGGGCTAGTCCACAGAGGGTTCCCGAATCTCCCCCTCTTTCAGCCAACATCACTCCTAATGGAATACATAGGCGATTACTTTGGAGGCAAATCATTTTGCTGCCTATCATGAACTTTGTTATCTCACACGGGATCAGTAGCCGTGCCCCTCGGTCCGAGGCCCCGGCTTCGTCCAGGCTATAGTCGCACAATTGGGACAGTTGGCACTAACAATCATGGAGTGGGGGGGGATGAAGCCGAGTACCTTCGGGATCTAAGTATCCGGTGCATGTCTCGTCTTGTACGACAGACCGATAGTACATATGCAACATGATTCGTCTGGCGTTTTCATTAACGTTAATCAAAGTGCGGGGGTTGTCGAGCTGAAAGCAGAGCAACAAGTATAAAAAGGTTGAATCAAACCCTATTTCTCACTGCTTCTTCTGTCAAGTCTCGTATTACTCTTCATTATTCACCATGGCTACCAACGGAACACAGTCTCACCCTATTGACCTCAAGGACAACTATGTCCAGATCATCAATGGCGAGAGCGCCCCTACCCAAAAGTCCCACCAGGGTATAAACCCAGCAACTCTTGAGAAGAAGCCCCCAGTCCCTGTCGCCACCCAGGATGATCTGAACCGAGCTGTTGACGCTGCAAGAAAGGCTTATAAGTCTTGGTCAAAGGTTCCCTGGGAGGAACGAAAGCAAAAGCTGTTTGCTTGGGCTGATGCCATTGAAGCTCAGAAGAAGGAATTTGCCGACCTGCTTGTCTCTGAGCAGGGCAAACCTGTAAGACTTTGGTGCAGAACTAAGAAGAAGGAGATTACTGACGATTTAGATTGCTCAAGCCTCTGGTGAGGCTGAGGCTGCGATTGCCTGGGTTAGAGGTCAAGCTAGCATTGATCTTCCCGAAGAAGTCGTCGAGGATAGCGAGAGCCGCAAGATCATCACCAGATACACTCCTCTCGGTGTAGCCGCTGCTATTGTCCCCTGGAACTTTCCCCTCATGTTGGCAGCCGCAAAGATTGCACCCGCTCTTGTCACAGGAAACGTCATCATCGTAAAGCCATCGCCCTTCACGCCCTACTGCGGCCTGAAGCTGGTTGAGCTGGCGCAGCAGTTCTTCCCTCCTGGTGTTGTTCAGTCACTTAGTGGTGATGATAGCCTTGGACCCTGGATTACAAGCCATGAGGGTATTGATAAGATCAGCTTTACGGGTTCGACCAATACTGGAAAATTGGTTATGCAGAGTGCTGCCAAAACACTCAAGCGGGTTACTCTTGAGCTGTAAGTATGAGTCTCTAGATGTGCTCATGGTAGCTAATACTTAGCAGGGGTGGCAATGATGCTGCTGTTGTGTTCCCTGATGTGGATATCGAGAGCGTAGCTGAAAAGGTACGTTTTTGGCGAATAAAAACAAGAACCAGCCTTTCTAACGACTAACAGGTCTCTACACTCGCTTTCATGAACTCAGGCCAAATTTGCCTCAATGTGAAGCGAATCTATGTCCACGAATCCATCTACGAGAAGTTCCGCGACGCCGTAGTAAAGCACGTCAAGAACTACAAGCTCGGCGACGGTTCGTCCGAAGGGACCAGCCACGGTCCTGTCCAGAACGAAATGCAGTACAACAGAGTCAAGACATTCTTCGACGATATCGAGAAGCAAGGCTGGAAGGTCGCTACGGGTGGCAAGTTTGATCCTGCGCCTAAGGATGGTTATTACATCCAGCCTACTGTGATTGATAACCCTCCTGAGAACTCAAGAATTGTGGTTGAGGAGCCTTTTGGTAAGTTCCTGGCGACACATGGTCTTGGAATAGCCACTGACATAACAGGCCCTATCCTCCCTATCCTTTCATGGAAGGATGAAGATGAAGTCATCGAGCGTGCCAACGATACCAAGCTTGGTCTTGGAGCCTCTGTCTGGTCTGCAAACATTGAGACAGCAGAGCGGGTGGCTAAGCAACTCGAGGCGGGAACTGTCTGGGTCAACAACCATTTTGATATCACTCCCATGGCCCCCTTTGGTGGCCATAAGCAGTCTGGAATCGGTGCTGAGTGGGGTATCAACGGACTCAAGGGTTTCTGTAATGTGCAGAGTCTCTTTGTGAGCAAGCTGTAGGTACTAGGCTGTGTATCTCAATCCAGTTTAATAGAGACTAAGTGCATCTCGACGAGTTTCATCCTTTGATTGTGCTAGTTGTTACTCAGTTCCTTACAGCTTGACCTCCAGTACCTGTCCACCAGAGACTGCCAGGTTGTTCTGTCCAAACGTAACAACATACAAAGTCTTTCCGTCGTTGCTAAATGTAGAACTACTAGAACTGGCAAGAAGTCCCTCTACAAGAATAGTTGTGAGCTAGATGTGTTATTTGCAGTTGAGACTTGTGGCTGAGAGCTGAACTCAGCGGACAGAACTTAGTTAGTTTGTTTTCCTCCCTGGGTGATTTTAACAACCCTATCCTGCCAATAAACAACATACGCATTTCCATGTCAATCCATAGTAAAGTCATCTAGGGAATAAGGGTAACCCTTTTCAAGTTTAGTAAGAACCTCAAAATTACCAAGTTTATTTCCCATATCATCGATCTTAAGTCGATTAGAAGACTGATAAGCTGTATTCGTAAAATACAGGTAGCCATTAGGAACCTCGATTCTGTTTACACCAACAGGGAAGGCCCTCCATGGACTGGAGCGAGTGCTTGGCACCTGATAGCTACTCCGACATGTCCAACAGTCGTATCGACTCTCAGAATCTCACCCCTTTCGGCATCGGCAGTAAGAATGATATGTTTATGCCGCGGAATAGCCAAGATACCGTCAAGTGGCCCGCACTTAGACTTCTGAAAGACAGTGGAGATAGAGATATCACAGCTATTAAACTTAAGAAGGGAAAGGTTTATGGTATTATTTTAATATATTCTGTCCTTTATATTTAAAACCTTTATAGCTTAATAAAGCTTTATTTAACTAAAAACCTAGTCCTAAATATAACTAAATTTCTAATAAACTTTTTTACTTAATATTACTAGCCTATTTAACTTTTTCTTTTTATAACTCTTTAAATAATATAGTTATTACTAGTTACTTAACTTATTATTAAAAATAATAAGTATTTACCTTTATTTATAAGTTTATTATATTATATACCTAAGCCTTATTTTATATTACTTTAGTAATTACTATTACTTTATTATTTAGTAATAAATTTTTTATTTACTAAAAAATTAACTTTTTATATTTTTAATTATTATAAAAATATATATAAGTATTATATATAAAGTAAATAAAACTTATAAAAATAATATCTTTAATATTACTTTTTTAAATATCCTTATAAAGTCTTTTATAGCTATCTTTATAGCTAATATTAAGCTATAGCTTTATAAATAAGTTAATAATATTATATAGTATAAAATATATTAAAAAGTAAAAAAGTATTATAGTATCTTAGTAATAAAGGCTAGGTAAGTATAATAGTATTATATTAACTAAAGCTTAAGGAGGTAAAAATTTAATATAAGGGATTTTCCTAATAAAGTTAAAAGGGTCTTAGGGTTATATATTAAATATATAAGGCTAGTTAGCCTTATCCTTAAGTAGCTATTATAATTATCTTTTTTTTCTAATTTAGCTATCCTTAGCTAAGATAGTATTACTACTAATCCCTATATAATTTATCTAGGTTTTATTTTACTAAAGTAATTTATAGTACTTATTTATCTTAAAAATATAGTATTAAGGTAAAAGCACTACCCTTTTTATTATAACTAAAATAGTTATTTATAATCTTTAAGTAATCTTATAAAAATCTTTTATAATTACCTTTAATTAAAGAACCCTTTAACTTATAATAACCTTTTAATTCCTTAGGCTTTTATAAGCCTTTTAAATAAGCCTTTATAATACTTATTTAATCTTTTCTTTTTTCCTTTTTCCTTTTTTTTATTTTTTATTTTTTATTTTATATAACCTTTTTAACTTATACTTTTCTTAGTCTTTACCTTTTATTTTTAATTTTAATTAATTAACCTTTTTATTATTATTTTTATTTTAATTTCTTTTTTCCTTTTATTATTATATTTAATAATAAGTTTAATAAGCTTATAGCTAATATTAAAGTCCTTAATAAGCCTAGAGTTTCCTTTAAACCTTTTAACTATACTATTATAACCCTAGCAGTTATATTATATATTACCTATAAAATTTCTTACTAATTATCTTAGACTAATAACTCTTATCTTAGTCTATAATAAGAGCATTAATTATATATAAACTAAGGACTTACTATTATAGTTTAAGACTAAAGCTTAAATATCTTAGTCTTTAAACCTTAATATACTAATATATTACTTAACTAGTATATAAAGATATTTATTTAGTATTAAATAAAACTTAGCTTACTAACTATTAATAATACTTCTTTATATTAACTAAGCCTAATATATATTAATTTACTATTAAAAGATATAATACTTTAATAATACTTAGTATATACTTTATACTATTTACTAATAATAAATAGCTTAGTTTAATATAGTTAAACCTAATTATTATATATTAATAGCTTTTATTTAAACTATATTATATAATACTAAGTAATATAAATATAATATCTATAAATATTAACCCTATTTACTAGCAAGGCACTACTAACCCTTAGGAATACCTACTTACTATACCTATTAATACTAATTTAGTAAACTACTTACTAACTAACTAAAATATAAAAAATATAAATAACTTATCCTAAGATAATAATAAAAAAGTTAAATAACTTTAAAAATAGCTTAGGAATATTACTAATAAATTAAATAAAATATATTAAATATTAAAAAAAGCTATAGTACTTTAGTAATAATAATAGTAAAATAATACTACTACTTAATAGGAAATATATAACCTAGTAATATTAGCTAGTAATAAGAAAGACCCTAGTAAAATCCTTAAGCCTAACCTACTTAAGCTTTTTAATAGTACTTTTAATAAGCTATTTATATTCCTTACTTAAAGTAAAGCCTTTATTACCTACTACTTAAACTAGTTTTATAATAATATTACTAAAGTAATATATATAGCTAAAAAACTTACTAAAACTACTACTAAATAGTTTTAACTTATTATAGAAAATTATATAAATAACTTACTAGTTTACCTATAGCTAAAGATTACCTTACTCTTTAGACTAAATAGATAATATAAAATAAAAAAAGTACTTAAAATAGCTTTTAGAACTATTAATAAAAAAGGATATATAAAAAGATAAATTAAAGCTTTTAAATAAATAGGATTAGCTTTAACCTTAAAAGTAAAATTCCTAAAACTTATAAGTAAATTACCCTAGGATTAGAATATATTAATATTATTTTTCTTTAATATACTTAAAGAACTAGTATAAGCTAAACTTTAAAAGGAAAATTAACTAAAAACCTTAGTTAAGTATATTAATATAGCTATTAAAATTAATAATTAATAGTTTATATAAAGAACTTATAATTTCTAAAATAAATTATAAAATAATAATAAGCTATAGTACTATACTAACTAAGAAAAGATATAATAAGTTAATACTTAATATAAAACTAAACTAAAACCTATAACTATTAGAATAATAAAAAAGGATAAATTTAAAATTACTTACTAAAATTATAGTAAGAAAGGATATTTTAATTAAAAATATAAAAACCTTATTAAAACTAACTAAAAATATAAACTAGTATTAAAAAGTAAGAATATTAGTACTATTAAAAAGAATAATAATAAATTATAAATAGTAATTAAAATAGTTAATATAACTAGATTAGGATATAATAAGTTAGGAATAAACTACTTTACCTTTATATATAACCTATTTCTTAGTAAAGAATAAACTCTTAATAAGTACTATCTAAATATACTAAAGGAAAAATAACTTATTTTAAAATACTTAGTATTAATAATAGAAATACTATATCTTAAAATAAAAGAAAAAATAAAGGAAAATTAAAATTAATAAAAAAGGAAACTATATAAGAAAAATAAGTAAAATAATAATATTAAACTTAAGTAAATACCAGTCCTAGAACTAAAGAAAAATAAAATAACTAAAAAAGTTATTACTATAGTTAGAAAAGGAAAAAAAGTTAACCTTAACTAGAATAATAAACCTAATATATAAGAATTTAACTATAAGCTTAATAATATTATAAATTAAATATTTATAAAAGTTAAAATACTTATTAAAGTCTAAGATAGAATTATTTAACTAAGCACTTATATAAGTATAAATAAGATCCTTATTAAAACTATAAGAAAATAACTAAACTAATACTATAAAGATCTAAACTATATATTAATATTAAGAACTAACTAAAACTTTAAGGCTAGAAAGATTAAATAAAAAGTTAACTATATAATCTAGAATATAAAGATTATACTATAATATAATAAACTTAAAAACTAAGTATAGTATAGTAAAGTACTTAAATACACTAAATTAGCTAGAGAAAAGGTAATTATAAAATAAAATAATAATATCTATATCTAATTATATACTAAGGATAAAGTAAAAGACCTAATAATACCTAAAGAAAAAATCCAGGTAAAAAGGGACTTATAAAGGTACTTATAATACCTAAAGTATTAGTAAATATTATAAATATTCTATATATAATATTATTACCTATAATATTAATAAATAAAAAAGGTAAATAATTATTTCCTAGTATAGATAAAGGAATATAGAAAATAAAAACCTTATTTAATTATTAATATACTTAAATATTAAATTAATAAAAGATTTAAAGGAACCTAAGTAATTAGGTTAAAAGCTAATATAAAAATATAAAAATAAGCCCTAAACTATATCTAAAACTTATACTATATTATTAAATAAAGATAAAAAATATAAGATAAAATAAAAGAAAAAAACTTAAATAAGGGAATCTATAAAGCTATTATAGAAATTAATAAGCTAAAAAGAAAATAATAAGTTACCTTTATACTTAAAACTAGCTAAGTAGCTAATAAAAATAAATATCTTAATAAAATAAAATTAATAAAACTAATAAGCAAGGACCTTATATTAAATAAATAAATTATATAAATAAAAGCTAAATACTAAAATAAACTAGCTTACTAATATAAATACCCTAATAATATTAAATATATAAATAGTAAATATAGTTATAATTATCTATAAATAAAAAAAGGATATTACTATCTATAAAAAAGCACTAAATAAGTAAAAAAGCAAAAAGGAATAGATTTCCTAAAAAAGCTTTAAAAATAACTATAAATACTAATTAATAAACCTACTTTAAACTAAAAGTTAGAATTAAGGGCAAGTAGCTAAGTATATTTATAAATAGTAAAGCTAATATAAACTATATTTTCCCTAATATAGTAAATAATCTTTAGCTACCTTAGAAAACTAAAAAGGAACCTTATACTATAAGGAATAAAGAAAAAGGAGTTTATAGTTATAATAATAAAAATATTACCTAAGAGATTAATTACCTTAAAGTATTTATTAATAAAAAAAATTAAAAAATTAACTTTAATATAATCCCTATTAATAAATATAACCTAGTACTAGAATATCTATAGTTAAATTACTATAACTTATAATTTAACTAAAGAACTAGCTAAGTAAACTATAAAGATTACCCTTTAAATAATAAAAATAATTTAAATAATAATAATATAAAATCTTAAACTTTAACTAATAAAAGTAGTAAAGATAGGAGTAATATAATATTACTTATTTTAAAAAGGATATAATATAAATACTATAAAAGCAAAATAAAATATATTAAATAAATAATAGTAACTCTTAAAAGCTAATTTAAATAATTAGACTAAAATCTTTAAAAAATAAAATAAATTACTAAAAAAAAAATTAATAAATAACTTAAAAATATACTAATCTAATACTATATCTATAAGAAACTCTTTATAAAAAAATTAAATATAAAACTCCTAAAATATTTATATTAAAATATTAAAATAGTTTTAAAAGATAGTAAAAATCTAAAATTCTTTTTAATTTATAATTTTACTAAAATAAAACTTATAATATTAAAAAAATAGTTAGAAAATATACTTAAAAAAGAATATATTTAAACCTTAAAATCCTTAGTAAGATACCTTATTATATTTATTTTTAAATTAAACTTAAATAAGTTATAACTAGTTATAAATTACTAATAACTTAATAAAATTATAAAAAAGGATAAAATACCTTTACCTTTTATTATAAAACTTAAAAATAAACTATTTAAAAAATAGTTTTTTATAGCTCTAAACCTTAAAGCTATTTATAATTTAATTAGAATTAAAGAAAATAATAAATAAAAAATAGTATTTTAAATAAAATATAAACTATTTAAATACCTAGTTATGCCCTTTAGACTTATAAATACCTTTATAGTATTTTAAAGGATAATTATAAATATACTATAAAAGTACCTTAATATCTTTATAGTTTACTACCTAGATAATATCCTTATTTTCTTTAATATAAAAAAAAAGTATATAAAATATATTTATAAGGTTTTAAAAGCACTATAAAATACTAATATACTTATTAAACCTATAAAAAGCTATTTTTATTAAAGCTAAGTAATATATTTAGGCTATAAAATCTCCTATAATAAGATAAGGATAAATAAATAAAAAATTACTATAGTTACTAAATAAAAATAACCTAACTTAGTTAAAAAAGTATAATCTTTCTTAAGATTTACTAATTACTACTAATAATTTATTAAAAACTTTAGTAAAAAAGTAATCTTACTTATAAAACTTATAAAAAAGGAAATATAATTTAAATAGAATAATAAAGCTTAAAAAGCTTTTAAATAGCTTAAAGAAGCTATTACTAGTAAACTAATTCTAGTTATATTTAACCTTAACTAGTAAGTTAAACTTAAAACTAATACTTTTAACTTTACCTTAGGAAGATAAATTAAATAATAAGATAATAATAGTATATTATACCCTATTACTTTTTACTTTTATAAGATATATAAAATAAAACTTAATTACCTTATTTATAATAAAGAATTCCTAGCTATTATTAACTATTTTAAGGAATTTTAATACTATCTTAAAGAAAATAATTACCTAATTAAGGTATTTATAGACTATAAGAATATTACCTATTTTACTATAATATAAAAATTAAACTAATAATAACTATACTATATTAAATACTTATATAAATTTAATTTTATAATTATATACTATAAAGGAACTAATAATAAATATATAAATACTATTAGTTAATAATATAACTTTAATATAAGAACTATTAAAATTAAAAAATAGCTTTTAGAAAAAGATAAATAAGGGAAATATAAATTTACCTAATCTATTAAAACTATTATATAAATAACCTACTATATAGACCTTACTATAAAATAAAGATATAACTTCCTTTATAAATTTTATTTATACTTACTATATAGATACTAAGAAGTAATAAAAATACTTAAAAAACTATAAGAATAAGGTTATACTATAAAAAGAAAAAATATTAAATAAGTTATTAAATAATATAACTTATACTTATATATAAAGGTATAATAATATAAACCTTATAGATAGTTATAACTATTACTAGTAGTATAATAACCTTAAGACTTAATTATAATAAACTTTATTATAAAGTTACTCTTATTAAAAGACCCCTTAACTAAAATCTTCTATAATAGTATTATAGTTATAGTTAACTAACTTATAAAGTTTTTATACTATATACTATTTTAAGAAGTAATAGATATAAAATAACTTTTCTATATTTTTTATTAATATATTATTAATATATATAGCCTACCTATAAAAATCCTTTTTAATAAAAGACCTATATTTATATTAGTATTTTAATAATTACTTATATCCTAACTTAAACTAAACTACTAACTTATAACTACCTTTAAACTATAAGTTAATAAATAAACTAAATAAATAAATTAAGTACTTAAATAGTATTTATAGTATTATATTAACTATAAATAGAATAATTAAGTTAAGAAACTACTAATAGCCTAACTTACTTATAATACTATATATAATAAAAGTATAAAGCTTATACTAACTTATACTAATTTTAAATTTATACTAGATATATACTATAATATATAACTAAAAAAATTAATTAACTTAGTAATTATTATTAAAAGTAAAGATATATAGGATTTATATAAATATTTAAAGATAAAACTTAAATTTATTAAAAAATATATAAAAAACTACTATAACCTAAAATAGTTAAAGGGACTAACCTTTTTAAAGGGAAATATAGTCTATCTAGCTATAAAAAATATTAAAATAGACTAATTAAGTTATAAACTAAACTATAAATTTATTACACCTTATAAAGTATTATAAAAAATCTTAAAAAATAACTATAAACTAGACTTACTAAAGAAAGTTAAGCTTTATTTAGTCTTTTATATTTTATTACTTAAGTTAATAGTAAATATAATATAAATTAAAATAGGTAATAAACTATAAGAAATCTTAAAACTAAAAGTCTATAAAGTAAAAGTAATTAAAAATACTTATAAAATTAATAATTAAAAAGAATACTTAATAAAATAGAAAAACTACTTAAAAAATAAAAATATATAAAAACTACTAAAATACCTTATTAATACCTAATAACTCCTAAAGAACTTTTACTAATATTAAAATAAGAAATATTAGTAAAAATAGAATTCTAGTTAATTATATTAAAAGCCCCTTAAGATTAGGCTTTAAAGATAATTAAAGACTTAGTCTAATTAATAGAAAAACTACCCTATTTTTCTAATAACTATATACTATAAAAAAATAACTTATTACCCTGCTCCTTAAAATAATACTTTATTTTATATATATAAGCAAGATAAGCTATAGCCTCCTTAAGAGCCTCCTTAGCCTTAGCCTTATCCTCTTTTAACTTCTTATACTTTTTTATATTTTTAAAAACTAAAAAAAGAAATTAGTATAACCTAAATAGTTAATAAAATTACTATAAAACTTATAAAAAGTTATAATACCTAAACTATTATAAACTACTTTAGCCTTAATATAATTCCTATAATAGTTAGCTTAACTCTTATTAGCCTTATAAATAAGACTATAGTAAAAGTAATAAGAATATAGTATAATATAATTACTAAAAGTATAAATATATTAAGTAAAAGAACTAGACTTAGAAGTTTTTATATATTTAATTTTAGAAATATAACCTAATATAATAATTAGTAAGATATATAAAAGGAAAAATATAAGTCTAAGTTAGTATATACTAAATAGAATTAACAGGTAGGTAAATAAGTATAGTTTTAGAAATAAAACCTAAAAAAAAAAAAAATTATATTATAACCCTAGTAGTTATATTATATATTACCTATAAAATTTCTTACTAATTATCTTAAACTAATAACTTTTATTTTAGTTTATAATAAAAGTATTAATTATATATAGACTAAGGACTTACTATTATAATTTAAGACTAAAGCTTAAATATCTTAGTTTTTAAACCTTAATATACTAATATATTACTTAATTAGTATATAAAAATATTTATTTAATATTAAATAAAACTTAGCTTACTAGCTATTAATAATACTTCTTTATATTAACTAAGCCTAATATATATTAATTTATTATTAAGAGATATAATACTTTAATAATACTTAGTATATACCCTATACTATTTACTAATAATAAATGGCTTAGTTTAATATAATTAGACCTAACTATTATATATACTTACTCTTTTTATATATATCTTTTTTATATTTATTACTTTTAAAAAAGTTTTAAGGCTATCTTTTTAAACTTTAAGAAGTTAAGTAATTTATATTACTTTACTAATATTAATTATATTTATAATAACCTAGCTATCTTTAAGTATAATAAATATACTACTAGTAAAGGCTACTATTACCTATAGGTTTCCTTTTCTTTTTATAATATTATTATTTATTAATATTAACTAGGCTTTTTAAAATCCTTAAAGGTAACTAGGAAAATATTATAGCTATATATAAGTTTATATTCTTAATAGTAATTACTATTACTATTAATAATTAGCTTTAACTTTATAGTAATATTTATAAGGAACTTACCTATACTTTTTACTAATTAATAGTATCCTTTATAGCTTTATATATTACTTATAGTACTACCTTTTTTTTATTTAGTACTAAGACCTTTTTTATAAGTTAATTTATTTATTCTTTATATTAATATTAATATATTTTAATTTAAAAGGCTTTCTTTTTATATACTTAAACTATTATAGCTTATTATTATATTTATATTAATATATATTCTTACTTTTATAATAATAAGTCTTTTAAGACTTAGGAATATTTTTATATTTTTTAAATCTTATTTTTAAAGATAATAAATACTAAGTATATAATTTAATAAGTTATTACTTTTACTTTTTACTTTTAAGTAATTAAAAGCTTAAATAATAACCTTACTAAAACCTTTAAGCTTTATATTAAGCTTTTTAAGTTTAGCTTTATATTAGCTACTAATCCTTATAAAAGTATTATACTAACTATTTATCCTATTTTAATACTTATAAATATTATAATTTAATTTTAAAGTATTACTATAAGTATTAAAAACTCTTAAGGTTTTATTTTATAATTACTTTTTATATATTACTTACTTTTTAATTAATTTCTTTTTATTACTTAAAGGTCTTTAGTTTAGTTTATTTAAAAAATACTATTTATAGCTAAAGCTTAGTATTTAATAATTTAATTTTATTTTAACTTACTATCTTTTTTTTTAACTATAAAGGCTAAAATAATAGACTTTTTAATAGTATTAATAACTATTTTACTTTTTATAGTAAGTTTAAACCTTATAATCTTTAGAAAATATAAATATTTTTCTTTAGGTATATAAGGCTTTACTAAGTATACTTTTAGTTACTTTTATATTTATATTATAAAAGATTATAATAAATTAGCTTAGGTACTTAATTAATATTATAGTAATTTAGTCTTTTATAGTTATTACTATAGTTAGTTTTAGTAGTTTTTTAAGTTAAAATAAAGAAAAATTTACTTATAGTTTTTATAGTTACTTTTACTTATATTTAGTATTTTTATAGCTAATATCTTTAGACTTAATTAATACTTTTTTTTAAATATTTTTATTTTTATAAAATTACTTTAATTTATAACTTTAATTTTTTACCTTTTAACTTAACTTAAAACTTAACTTATATTACTATAATTTATAGTATATTTTTTATATTTATAGTAATAATTTATTAATTATACTTTACTAGCTACCTTTTTTATTTTATAAAGTAATATAATTTTTTATAAATTTCCTTTTTTTCCTTAATTTATTTAACTTTCTATTAATTATCTTTTTTTTTAAAGTCTAGTATTAGTAAGGAATTATATTCCTTATAATTTCTTACTTAATATACTTTAAAAAAACTAATATAAAAAATATTATATATTTTTATATATTAATTTAGTAAGGCTAGTTAATATACTTATAATTTAATATACTTAATAATTTAAAAGGGTTTAATAAATCTTAAAGTAAGTTTTTTTTTTTTTTTTAAGCCTTAAGTTTTTAATTAAAAATATAATTAGTTATTTTTACTTAAATTTTATTTTTTAATACTTTATATTAAAGTACTTTACTTATCTTTTTATAGTATTTTATTAGTATATTATAAGCTTATTTTTTAGCTTTTATAGTTTTTTTATTTTATATTAAATTTTTAAAATTCCTTCTTTAAAGCTAATATTCTTAGTAATAATATAAAATTCTAAGTTAAAATTTATTAAAGCTTTATTTAAAGTAATTTCTATTATTATACTAACCTTTAAGTTATAAGTAAATTAGGCTATTTATAAAAGTTTTAGCTAGGTATTTTAATTATTTTTAATAAAATATTATAAATAATAACTAAGTATTTAGTTTATTTTTTTTATTTACTTATTAATTTAAAGGTAAAATACTATTAATAGTTTTTACTTTATTTTAAAGTAATAATATAATTTTAATTAAAAGGTACTTATAAAAATAGACTTTTTATTAAAAATAATACCTTTAAGTACTTTAAATTATAGTTTAATTTTCTTATAAAAAAACTTAGTAAGTTTAAAAGTAATAATTTTAATAAAAATAGGTAGGAATTATATAAATTTTATAAATCTATTAACTATTACTAAGATTATATTAACTAACTAGTCTTTAAAAAGTACTAATAATAGCCTTATTATAAAGTCTATAAAAACTTCTTTAAAAAAATATAATAAAATTAATAGGCTTTTAAGCTATTTATAAGGTTAATATCTTTTAAATATTACTTTTTAATAAGTACTATATATAAAAATATACTATTTTATATTAGTTTTTAAGCCTTTTTAATAAAGCTTTTTTTAAATTAGCTTTTAAGTTCTTTTAGTATTAAAATAGCTTACTAAGGAATTATTATAATATAGCCTTAGTATTTTCTTTTTTAAATTAAAGTTTAGTAATATATAAAGTTAGTCCTTAAAGTAAAGAAGTTTATTTTTAATTTTTTACTTTTAAAAGCCTTTTTTATAGTTTACCTAGAATATTTTATCCTTTTAGCTAAATATTAACTTATTTTTTAACTATATAAACTAAATTAGTTTAATTAATAGCTTTAATACCTTATTTTTTAATAAACTTTCTTAATATAAGGATTAAATTACTATTTTATTAAAAATTACTATAAATAATCTTAATATTTTTTAAAACTATATATTTAAACTAGGTTTTTAGTTTATAATATTTATATTACTTAGTAATAAGGCTAGATTATTTTTAATACCTAAGGATATTTTATTTACCTTTAACTTACCTAAGGTTTAAAATAAAATCTTTTTTTTATAAGTATTTTACTTAATTTTTTTTTTAGTTTTTAACTTTTTATTATAGCTTATACTTTTACTATCTTATTTTTTAAAGATTTAATTAAATTTAGCTTATAGTATTTCTTTTTTTTAATTTTTAAAAGTTTTAAAAAAATATTAGTAAAATTTATTAATTCTTTTTTATACTTAATTATAAAGTTATAAGTTATTAAATATAAATACTATTATACTTACTTTTTATTTAATTTAGTATTTTTTATAAATAATTAAAGGTTTTAGTAATTACTTAGGACTTTTATTTATTTTAAAGTACTTTTAAGGTAATATTACTAATACTTAAATAACTTTATAATAGCTATTATTTTCTAATTAAAAGTACTATATTATCTTTTAAGGTTATTAAACTTTTAAAATTAAAATATAATAAAATAATATTTTTTTTTATTATCTAGTTAAAAAAGGATACTAGCTATAGTATAATTTAATATATTTATTTTAATATAAATATATTTCTTAAGATTAAAATACTTTAAAATTAAGGCTTTTTTAAACTTAGTAATAAAGGCCTAAAATACTTACTTTTCCTAGTTATTTAACTTTATACTTTTTAGTTTTTTTTTATTTTAACTTTTCTTTAAAAAAGCTATAAAAAGTACTATAACCTTTAAGTAATTATAAATAAACTATTTATAAAAGTTATAAAACCTTAAAAAGACTTATATTTTTTTATAAGTAATAAGTTTAAGCTACTTAGTAATAGTTTAAATCTTTACTAAGTTTATTTTAATACTTTTAGTAATTAAAATAAATCCTAGGAATTTAACTTAATTTTAGTAAAAAGTATATTTAAAGGGTTTTATATATAATTTAGCTATTTTTATTTTCTTAAGAATTTAACCTAGGTATTAAATATATTCTTTTTTTATTTTTAAAAAGACTAAAATATTATTTAAATAAATTATATAAATTATATCTATAAAACCCTAAAGGGCCTAGTAAATATAGTATTAAAATATAGTAAGTATATTAACTAGTCTAAATAGTATTATTATATATTTAAAATAGCTATAATAAGTTTAAAAAGTAGTTTTTTACTTATTCCTTTTTTAAATATAAATTTAGTAATATATATCCTTAATATTAATCTTAAAAAAGTACTTAGCTCTTTAAATTTTATTTATAATCTTTAATATTAAGGGTAAAGGGTAATAATTCTTAATTATAATAATATTTAACCCTTAGTAATTTATATAAAAATATAAGCTTTTATTCTTTTTAAAAATAAAAAGGATAGGTAACCTAGCTAGGCTTTTAAAAAGGTAAATTTAGCTAGTTTTTAAGTTTTTTTAAATATACTTATAAAGTTTTTTAAGTTTTACTTAAAATAAAAAGTAAATTAAACTATAAGGTAATTCCTTTCCTTTTTTAAAGTTAATTATATAGTTAGTCTTTTTAAAGTTAAGTATTTTAATTACCTTATTATAGCTAAAAACCTTAATATAGGCCTTAAGTTTAGGAAAAATACCTTTAAGTTAATTTAGTTTTTAAGGTTTTTTATTAAGAAGTAAGTAAGGCTTATTAATAATAGTAATAGTAAAAATCTTAGCTTAGTTATAAGTTTTCTTTAAAAATTACTAAAGTTTTAAAAATTTAAGTCCTTTATAATAACCTTTAAATTACTATTTTTTTATTTTAAAGTTAGCTATAATCTAAAGGTCCTTTAAGGTAATAATAAAAAAGAATATTAGTTTTTTTTAATTTCTTTTATTAATATTTATTAAACTTTAAGTAGTTTTATATATCTATTTTTAATAATTAGTTATAATTAAAAGTACTTCCTAATATTTTATTATCTTAAGTTAGCTATTATTAGCTTTTTAAAGGGAAATATTAATATTTTCTAATCTTTAAAATCTTTAAAATCTTATAAAGGTTTTACTAATAGTATTTATTTTTATATTATAATTAATATAAGCCTAAGCTAGTATATTTTTATAACCTTAAACCTTAATTATAGTTAAGATCTTTTTTTTAAACCTAGTTTAGGGTATATTTAGGTTATATTTAATATTTATTATAAAGGTATTAACTAAAGATTAACTTATATTTTTAATTAAATTTAGTTTTTTAACTTTTTTATTTAGTTAGTTTTTTTTAATATAAAGTAGTTTTAAAAGTAATACTTAGTTTTATAATAGTTATAGTATTTTACTAAGCTTAGATTTTTATTTTTATTTTTATTTTTATTTTTTAAGGTTTAAATAAAAGTTTAGTTTAAGTTACTTTTTTAAGGGTATTAATAGAAAAATATTCTTATTTATTTTTATAATTAGTATAGTTTTTTTTTAATTAATAAGGTATTAGTTATAATTATAATATATTTATTCTTTTTATTAAATATATTTTATAGTTATTATACTAATTAAATTAATTTTTTTTATATTTTAAGAAATTTAACTTTTTCTTAAAATACTATAATATTTTTAAGTATTAGTAATAATTTTATATAGTATTAGTAAATATAAGCTACTTATTTTAATTTATATAAAAAGTAATTTTTAATAAATATAAAGTATTTATAAAAGTCTTAAAAAAATTAGCTAGGTTATTAGTAAGTATACTTAAATTAAGCTATAATAAAGATTTAGTAATTTTTTTTATTTTTTATAAAAGTTAAAGATTATTTTTTAAAAGCTTTTTAATTTTTTTTAAAGGCCTTTTTTTTTATTTAGAATTATTTATTTAAATAGTTAAATTATATTAATTTAGTATTTAAGGTTATATTATTATAAGTAAAAAGAATTTTACTTTTATTAATATAGTATTATTTTTATACTCCTTTAAAGCTTTAATTTATATTATTAAGCTATTTATTTTTTTTTTAAAAGGTAATTAAGTACTTAAAAATAATAATATTTTTTACCTTAACCTTACTTTTTAAAAAAAAGGAAAATAAGCTAACTTTAGTTTAATAGTAATTTAATAAAGTATTATTTAAGTTATAGTTTAAGCCTTTAGTATTAAAAATATTTTCTTAAGGGTTTAGGTTATTTTTTCCTTAGTTATTAAAAGGGATTTAAAGTTAATTCTTTTAAATAAGTTACTTTAATTTCTTTTTTTATTACTAAAAGGTAAGCTTTACTTTAAGTTACTTAATCTTTTTTTTAAGGTAATAATATAAATAGTATTAATAAAAATTTAAGTTATTTTATATATTATAGTTTAAAATAACTTTTTTTTAGTTATTTAGATAGAGTTAGTAATAACTTTTTAAGGTTTTAGTACTAATTTATTTAGTTTAGTACTAAAAGTAGTAGTTTATTATAAGTTAATTATTATAACTAAATAGCCTAGGGTAAAAGCTTTAAAATTATTATAGTATTTTAGTAATAAAGGCTAGGTAAGTATAATAGTATTATATTAACTAAAGCTTAAGAAGGTAAGAATTTAATATAAGGGATTTTTTTAATAAAGTTAAGAAGGTCTTAGGGTTATATATTAAATATATAAGGCTAGTTAGCTTTATTTTTAAGTAGTTATTATAAAAAGTAATATAAATTACTAGCTTATTAATTATTATATAGTTTTAATAAAAGTTATAATAAAAGTTATTTTAAAGGTATTATTTTAAGTTAATAAACTTACTTTTATTAAGTATTTTATTTTATATATATTTTATATACTTTAAGCTTAATTATTTTTATAAAAAAGTAATAATATTTATTTATATATTTTTAAAGTTAATTATTAAAATATTAACTTTTTAGCTAAAACTAAGATCTTAGGTAATAATAAAGGTAATAAGTATCTTACTTATATATATTTATTAGTATTCTTTACCTTTATGCGCTAGGGGCTAGAGCCTCTTTTAACTACCTATAACCTTATTACAAATACATTCTGTTAAAGACGCCTCCGGTAATAACAAACGCATCTTGGCCAACCTCGGCGATACCAGACAGTGCGTTAACTCCCTCGATTCTGAAAACAGGGCCGGGCGCAGCAGGCGTAGCGTTTGGAGAGAAAGAATATACCTTTTATTCTCCGATTGTCGGCATGAGAAGGTCCTCGTTGGAACGAAGGGCGATATTTTCGATCCAAGTGTTTGAAACTCGGACGAATTCAAGGACCTTTGGTTGGGGTGAAGAGTAGTAAAAGGTTTCAGCACTGACGACAGCGATGAGGCTTGCCGTGAGTGCATAGAGCATGATGTATTCGATGCTATACTAAACTTTCTGACTTGAAATGGTAAATGCACACTGAGCTTGATATTCTTAGACTCAATTTTTGAGGGTACGAAAAGATATCGACGATGGAATGTGAGTATTCATGTGACCCGTGAATATCTTGACCAACATCTGCTCGCCTGTTGATCAGCCTCGGATTTAAGCTCCTTAATTACACGATCGTATGCCACGTTTTATGAGGGTGAAGTGAACTATTGGAATCATTTATACAAGGTTCCAGAGTCGCGACTAGTGGTGATTGGTCAGACTTGCTAACTCCATTGCCTAATTTCGTGTTCACAGCTTCTTGATTGGTCAAAGATATTCTTTGAAACTAGAGCTCTTCCTTCTGCGGACTGCCAAGGATAACAAACTGGCCCTGTTCCGCGATTCATAGACAATAGGTTTCATCCTTGGCCGTCTCTTTGTGTTGGCCGCTGTAATGTCTCTAGGGGGATGTTACTGCTGACATGAAACTCTGGTTGTGAGATGTTTGCCATAAATCATTCCAGTCTGATAAGCAGCCGTCCCATCGCAGGTTGTGAGTGCCTTCAAAGCTAGACGTATTCACTTAAAGAGATATAGAAAGACTCAAAGAATATTACAATGTTGAAAGAGAGACTTTCATCGTTCGACTGGACTATGAAAGATGATTAACTGTCTGATAGTAATATGGCGTTCTCGTTCACTGGGGTAGCCAATCCATAAACATATAAATACTCAAAATTGGGCATCTTATTTTCCCATCATCTCAAAGCCCGTATCCAGAAACTGACTATTAAACTCATCTTACAGTCTCTTACGAGCCAATCCTTGACGACAGGGTTGAGCTGAAGACCTTGAACTATTAAGATGTTGGCAGCCATAAGCCTGTAAGTCCGAGAACGATCATCTCATCACTCAACTTTAGAGCTTACCGGATCTGTCCAAGCGGCCCTTACTATTACACGAAAAACACCAGTTCCAGCCGTAGAGAGCGACGGCCTGGCTGGAACTGACAGAAGGCATTGTCGAGGTATCCCCATCACTCCAGAAGAGGTAGGGAGGTTTCGACAGCGGCTACCATCTCTTCAAATCGTTGCAGTTCAGGCAACGATTTCCGCTTCTCATACCTGGAGAACGAGGCGGAGAGGGCGTTTCAGGAGCTCAACATTGAACGAGATGGCCCCCACGCCTGTCAATATACCGTTCTTGGGCAAACAGATGAAATGAGGGCCATGCAAGCATAAGGTTGGCTGTTGATGAAAGCAGCAGCGAAGGCTTAGGCCATACTGCGTTGGTAGGAGGAGAGTAATAGAAAGCAAAAACGCGATAGTTCTTAAGTGTCTTTTTTTGGAAGTAGGTAACCAAATTGACTCCTTTTCCATAACGAAAGCTGTGTTTCAGTCCGTGGATATACCCGAGCCCTCAGAGTGCGAATATAAACTATGGTTGAAGTTCCTTTTAGTTATCTGCACTAATTGATGGGCTCCGCCAGAATAAACTAGTCTAAAGGCTCGTTGTAATCCATTAATTGACACATTGTTTTGATCTCTCAGAAATCAGGCGGCAAGCTTTCTTGCCTCCTATTGTAAGGGAAGAATATCGCCTTTTGGCTCTTATCGATAGGTGGTAGCGGATAAACATTCTATTGACTTGTGAGGCGCACGTAGAGCCCTTGAAAAACTTCTTGATCACACCAAAGCCTATTTCTCTGCAATGACTCAATGACCAGAGATAGTCACGGCATGCTATATGATGTCCGTATCTGCGATAACAGCTAATATGATGACCATTTGTGACAGCAAAACGGTTCTGCTCTCGTGGAGTTCATGGAAAACAATGGAAGGTATTGGTTTGATTCATTGTCTCGATTTGTCTTGTGGAGAGATCAAGGTTTGCCACCGAATCTAAATCTATCGGCAGCCTCTCACCATGAGGACAGCTTGTCTTTGACAATCTCGGATACTTTGTTGATATGGGGCGATTCATAATGCACCATCACAGAGAAAGTCCCATTCGTCCACAACTGCATACAATCGTCCATCGTGGTCAGCCCGATCCTTGTTGACGTGTTTCTGGGACAGGATTCACTGTTTTGATTCGATAGCGAGGACAGTGAAGCAAATTATACCTTGCAATCGACTTGTGACGATTATACAACTTTCTCATTGCGATAGGAACTTTCCGAGTTCCCCTCTTGGTCATCCAGGGGAGATGTCATTCGCTACTCCTGAACAGGGGTAAATAAGTCAAAATCAAAGTTCTTGTAATAAACTTAAGAGAAGACACATGACCTTGGAGAGTGTCTATAAATAAATAGTAGCCTGCCTGATCAGTGGCCCCATTGCATTGTCCTCATCGAACAATCCCCTCTTCCTCATACAGACAGAGACACCAACATCTCAACACGAAATCATCCTTCAACCCCTTCTTCCAGTGCATCTCAACTATCAACCAAGAATTCTCAGCATCGCATTCCAGTCTTCCCAATGTGTTGCGGAGGGTTTAGGAGCAAAGGGGGAGGTGGAGGTGGCGGCGGCGGGGGCGGGATAGCTGGGTCTGCGAACAAGTCCGGAAGCCCGAGATGGTCTCCTAAATTCAAGGAAACTAGCAAAGGGTCACTCGAAAAGCTCAGAAAGTCGGTGAAGGCTGACTTGGCCGCGAATCCTGTCAAGGTGAACAGGCCCTCACGGCCTGTTCACTACC
This sequence comes from Fusarium pininemorale, assembly GCA_002165215.1. Taxonomy (NCBI): domain Eukaryota; kingdom Fungi; phylum Ascomycota; class Sordariomycetes; order Hypocreales; family Nectriaceae; genus Fusarium; species Fusarium pininemorale. The sequence goes on along the minus strand of NFZR01000027.1, from coordinate 40,867 downwards.
CGCAATACAAGAAACCTGCGGAAACAAAGCAGGAAAAGTTCTTTCGTGCCCGGGAAACGGCTCACAGAAAATCGAAATCGCGAAAATCGAGATTCTGATGGATCGGTGGCACTCTGTGGGAGCTAGCCACGTGCACCTTTTCCGAACACACAAATCACACAAAAGAAAGGAAGGAATTCTTATGTTCTCAGCTGACAGTGGTATTACTGGGACACCTCTCTTTCCTCTCTTTGGTTATTGACTCATTTTGAAACGTTCAGAAGGCAAGGGAAGGATTTAAATACATGATAATCGTCGGGTCCCAGCCCTCGGGCAACTGCCCTGCCCATACTCCTAGGTTTAGGGTCTTGTGGACTATGGGCAACTAATTGAATATGAACCTCTGATTTATCGCGACAGACCAAGACTAAGTCGCGAAACGCCGTGTCCCTTGACAAGTGACTGATGTTGGATAATTCTGGACGCCGTATAGTAATCCTAAAAAGATTGAGCCTTGTTCAGAGCTAAGAAGCAGCTCTGAGGCCCGATTCAAAATTCCAAAACCTTGCACAAATGTTAACCAAAGTGAAATTGGTCAACGGTTGCCATCGAGTGTCCATCTACAGAGAGACGCAAATGTGTCTCGTCACGACCTTTGAATGCCGTGATGTCGCAGTAATAAGTAAATGACTGACTCTGTTATGTGCTGTGAGTGGCCATTGTAGATATAGACAAAGCGTCAAAGCGAGGGCTCGCTGCATAAGCCATGAGGGACGCCTTCCACAGGTCGTCTCCGAGTTCTTGACAGTTATGGGGATGACTGCCGCCTACAAGGTTAAGCCTTAGGCTGCGAACACAGATAATGAATGATAAAACGATATTTTCAAAGTGAGTATTTTGGCCAGATTCCATCCACCATACACTGAACCTTATTAACTCAAATAATCCCTGCTTCATTACTCCCAATACACGTAAGTCTATCAATCGATTTCTAACAAATTGCATACCGCAACTGTTCAATGGAATCCAGTGTCAAACTAGGCCCCATATAACGTCATTGGCGCTTCGGTGGCTCTAATACACAGAATCATAATCATTATAAGCATGCCACTTCCTCTCAAGGTCTGGCGGCATCCCACAGAACCCAACCGGCTGTTCAACTCCAGGACCTGGTTCCTCAGGTCTATACATGATGTCCTTCAACTTACCGGTGCCGCGCAGCAATTGGATCATTTTCAGGGTTTTAGTATCCTTGTTTTCTGGGTGCAAGAGATGGCTGATGTAGTAGCTGAGGGAGTATACGATACCTTCTCGGTCCGTGTATAGATACCGCTCGTTACGCCGCGCATCGTGCGCTACATCAAGAGCTTCTAGCATAGCTTGCAGCGCATCTGGACCTTCCTCTATGGCGAAATGTAGTACACTCCTTCGTCTATTTCGCCAAGACAGATCCGTCTTTTTAGCAAGCAGCTGCATCGTCTTTGCCCTCCGCTTCTCAAAGGTACCCTCAGCGTTGGCAACCCTACACCAAGGGCGTGCCTCAGAACGACACGCCACCACCAGGGGAATCATCATCCCAAAAGCCTCGTGCTCGAGATCTGCGCTGTACCATTGTAGCAGCCACCGGACAAATTCTGGCAGCGCGAGCAAAGCAGCCGTGTGTAGTGACCCATTGTTTACATCTTTCCCGCCACCTAGGGAAATGTAGGCTTTTAGGTTGCCTAGATAAAGAGCCGCGTCGCTTAAGGGCAGGTCGGACGTCATGAGTTTCGTGGGATCTGGTGTTTTAGGTTTCTGACTTAGGTAGGAGAATGAACGCCCTGGAATAACAGACATTCTTATGTCTTTGCCATGTAATTTGAGGAGAGATTCCAGAACGGGGTTGCGTTTGGGGTCGAGCATACAGGCGAAAGCAGCTGATACCTGAGAGCTGGGTGTCGAGTACAACAAATTCGCTAACCATCGTCAGCGATGAAATCGATAACAGCAACTCAAGGGGTGCTTACCATCCTCTTCCTTGGCGACGAGAGCTAGCAGGGTTCTATTTGATATCTTCAAGTCCGATATGAGCCCCCAAAGCAAAGGTGTAACCGGCTCACGTTTCCACTGTTTGCATAAAGGCGCTGATTTCATCGTCCCTGCTGACACCCCGTAATGAAGCAGCGTTTGTACTAGAGTCCCTCCCTCGGGGAACTTGGCCATGGCCCTGTATAGGAGATTCGTGTCTCTAAGATGAGCTTTGCGTAATTCGGACATGCAAGTCTTTAGCCATATGACGACCTCCTTTTCTTTGGAGCAGTGCTCAATTAGAGCTAGAGTCACTGCGTCAACATTCGCATATTGACACATGATTCTGAGAGCGGCTTCATTTCCCACTTTGCAAGCTAGGACAAAACACTTGGCGCCGTCTGCACCTGGGACAGCTCCTCGTTCAAGGAGCAGTTTAATGATATCCATGTCCGGAGCATTCTTCAACGTGTCGACAAGAGCTAGTGTGAGTTTGTCCTCGGTGATTTTGTGTTTGAGAAGACAAGTATATACCCTGACTCTGAACGCTGGCTTCATCGCCGTCCAGGTTCGCACCAGGTCGAACGCTGCAGCAGCAGTATTATCGTCCTTGATAGATTGGATGAGTAGCTCGGTAATTTCAGCCGATTTGAGTTTGAAAGCCAATTTTAGAGGAAGGAATTCCTTCAACTTCACATCAGCACCATGTCTTAGTAACAGCTTTACCAGTCCCACATCAGGTGTCCCCTCGTTAAGTGATATGATGAGCGCTGCCGAGGCAGTAGTAGTTGAAACCTTTCCAGTGTTGAGAAGGGCTTCGTAAATCCAGCGACGCCTCTCGACCGTCAAGGCGGAGGATACTGCTTGAACAAAGCACTCATTGACAGTATTGGCGGGCTTCACTTCGTGAACTAGAAGTGTGAACAACTCTTTGCTACTTGAGGTGAAAGTCGCCTTGAGGTGAGCCTCCGTGACTTCTACACCACGTTTAATGAGCATCAGTGGAACCAGCGTGGAGTCTCCATACTGTTCTACCATGGCACGCAATAAGCAGGACGTTTCATCCTTCGTGAGACCTGGCTTGGCATCTAGTAACAACCCTAGGACAGATTCTTTCTGATCATCGTTCAACTTGGGCGATCTAAATGCCGCAATGCAAGCTGTGCCGATAGAATCCCCGCTTGGTTGACGTGAAAGAAGCATCTCTAAAATAGTCGTGGACCTTGAAGAGATCGCAGCCGCAATACCGAGGGATTTGGTGCTAACAAGCGGCTTGTGGGCAAGAAGGATCTTGAAGCCTCTGTCGTCTCCTGACTTCGACAAAGCTTCCAGTGTTTCGTCGTATAGCACTTCAGACTGACCAATTTCCGCGTTACCAGCCTTATCGAGGAGGAGTCTCATCATGTCAAGCCTCGCTTCTCGAACCTTAGTCCTCTTTGTAGCTGCGAACCCAGTCTTGAGAGCATTGGTCGATGTATTAACGGATAGCAAAGTCTTCAACAGCGGCACGTCGCTCTTCTCCACGGCAAACTGTATGATCACCCCTTTTTGAAGGTTAATATCAAGGCCATGCTTCATAAGACATGGAACAATGGCTGCCATGTTTCGATGGCCTTCCAATAAGCTTGGTATCTCTGTAAAGTCTATCGCTGATCCATTCGATGCCTGCAGCACTAGCTCCAATGTCTGTGTGTTGGCAATACTCGCCTTAAGTAGCAACGGAAGAAGTCCCTTGGCGACAGTTTCCTTTACTGGACAGGCTTTGCAAAGAACATCGAGCCTAGCGTAATCGTTCAATGTAGCTGCGTAAGCATTTCCGTGGTTATAATTCGCATCTGCACCATGCCTGAGCAACAAACGAATAATATCCAATGCGCGAGGGCTCTTGGACCCAGCCGCTATCAGAAGCGTCTGATCGAGTCCTATTCCCTTCACGCCATTCTTGAGAAGGAAATGGATGATATCGTGGGTAAGGGTCCCGCCGTCTTCTGCGATGCGCGAAAAAGCCTTTGGGAGGGCCTCTGACATGGACGCTGGGTGGGGATAGGATTTCCAGAGAAGCTCTATCACTGGGAGAGATGCTTTGTGAATAGCGATGTGGATTGCATTAAACCTGCCGTCTTTCCCATGCAGAGGGAGCTTATATTGGAGTATAATCCTGAGGAGCTTCAGATCGGGGTCGGGACATTGAATGATAAGACATAGTTGTTCAAGCAGGGCTTCTTTCCATATGCCTTTATCAGCGAGCATTTTGACAGCCATACGTCTAATTGATGGATCTGCAATCTTCATTGCCTCTGTTAGTGCAGGAGAAAGCTCCTCATCACTGATATCTCCTTGTAGCAAGATCCTCAGCATCTCGACATCAGCAGAGCTGAGTGCCATTTGGATGGACTTGTACGTGATGGTTGCACCCATTTTCTGGAATGCATCGACAATACGATGATGACTTTTGGAAATCGCTTCGATGAACTTTTGATCCAATGATTGTCCTCCACAGTGTATGTGATTTGCACTCAGCATACCCAGAAAACGAAGCAACACGTCCTCTGAAGTGTCGAACCGGACAAGTGACAGGAGATTTGGAACGTCGTCTCTTCCTCTGAAGGCGGCAAGCATTATTCCGAGAATGGAAAAGTCCATTCCGGATACAGCCTCTTCGATAGATGGGCGCACTCCGGCTTTGATCAGGAGGTTGATCATAGGGGTTCTTTTGGCCATGACGCTATTGGACATCTCCTGTCGAAGGGCCTGTACATCTCTCAGAAGATCTGCTTCATTCAGAAGGCAGTAGAGCCTATATCTTGTCTCGTAATCGGGGTTTCCTGATATGCGCTCGCATGCCTGTACGGCAACATTCTCATGCTCGACTCCGTTTCCTGTTGTGCTTAAGAAAGATGCAACACTAAAACTCTGAACGGGGAACATGGGAGGCATCATGGAGGTTCGAGAAGACAGGTATGAAAGAAGAACAGCGACGGCGCCAACATTGTTCGCATCGATGGCTTTGAGAAGGTATTCCCCAGTTGCAATGTCTGGCCGATGATGGATACATTGAAGCAGAATGCTTGTTTCGCATATACCTAGGGGAGCTCCTTCAATATTTGCTTGCAGGGAATATTGCCAGTCCTCGACATTCATACCCTTTGGAGCCGAAAGCAAAAGCTTTACAACATCGACGTCGTTCTTGGCAACAAATGGTCGCACATAATCTTTGCAGATGGGTAAGATGCACGCTCCAAAGCTTAGAAGAAGCTTCATTGAGGGAATGCTGCGCCTGGCGAGCGCAATTACAAAGGCTTGATTCAACAGAATGGGCCCTGCGTTATAGTGGCACAGTAGATGGATATACGGTATGTTTTCCTGACCCGTGACGGTACTCAGCCAACTAGACCATCCATTGTTTGAAGATGTTGAGCGGCGAAAAATGCTGGATTGCCTCTTTTGTAGCTTGCTGTCTTTGAAGTGCTCCCACAGCTCATCCAGCGAGTCAACATGTACAGAAGCAAGCACTGCGTGCGCTACTTGCACATCAGGCAATGGCGCCATACAAAGAAGCTCATTGAGAGCCTTTCCGACCTCATGTTTTGTAAAAGTCCATCTCTCTTCATTCAGCTTCAAGCTTCTTCGACTCGGTACGCGCAAGAGATGTCTCTTCTGTTGGTCTGGTGGACGGTAGCTTGCATCGCTTGTCCGCGCTCTCACGAGCAACGCGCGTGCAGCGCTGTGGTGTTCAACGGTTGTTGAGGATTCATAGTCGATCGGTGAAGGAGTTTTGAGCGTCTCGATCGGGGAGGGAGGGGAGAGGCCGGCATAGCGAGAGAGGATATCGAGATTGGGAGACAAGGTTGAGCCGACAGCGAGGCATGAGAGAAATCCATTTTGGCTATCCATCCTCGAGCTGTTACATATCTAGTCACACAGGGTTGATGAATGGACAACTTTGCTGTAGTCTAGATACGCAGAGACACGAAGGTCATCTCGAAAATGAAAAGAAAATGACTGAGTAGCAAAACTACAGTCAGCTCGGCCACCAAAGCCAGAATCGAGTCTGCCTTCGAGTCTCAGTCCAGGGTCCGAGGCTTTCAGCACGCGAAACGAGCCAATGGCCCTGAAAGCAAGGCGCCAGGTGCTGCGAAAACAGCAAATGGCAAACCCCTCTTCAGCCGCACCGAGACAGCCCGTCTGATTTTCAACTTAACCGCTGGGCTTTGCAGCCACCAGGTGATAATCCGCCTTAGCTGCAGGAATATGTAGGCTACGTGTCAGGCAGTCATAGAGCGTTAACGAAATAAGGCTCCGATGGGGAATTGTTCTTCTTTTGCAATTTTTTAAGTAAACATCGCCCCCTATGAATTGATTCAGATACTGAATACTCAAGTATATCCAGCAGATTCTTCCAATTCCATTGTTACCAATGACTGGTGTTTTGGAGCGATTCCCCGTTCGAAGGATTGGAATCTCGTTCTGAACAACTGCTTTCATGAAATAAGGCTCTGGCCTCCATGGTCGCTTTGGCCCCCATGTCTGGATGTATGGGGGCTTGCAGGTGGCTTGAAAATACAAGCAGTCATCTCTTTTTTCAGGTTCATTGGTCCCCCCCCCCCCCGACTCCGAGTACACAGGCTGTGTCTGGGCCTAGATCGGGTGGCCATCTCGTCCGTCCCTTATATGATCATAAACCGATGGCGACTCACTTCAGTCCTGTTACTCCGTTAGACCATTCATCCATACTTTGCCATCCTCTCAGTGAATGCTGCAACGGTCTTAATCACCATGGACCCACGCGATCCATCTGCCTCGGTCAAGCGATCCGTCAAGTCCAACACCAAAAGCTCTAAAGACAGCATTGCCAGGCTTGCGGACGATCTGCTTCGTCAATCTCTGACACGCAAGCCTGACATCGCTGCACAAGAAGCATCAACGCTGAAGGCCAAGACTCCGCGTTCCTCAGCAAGCATCACTCGCTCAAGCATATCAAAACCCAAAGGCTCCTCTGCAGCAGATGAATTGCTCCGTGCCTCTTTGCTTCGTGATGCTTCAGGTTCTGGACCAAGCGTGCCACCTTCCTATCGAACCCACAGCAATGTTCCAACCCCATCGTCAGTAAGCAGGGTCAGGGATAGCTCGACTACCTCTGCTGCCTACAGCAAGAGTCGGCTATCAGCACTAAAGTCAGAGGTTGCGCGTGCCAACGCTGCAGCTCCAGCTTACTCCAAGTCTGACTTGTTCAAAAGCTCCTGCTCCACTGATATACTCTTCCTTCTTGACACGACATACTCTATGAATAGTTACATAGAGACAGCAAAGAATCAGATCCGATCCATTGTCAAAGAGATCAAAGAGGTCTTCTTAAACGAGTCAAATGTACGCGTCGCGGTGGTTGGATACAAAGACCATGGCGACGAGCCCAACATTGAATTCCTCGACTTCACTACATCTGTCACGGAGGTGTACAACTTCTTGGCCAGCCTTCAGGCATCGGGTGGTGGAGATATCCCCGAGGATGTTCTGGGCGGTATACAGAAGGCTATCAATGCCTCGTGGATGCAGCAGACGAGATGCCTGATCCACATCGCCGATGCCCCTCCTCATGGACATGCTCTACATGACTATGAGGAGAGTGATGATGACTACTACAGAACGGCCAGTGAACCCCATGGCCTCACACATGCAAATCTTCTCAGCCGCCTTGTCAAACTCAAGGTCAACTATGCTCTTCTGCGAATCAACTCATCTACCGACCGGATGGCCCTGGAGTTTGGCAAGTCCTACGGCGGCGGTTTCTCGGGGGCAGACGTCAAGCTCCATGAGAAGAACTCCTACAACATTGCGATTGAGGACTCGCTCATTTTGGCCAAGTCACGGGCCAAGAGAACAGCCACGAGTACTGGGCCCCTTTTCGAAGAACTCCAGCTCGGAACTGGATACACAGCCATCAAGCATTTAGTTGTCAGCACCGTCACCTCTTCAGTATCGCGTACGGCAAACCGCTTGACTCTGGCAATGAGGGGCGGGAGCCGTGGTGGCTCGCACATGTCCGGGCTCCCAGAGTTGACTGCTATCTTGGAAGATGGCAGTGTTGCCAGAAGTGTAACCAGCAAAAGCGTTGCTCTCGAGACCTCACCACCGCGCTGGAACACTCCTGGCTGGCTAGACAAGAAGCTCACCACGGAGGGCTTTTGTCTGGACTTGAGCGTCCATGGAGCTGATACTCTGGATGCAATGTTGGACAATGACGAGAACATCAAGCTTGGACTTGTCAAGCTTGATGTCAACGCACGTTCCAAACCTTTCGCTGAAGGATCTCTGCGCGTCGCCGCGTATGCTCGCCCAGCTGCAACCACGAGCAAATTCGTTCTCAAGTCATTCAAGCACACTGAACACAGGCTAGCCAATCTAATTGAGGACATGCGAATGCAAGCACTTTGTAAAGCATTTGCGCTAGAGTTCAACGGGCTTGTCAAGTCTTCGCAGCCTATCGATTTTATAACGACGCTTTGTCTTCAGGACATGTCCCGTGGATCTAAGTCAGACGACAATTTGTCACTGGAGCCATTCATTGAAGGCGAATACATCAAGTACAACAGCAACGGCGCCTATGTCCTAGAAGACGACACCAATCCATTCAATGAGATTGCCCAAGCCTTCTCGCATTTTACTTTTGAGCGCTCCTGGGGCCATTTTCTTGTCACGGATCTTCAAGGTGTAGGCAACTCTTTCACTGATCCTGCAATCCAGACCAAGGATCCTGAACGCTTCAAACTCGGTGAGACAAACCTTGGTGAGGAAGGGTTCAAGTTCTTCTTTGCCTTGCACGAATGCAAGGCGACATGTCGTCAGCTGGGGCTTCTGACGAACAAGGAAATGCTCATGTCGGGCAAACTCGCATTCAGGTCGAAATGGCCTGCTATGGATCCCACGGTTTGCTGTTCTAATAAACTGTGTCGCAAGATTATCCGACTTGCAACCGCTAACAAATCATCGGATTATCTTGAGCATAACTGGTGTGATGCGTGTTTCCCGCAGCTCAAGCTTAGTGAGGTGAAGGTGGCATGTGGAGGATCGAAACACAGTTTCCAAGTTTCCAAATTTTACCATGAGAGTCAAGGCGAGAAGACGCCGACTGTGTGTGAAGGGCATAGGGAGAAGGATGTGACTGTTACTAGTGTTGTTGGAGGTGGTCTGTGGGAGACTACCAAGTCGACTGAGAAGAAGGAGATCTTAGGCAGATTATGGTAGAAGTAGACTTCTATGGTATTTTTCCAAAGAGAGTAATACATTGATCCAATCTAGCATCATTGATGTGATGCCGCACAGAGATAATCATTCGTTAAACATGGCCACGGTTGTATCCGCCTCCACAGCGTAAACAACCATTACAACTGACCCCCTTGGTCATTTCAGAACAGCGCGGTGCAGTCTTGGTGATAAACATCTCCGCAGTAGAGTCTCTGTAGCAAGAAAGTCGGCGTTCAGAGTTGAAAGCCTGGACCATCTCAGGCGCAGCATGTCGGACGAAGTCAGATTCAACCCACGAAGCTTCAGAGGCGCGATATCCTGTCCAATGAATCCAATGTTCCTCACGTTCACCACCGTTCGGAAGATAGAAAACGCGATAGCCGAGAATGCAAAATACGTGACGCTTTCCTATGCCGGTAGCATACTCTCGACTTCCAGAGAGCCGCCAGAAATTGATGACGGCTGGCTCGTTGATCTTTTGTACATAGTCCTCTCTGAGCAAGATGGGCTGCATGTTGGGAAACGCGACTTCGAGGTAGACTATATCCGGCTCTTCAACGTAGAAGTTGAGAATTCGAAGATCAGATGCAGCCTGAGTGTTTGGAAAAGGAAGAAGATCATGACCTGGGATCCTTTGACGAGTGACGTTGAGAGACTCTTCATCTTCGGTTGTAGACATCATAGATGGCCAAGGTATACCAGATCTCAAGAACGAGTTCCCAAGAGAAGAGTTGAAGCGCGGGAAGTAGTCGTCTGCTGGATCATCAGTCTCCATTGGCTGATATGAGGACTCCTTTCGAAGAGTTGGGTTGCTCGAGACACTGGGAACGTGTTGATCTAGAGGAGACACGATCGATTCGCGTCGACGATAGCCTGATATCCTAGTTAATATTGCTAAAACACTATAAATATAGCACACTATTTACCTTGTGAAGCCACAGAGAAGTCCCATTGCGCAAGAGTCGCCCTGATAGCATCGCATGACATCGTGCCAGTGGTGATGGGTATCGAGATTAGGGTGAGGAAATGTTAGAGAGGCAACAAGTCAGACAGGATAGCCCACAGAGAATAGAGGGCAGTTGGGGACTTTAATTCAAGAAGTAGGAACCTTGTATCATTAGTAGGCAAAGGAAGATGCTCCTCGTTAATCATGGCCGCTGCTTATGGTCCGAGCTGCTCGTGCAACAGTTTAAACTGTATGCTCAGCAATGACAAGAGGAGCCATTCGGTGTCATTGATGCAGAATCTACGGTGAGAATGGCGCTAAAGGTGAAACGCCAAACATTTGTTGATGTGCGGGTAGGCTTCTGATGATCACGTAGCGCAAAGCCCCATGCGACAGCACATCAATGCAAGAGTTTATTAAACCGCCAATAAGGCTAGCCTTATCCGATCTCTTTTTCTTCAGACATCCTGAGGTATTCAGGCTCGGGATTCCTTCTCGGCTTGAACCGCTGCAACACCGCGTCGGCCATTCATTCTTTGAGAAAAGTTGGTAATCTCTTTTTCACAAGACGCGACTTCATCCTTGGCTGCTTCGTACCGAGCACGAGCATGGCCAAGACGCTCCCGAATATCCCTAAGATTCCGCTTCATCTGCCTAGTCTCCCGGTTGCGATGACGAGGGTGTCTCTTGCGCGCGGACTGCTTTGTTGAGGTGGTTGCCTTGGCACAGGGAGCTGTGCAGGGGCAAGGATGGTTAGTGTTTGAAATCTGACAGTTCATATTGGTGACTTACTAGTGTGCCGTGCTGATTTGTTTGACTTGAGCATGATGTTTGGGTGGCTGTACATGCTCGCTTGCTCATTATCGGGAGTATTGGCAGGGTAAAGACGCTTAGGCAGAGTATTGTGCCGCTCAGGGCGAGAGAGACATTTACCCATGATCTCTGGGCGGCTTTGTCTATTTTCATACACTCTAACTCGAATGAAAAATCAAAAAGGCAGTTGTCTCTTGATAGTTGAGAACGGAGTATGTGGTAGCGAGGTCGAAGGAGATGCCACATATCTTGGTACGACTTCCAACGCTTCACGTACGCGTTATAGCAGTCTACACAAGATTAAGTCGGTAACCTGCTTGGTATGTCCCATCATTTCTGCTGTAGTTGTTTGAAATATCCCGAAAGCAGTGTCTGTCCGCGGCAAGCTGCATATTCTGGCCCACATTGAGCGGGCATGTCAATATTTGCTCCAAACACTGAGAGATGACTTCAGCTGCTATTCTCATCTCATAATTAATATCTAATTCCTGTAGACAGGTTCGATGGTTTCCACCAGTTTTGTCGCATATTAGTAGTTAATTCAACAATCCACGGCGAAACCTATCATGCGTTCGCTACCTCTCCAGTGGCTGAGGTATTGATCCAGTGTACAGCCAATAATCAAGAATGTCACAGAACCTTCAGCGTAGCTAGATGCATCATAGACCACTTGCTGTGCCATAAGCCATACTAACGGCGGCGTCTGTCTTCAAGTTTGACTGTGTCCAATCGACGCCTCCACTTGAGATCTTGTGCAACTCTAACCCGTGTCTGTCCGGCTAAGTACCTTAAATCCGCCTGTGCTACAGGCATAAGAAGTCCATGAGAAATTAACCCCAGGGATACAAAAAAGTCCGTGGCGTCCAGTGTTAAGCGTTAATATCTACCCCTGTTGTTCAATATCTCAACCACAACGGGCAGAAAAAGATACAACACATATAACAAATATCAATCAACTTCAAATATCTCTACAGTCAGAAACACAAACCAAGCCCTATGAGCGCACTCTACAGGCCATCGGCAATGTCTACAATCCAGGCCGCTATGGCCCAGCTTTTACCAGCTGAACGGCAGGCTTGTGAAGGTAGAGAGTTGTTATCGCTCAACGCCGCTATCAGCCGAACGCTTCTCACTATAGAACCGGATTGTCAACTAGCTTTTGAACTACGCAAGATGCAGAAAAGCATCCGTCGTCATATTCTTGCTGCTCTCGTTGAAGAGGGGACAGCAGAAACAGCTCAAGGCTTGAATCAACATGAAACGTCTTTTGAGGACATCTTGCCTGATCCCGACACCATCATTCCGAGCATCGAGCAGGAACTACACTATGACTCTACCGGAATATCCTCGCCTACAGTTGGTGGTACACCTGATGAGACGCCTGAGCAAAAGAGAGGTCCAACTGCACCAATCATGACTGAGTCAGGCGGCGCAAGTGACGAATCTCCGATGGCAAAGAAGCGACCCGCTGACAATGAATTTGATTCTGCCGCTAAGCGCCCCAAAACATGGCTTAGTGCAATTACGAGAGGTTTTTTTACTTGAATTTGTTGTATTTGCACGAGCCTCAAGTCGGGCGAGTTAGTACCAAGGCCAGTGATTTCGATGCCTCATAACCTTGTATTTTTTCTTTCTAGGTCTAAGTACGCGATGAGCAGGAATATCGAACGGGCAAGAGAGGGCAAATGTTAGAAAGCCACCAGCTAGTCAACTACGATGTGCACTAGAATGGAATTAGGGTATCTACAGAGACAGTGGGTAGGCTGGTCCGTTGGTAATTTGCGTCCAAGACATCCCGTCCCTAATAATTCAAATACTATGATCGGATTGCACTAGTTTCTAAAATGAACGATCGTTGGAGTTTGCTGTTGTGATCGAAGCTGTTTCTCACATCCTTAGCATAACCATTCAGCTATTCGCAATCGCGGTTTCAGTAGCTGGAAGCATTTGCATCTCGGAGTCCGCCACTTCTTCTAGATGTCTCTCCCGATAGAAGTTCCTGAGAACGTCAACGACTGTAAAAGTCAACGTCACAACGCCGACAATCAAGGTGGCCAACTGGTCCCTTTCACTGACTCTGATTCCCAAATCCGGTATTGTAGTGCTGCGGTCTCGGTGAATCATCAACATCGATGGCACAACCAGCATACCCGCGAAAAATATACAGCCTCCTAGAGCTTTCAGAGCTTCAACCGCGTCATTGTAGTTCTTCTCGATCATTGACCAAACTAGCATGATGATGCCAGTAAGAAATGTTAGGCCAATGAATGCGGTGAAGAGGTAGATGACGGTTAACATCACTGGTAGCATCGCCTCGTAGAGCGCGATGAAGAAGCTGGTTCCTATATCGCCGAGGCTGAAGTGGAATATTGTGAGCATGAGTGAGATGTAGCCATAAGCTACATTTACCACCCAGCGCGCTGATGGCTTTGGCTTCCAATGCCGTGCATAGTCGGTATCAATCATGAACCCAACGATAAGAATAAGTAGAAACGGTATTGCGGAATAGCATATGGTCAGCGGCCCGGTGATATCGACGACACGCTGGCCCAATATCACCGTATCGGGCGGAATATGATTCAGGTCAAGCTGCGTGGTATTAAAAGGGCCAAACAGGTCAAGATTAACCTCTGGATTGCGCAAGCAAAAGATAGCCAGTGCGCGTTGTTTCATCCCCAGCATCCTCATTGATTGCACAACCAAGTCTGTCGCGGCAAATACAGGATATGCCAGAGCTCCTAAGAGATCATTTGAAAGGCCTGGCTTCTTAGGTCCATCTTCGTCTGCTAGACAAAAGGCCCAGCTAGCGAGGACGGAAACGAGAAGCATGTACCAACAGTAGATGGTGCCAGGGCCGTACAGACCTGTCGCGTTGTTGTAGAACTCGGGGTTGTATGGGAAGAGTCGGCCTGTGTCTTGACGGATGAGGCCATCTGTAATCTGTAATTCTGGATGGGAGTAGTTGCACAAAGAACTCATGGTGCAATAGCGAAAAGGAAAGTTATCTGATTGCGTGAATTTCAAGAATATGAATGCCTTTTTCTTCTGCATAAGTGTGCTTTCAACGCCCTGAATGCCTTGTTGGGCTGAGCTGAACTGGGGGGTTGAAAATGCCTTGAAGTTGTTTAGCGCCGTGGCTGTTGGTGTGTGAATGTTGTGAGATGTAGGCTTCAAGCCAACGACTGTAATTAATATTATTCTCACAGTATGTTCGCTATAGTATATAAGAACTCCCTCATTATCCAGCTTCCAAAGCTGCTACCTCAGCGGATTAGTTTACTCAACTCAGCTCAGCTGCCACTGATGTCTCGCTTCCGGAATCCCTGCTATGCCTGGGCTTCTCACTCAAGCCTCCATAATTTCTGATGTTTCCCGCATTGAACTCAACATCACTCCTGTGCTCCTCGAGAACAAATTCTGTAGTATTCCTCCTTCGGCCGATTAATATATAATTAATCTTTGAGACGAGCGGTTTGCAAGTAGGGACACACGCGCAGACAAGTGTTGAAGTGACCTCTGCCAAAGCCCAGAGCTGCGGCCTGACGATATCCCATGTAATAAACGACCACGTTTCCACCCATTTTATTCGTACGATAGCAAGCGCGATTGAACTTGGGCAGAGGTCAACAAATACTAAATGTGATTAGAGGTATACTTACAAGCATCCGAGGGTCTTTGCATGCCGTATTCTAGCTGCATGCGTTCGGGGACTAACATAAAATGTAAGTGATTTGGCCTGATCGTGCTACGTTGTAAAATCGCAATTCGTCACCCTACACCCAATGACAAAACGCAGCCACCGATACTGAATTCGAGACCGAAGTGGTGGAATAATTGCCCGGCCAGTTAGTCTTTTGATTTAGCTCCTCCAAAATGGTGTCGGTGGCTGATACCAGCCATTGTCTTATTGGCTACGCCTTCGCGATGCGAAATACGAGCACTGGGTAGTGTGGTCCTCTAGGCATCCGCAATTACAGGGGCCATCATTGGATGAGAATTGACTTGCCATTATGAAGTTCAATCTATATATCAACGGGTTCGGGCAACGGTCTATATCAGATTTCACAATTATCAGTCTTTGTTCAACGATCGATAAACATGGCAGCTACCACGAAACAAAGATTTCAAACTTTGTTCAACGATGATCCATCAGACGACAACAACAAAATCGAACTCTTCTCCCCACTCGAGTCTCAACAACAGACCGAGATCACAGCATTCAACACTATCTCTCAATCAAATGTCGTTCCTCTGAGAAAGCTGAAACAATGGCCCCGAGCTGTCATATGCCCCGCCTGTCGAGAACTGTCCCTGACCCGAGTTGAGCGCAAAATCTGTGGAGGTACCCAGTGAGTATAAACCTTGAAACAAGATATGCAGATGGAAGCTGACTTAGACTTACCAGTGCCATGGCTGCATTGATGTTCGCATGCACTATCGTTGGGGGGCCTCTTGCGTATATCGGGAAGCAGTGGAAGAATACTGAGCATTACTGTTGTAGATGTAACCGCAGACTGGTGACCTGGCACTTCAGCTCTGGGACTGAGATTCATGTTTGGTGAATGATATTGCTGTATTGAGAATAGATTATTTATTGAGACCATATATAGTTGTGCTTTAGTCATGCACATAGCTCTATAGTGATTGCTCTTTTTATCCAGAGCTCAAATCCCATAACCTCTTGAACTCGCTCTCCCTCTTCAGTAGCTCCCTCGGGTTGTCCCACTCGATAACTCTTCCTCCTCCCATCACAGCAACTCGATCAAAGTCCACAACAGCACCCAAACGATGTGCAATAGCGACGACCGTGCATCCCTTGAACTCCTCTTGGACCACCTGTCGGATCAGTTGCTCCGACTTGGCGTCGACGTTGCTACTCGCCTCATCAAGAAAAATCATCTTCTTGTTAGCTAGTATCGCTCTTGCAAGGCAAAGAAGTTGGCGTTGACCTTGCGATAGTCGCTCGACATCCAGAATACTGTCCAAGCCTCCAAGCCTCTCTACAGCCTCTTTCATCTTGAGACGATTGAGCACCGCGAGGATCCTCTCTTCAGGCTGCTCACCGCGAGGGACCAGATTGTCACGAACAGTAGTCTTCTTCATGAAGAACGGATGCTGAGGTACGACTGCCACGGAGGCCCTTACAGTTTGTCGTGGAACTGTAGTGATGTCAATGCCGTCAAACTTAATGCTAGAATTGGAGTCAACCTCCAACATCCGAAGAAGACAGGCCATCAATGAGCTTTTGCCACTACCACTGCGTCCAACGACACCGACCTTGAAGCCTGCAGCGATGTCAAGACTGACTTCGTGCAGTACTGGCTCACCCAAAGTGGTGTATGCAGCTGTCAACTTGTCGATCTGCACGTGGCCATGAGAGGGCCAGCTCTCGGATGGAGAAACGACCTCGCCAGGAAGGTTCTCGCTGTCAGTTGTGGTGCAGAACTCTTTTGTACGACTGACAGCACCTAGAGAAGTCTCCAGTTGCGTATAATTCTTGATAAGTTGCGTGAGATATTGCGAAAAGGAAGTCACATTGAGAAGGGCCATTGCCACAAACTTCGGCTCGAAATTGTCTCGAAGCTTAACAATGAGAACCATCAAGATCGTAGCCAGCGCTGCAACTGCGAGGTCAAGGACAACAGCTAGCCAGCGCTGAATACTGAAGAGGAGATAGTATGGACGCTGAGATGCGTCGAGGAACTGAAAGTGTTGTTCCTTGAACTGCTTCACCCAGCCGAAAGATCTCACACTGGACAAACCTTGAAGGGTGTCAAGGAACTGTGTGAATAGTGGTGAATTTGCTTGTAGCTCAAGGATTCGGATCTGGCGAGAAGTTCGAAGGTAAAATCTCTGAAGCACTAGCGCAGCTGTCAGTAAATGTTGAAAAGGGTGTCAGGAGTGAAACTTACACCAGCAGAAGAAAGCAAGAGGAGGCAGCGTCGCCACAAAGTATCCAGAGAACACACACATCAGTATAACAGACATGATTGTGACGCTGGTATCAATGGCCAGGTCAATCAATGCAAATGGAAGCTCGGTGTCTATGACGGACATGTCGCGGCTGAAGCGGTTTGTTGTAACGCCAACATCCATCCTCGAGAAGAATGACAATGGAGCATTCATAACTGTCCGAAGTAGCCGTGCATGCAGAACTTCGCTGCTCAAAGGTACCATGATAACAAGGTAATGCACAGCTGCACCCATGATGCCAATTATTGCAAGTCCAGCTAGCATAGCGTAGAGTCCAAGGTAGAAGTTGTTGACGCTTTGTTGAGTGATAACAGAATGACCAGTCCAGAAACTTAGCAATAGCTCAGTCATCTTGTGGGCCGCACCGAACATGACTGTGAGCGTCACTAACAACAGGACATGCCACTTGGGTACTGTGTTGAAATAGTAACCATAAGTAGCAAGTTCTCCCAGTGCTCGGTTAGCGGATTCAGTCTCTTTTTCTGGCCCTTGAGGTGCTGAAGTTGATTTGTCGTTGGCTTTCGAGGAGCCGCCGTCTTCCTTTGCAGCCCCGTTCTGCCGAAGATATAAGCCACTGAAGTAATCAGTGTCGTTCTTGAGTTGCTCAAATGTGCCTTGATGCTGGACTGTGCCATGTTCACTTAGAGCAACGACGTGGTCTGCATATGCCAGCCGATGAACTATGGGATGTCAGTATGTTTCACTTCGAGCTGGCGGCAGCTGAGCTCACTGGCGTTGGTTACACAAACAACAGTCGTGCCAAGCTCTCTTAGCAACCCTACTTCAGAAAAGATCATCCTGTAAATATGCTCCTCTGTCGAAGCATCTTGTCCCGAAAAGACATCGTCGAGAATAAGCACTCCTGCCTTTGAGTAAATGGCCCTTGCAAGTGCAAGTCTTTGATTCTGGCCACCGCTGAGAGAAACACCGCCGCTGCCCGCTTTCGTGGCGTCCTTGTCAGGCATCTCAACAATGTCCTGCTCGAGCCCACATGCATGGATAACTCTATCATACCAATCTTTGTGATACGTGGATACACCGAGGATGTTCTGTCGAATCGTCAAGTTCTGAATCCAGGGCTTCTGGTCAACAAATGCGATTCGGCGAGCGTCGGTATAGACGAATCCCTGGGACGGCCGCAACTCGCCCAGCAAGGCCTTCATGAGAGTGCTTTTCCCGGAACCCACGCTCCCAATAACAAAGGTGAAGTGAGATTTACGGATGGGGAATGAAATGTTAGTGAGGGCTGGTTCTTCAGTCTTTGGCCATCCGAAGCTAGCGTCCGAAACGATCATGAGAGGTTGGCCAATAGCCACCGAAGCCTCGTTAGAGCGATCGAGCAGCTCGATCGAAGCTCTGTCCTGATCAGGAGCGTGTGGCCCGAAAGTGCGGGCCTCTTGTTGGGATGGGCTATGACAGACATTAAGAGGTAAGCGGTGATCCTTGCAACTATCCGACAACAGAAAGCCCTGCATTCGATCAAAGCATGCAAGCGATGCCTTCATTCCAGGGATCGTTCGTATAAGTGTGGACATAGGGTTGGACAAAAGATAGATAAGCGAAAGAGAAGTATATGCCGAAGCCGTACTCAAAGGGTTGCCTGTCTCTTGAGATATGACCACATAGGTCGCAAACGTAGCGAGCGGAGCTATAGCTTCCATAGTATTTTCTAGGAGACAAAGTCAGCGGCACATCGTTTTCCAAGTAAATCGTAGACCTACGGAAGAAGACTCGCCAGCACATAAGTTTACGGAACTTCTTGGACAGGTCCAACTCATTGACTCGCAGACTTTGAACCATGTTGTTGAGAACATCCGTCAGGCCAAGCATCTTCACTTCCTGCAATCTTTGTCAGTGACTCAAAACGGCCATCTTTTAAATGAGCTCTTACTTTCATTGACCCTAGCATCGAGGCAGTAACATCAATGCGCGTCTGGATACCACGAACCCACCGCTTTTGGGCGTTTGCGATATATTTGGCTATCATCAAGATACCAGTCGTCGAGACTAATCACATGTTAAAAGTGAATCTATTATCACTAGAGAGGCCGAACCTATTGCCACAACCATAGGGGCTAGAAATGCCATGCCCAGTTGTCTGTACAGGAGATATAAAGCCACTGCGCACTCAATAGGCGAAGCCCACATCTCGTGTATGCTTGCAAAGTTCATGCAGATATTTTCAGTATCGGCAGACATCAGTGTGACAGCAACTGCAAGGTGTTAGTTGTTTATCTTGCCTAAGAGCCCCGTTTTCTTACTTGATTCGTCAAAAGCCGTGATGCTCAGGTCGAGGGTCTTGTCATATACCAGACTGATCAAGCTACCCCTGACTGCGGTAACAAATCTAGATAATTAGCCTTGGCTTTTCATTCGGCCGGGCTTTGATCTCACTGGTAAGTCATATGCCAGTAGAATGCCTTAGCGATCTTTACTATGTCAGTCTGGGTACTACAAGAGAAATAAGCGAGACACAAACCGCCAGTCCAATGGAGACGCAGCACCAGGCTCCCGTGAGGCCCCATCCAATGGCTTTCTCTTCATCAAGGTTACTCGCAAACCCGATTGTTCTCTGGATAAGGAAAGGCTGTGCGTATGTGAAAGCCATCAAACAAAGACGCGATAACATTCCAAGGAGAAAGACTCTTCTAGACGACCAGATGGTGGACCAAAAGAGAGCATTACTCTTAGCTTGATCCGCTGGGCTGTCTATTAGCTTTACATACCACGGGAATACATGATGAACTCACCCATGCGCCATGACTTCTCCACCTGTGCGAACAATCTCTTTCCCAACAGACTGTTCTCGATGGCATACCTATTATGTCATCAGTTGGGTCATTGACTTGGCAGACGAACAACATACAGATCATGCTCTGTCAGGAAGTTAGAGAATCCTAATTTCATCAGAGGGTTGATCCACCAGAAGACACCACGGCCCAGTATTCCGCTCGTCGTCTCTGGTGATAGATCGCGATACTGAGCTCTTAATATGGACCTTTTTTCCCATGCTTCAGATATGAGAATGAGTGCCTTGGCGGTGGTTGCTGCCGTGAATAACCTCGCAACTGCGTGTGCTCCATCTAGAAGCCATAGCGTTCTGGCTATAGCGCAATCAAAAAGAGCTGTGAAAAGGAGATAGACGTTGATGATTGTTGAGGGTCTTACAGAGCGCGTATGCTCGACATAAGACAGTAAGGCCAATAAGAGTCCGTTCACAAACACAAGAGCCGCCGCAGCGATTTGAGGTTTAGATGTAGGCAGAGGTCCAACCGTCCAGTATGTCAATATCACGAGTTGTAGTCCGGTATACACAGTTATCAAGCCCTGTTGTATCGTCAGCACTATCTTGACTACAGCCTTCAGGCACAAACCAGTTTAATAAGAAGACGCGAATTCTCAACGATCTTTCGTGGTTCTCTCTTCAACCATAGTAGTCTTTGCGGGACGAGAATCAAGAACAAAGCAGAGGGGATAATAGATAGCATAACATTCTCAAACAAGACAGTAAAATCAAATCTTCCCGAGGCCGAGGGACCGAAATCAGCTTCGGGCAGAACGTTTAGTGAAGAATTAGCATCCATAGTGCTCGTGGTTGAGTGATCTGTGCATCTTCACAGCGGGCCGAGGGAGATTCATATCATGATCCCATAAATAGGTAACTTGGTTATCTCATGGTGAGATCCAATGACGAATTTACCTAAATCACTTGGTGCTTACGTGGGTGACTACGTTTTCATGCATTATACAACTGCGGGGAAAGAAGTTGATTGGTTGGTCAACCAAGCGATAGGACAAACTTGCGCCGTCTTACAGGGAGAAATAGGGAATGATAGACTGGTTGTTTGTGATGCAGTTCTGAGTTCAGATAGATATTCGATATAGCCAATATTTAGACCCAAGGAAATTCGATGTGCTCGATCAATAAGATATAGATCCTGACTATTTGAATTACTCTGACCTACGAATTCTGTTTCTTGGGTCAATCACAATCAAGGTCTGTTATCAACCAACCTTAGCAAACCCAGCACTACGCTTCATCACCAAGGTTCCGCATACTCTCGATTATGGTGAAGTACTATCTCTCCTGATAGATGCCCATTGAACTTTGTGTAAATTAGACGTAAATATGAGCATATTCCGCTTCTCGGTTTAATTTGGTGGGATAAGAACCTACCCGCGTCGAGCTGACAAAAGTTCCTCACCGCGTACCTGGTTTCGTCACCACCTTACGAAATCTCCACCAAATCACGATAACCCCAATGAGTCAAAAGAGTTTAACTTAACAACAGCCAATGTAAATTTCTTCAAATTCGTAATCTTACAAGCTGGTATATCCTTCAACCTCGCTTTCTTCTCTTCAAAAAAAACACATCTGAGCTCCACAATCGCTATTTTCTAACTCCTTTTAACACGTGACTACTTTACTCCTTGACAAGGACAGCTCTGTATCGAACCTTGCCCTCCTTCAAATCGTGCAGAGCCTTCTCAATGCCCTCCTCGTTAAGAGGGTAAGTCATAATGGTGGGCTTAATGTTCTTCCTGGCAGCAAAGTCAAGAAGCTTGCGAAGGCTATCGCGAGAGCTGACCAGAGAGCCCTGGACGCGAATACCCTTGAGAGAGAGCGAGGTCAGGGGAACGGGAGTAGACTCCAGAGCGGCAGTAAGAGGGTATATGACACCATCGGTATCAACAAGAGGAACGAGGCTATATCTGTTAGTTATGACGAATCAAGTGCTGGTGCGTTGCACATACCTGCTATAGTCGACATTTCCGCTGCCGCAGAGGAGCAAGTGCTTAACGGGCTTGAAGTCATTAGGGGCCTCGTCTCCAGACTTGAAGACAATAAACTCAGAGGCACCATAGTCCAGAGCCTCCTGTCTCTTGGACTCGGAGGAAGAGAAGACAACAACATGGGCTCCCTTGGCGGCAGCGAGCTTGATGGCAAGATGACCCAGGCCACCAATACCCATAACACCGACTCTATCTTGAGAACGAAGACCGTACTTAGTCAAGACTGTGTAGACAGTGGCTCCCGCGCAAAGAAGAGGGGCGGCATCAGCGGAATCGTATCCATCGGGAATGGGAGCAACAGTCTTGGAGTCCCAGACAGCGCCGTAGGAGAAAGAGCCGTTATCAGTGTCAGAGAAACCATAGATCTGACGCTCACGGCAGTACTGGTCAAGGTCTGTAGCATGGTCAGTGTTGTTATTTCCTAAAACTCTGCGGCTTCTTACCTGTACAGCAGTTATCACAAGAGCCGCAGATCTGATGTGTGTATCCGAATCCAACTCTGTCGCCAACCTTGACGTTCTTCACTGAAGACCCAACCTCACGAATAACTCCAACACCTTCATGACCCAGGACAATTCCACTGGGCTGGTAGAGCTTATCCGTTCCACAGACACCAGAGTGGGTTGTCTCAATGAAGACCTCGTGGTTCTGGAGCTCACGCTCAACGGTGTCAGAGACAATCTTTCCCTCGGGGGTCCCTCGGAAGACCTTGTAAGAGACCATTATTGCGATGTTGTGTATGTAGGGATGTAGGGATATAGAGATACGGTTTTGTGTAAAGATGGGGTATATGGCTCGACTCGAAGGGGGCTTCTGGGCTGGGCTTTATATAGAAAATGGTTGGCGATAGCTACGGTTACATAGGGCTATCGGACCGGGCGGAGCAGTCTTCCTCATCGAGTTGGCCGACCACGCAAAGCACGGATTGTGGGTTTGACTTTGGAATGAGCCTGAAGAAAGAGACCGAAGTGGGGATGTGAAAGCTTCTTTTTGCCTTGATATCGGGGTTAGCGAAGAGTCCGTCGTTATGGACATTTTCGCATTCCAAGTTTTACATGTTCTGGGGTGTTTATTTCCGGCGAGACTAATCTAGCATCACCTCTAACAACCAGCTTCTGCTTCTTCTCTTTTGTTGCACATTCGTTATGTTGACAACGGTAATGCTTCTTCACCGACAAGTTGCTTAAAATGTCCCCTTGCTGTTGACACCTACTTCGGAAACATCGTTATCTTTATCCGTCCTGACCGTTTGTTTCAGGTCCTCGGGCCATTCACGTAACTTGTCCCCAGCTTTGTAATCTCAAAATAAAATTCAACCGTTGAAAATGGATTCTCGGACCGCTCTCGGTGGATACGGACCCGGTGAAGAGTGGATCATGGCGGAGCCGCTTGCCTCGGCACGGAAGTATTTTCCACGTGTACTAATAAGATCCATGACGATATTGTTTCTAGAATTCCTGATAGAAGGTGCAGGCAAAGAAATCTTTTGCTCCGATCGGCGGCCATGATGTCATGCGGTGAGATCCTCAGGGTCTTGAATCCTTTGCCTTTCTCGTGAATCTGAGTCAGGATAGATTTGCTTTATTGTCTAGAGATTCGCATTGAATCATGTCGATTTCAATTTGACTACGCGTGAGGCCTAGATCAGTAGTGGGAATTAGTGTCGGATATGCACCACTAGCAGTTAGTCTCCGAAGCTTTGTTCAGGAGTGACGATAAGTTACAATAGACATAGATATCAGGCCATATCTTGAACGATTCTGGTGCCAGGGCTAGTTTGAACGACACGGGCCATGTTCGTCCGACATCTGGGAACCAAATGCCACAGATAACTCTCTATCGTGAGACTTGTCGAAATTGTTGGAATTTTCCAGTTAACTTGATACTCATCGGCTTTTTAAAATACATACCCAGCCTCCTGATATCTGCAACATTCAAAATTCTTGCGTTCTCAGGCGATGGTGCTGACGAACAAGGTGCATGATGCAAGTATTAGCTGTCAGGTCTGTCAACTTAAGATATCACTCCACAAACCTTGGTTCAGACAACCCCGAGTTGGCAGCTCTGTTAATATACATTCCGTTGCCCGCTTATGTCCTGCCATTCACCTGTCCGTAGGTAAGAAAGTAGATATCTACGAGGTAGTCAGACGGTATATTTCGTTCATCTCTCCAGAAATACATAAAAGCGAAGTCTCCCCATTGCTTCTTTCGACTCATCTCTGAGTTCTCTGGACGTACGCGTTCACTGTGAAGCTTGGTGTCTGAGACTCAGTCTATCGATGGCTAACATGTTCAGTTACCCTTCATGGTGATAGACTCAGTCGATATTGTTTTGCTACTCGCCAGGGCTGTTTTCATCCGATGAAAACAGTGGTAGATAGTAGAGACCTAAAGAAAAAGTCTTGTATAGTGTATAATTCACAGTGAAAGCGCCCGGGAATGGCCTTTTGCCAGAATTATGTTAGCCTCATTCCGGCTCGTTCGAAGAGTCGCTGTAGCAAGAGATAGGATCTTGTGAACCCTGAGGCACCTCTATGAACTTCTTCCACGGCTTCGAAAGCCCATTATATCTGACTAGTTGACGTAAATGGTGGCAGCGTAAGCTCGAGAATCTTCACTTTCCTAAAAGCAACTGTATTAAACTGCTCATTTCGTGGCACTCCACATGTTCCTGGGTTACTTACCTCCAAGCAGAACACTGAAGAACTTACGGCAATAACAACGTTATAGAGTCACCGCTTAACTAGGTTAAGATATATGCCTTAATTACTGACCCCCCCTTATAGTATAATTACCTCCCTAAGTATAGCTAATTACTTAAACTAGCCTAATTCTAGTAATTAACTATAAATTACTATAAAGACTATAGAATATATACTATTAACCTTATTCTTTAGTACCTTTATACTTAATTATTAAAAAGGTATTATTTAGTAAAGTAAAGCTATTATTAATATTTTTAATATTATTATTTAAATCCTTTACTATTACTTTAGCTTTTATATTATTAGTAAATTAACTAAAGTACTAATATTACTATTAATTTAAAAAAGTAATTATTTTGCTTTTTATATTTATTTTTTTTATATAAAGTCTTAATTAGCTAAAAGCTATAATTATTAAGTTATCTTTAAAATTCTTTTTTAAAAGTTATAATACTTTTTTTAGTATTATAGTATTTTTATAATTAAATTAATTACTAACTATATAATTATTAATATTTTCTAAGCCTTATATATATTACTAATATACTTAAAGTATAATAATTTTAGGCTTATAAAAATTACCTTTTTTTAATATATATAGACTTCTATTTATTAATAATTCCTTTATAATACTAATAAAAGTAAGTATAGTTAAAGTAAATAATATTAATACTTTTTATAATAATTCTTAAGAAAATGCCTTATTTATAACCTATATAGCTATACTAATTATAGGATTTTTTACTATTTTTATAGCTATAATTAGTTATAAAATTTTTTCTATAAGGCCTTTTTTTTAATTAAAAAGTAAAAATTTTATAGCTTTATTAGCCTTTTCTTTTTTAATTACTTATATTTACTTTATTAAAAAGGAATTATATTATAATATTACTTTACTAAACTTTAATTTAAGCTTTAATAAGCCTTTAAGATATCCTTTAAACTAAATAAAATAAAAGTTCCTTAAATATATATATATTATACTAAAATTTTTATTTTAAATATATTTTAGTTATAAAATATACTAATATAAGTTAATATTAGTTATTATAAAGGACTTATTTTAGTTAATTTTAGCTTAAATTTTATAGTAATAAGGAAGGCTATATACTATATAAAAAGTATATTTACCTATATAAGGTAATATAAATAACTTAAAAAGGTCTTTATTAAAAATTAACTTTTTAACTTAAAGTAACTATATTATATATAAAGCTACTTTATACCTTAGCTTAATATATAGGAAATAATATATAGACTTTAAGGCCTTATTTTAAAATAAAGTACTATTTATATTTATAATAAAAATTTAATACTTTTAAAAATCCTATAAAGTATAAAATACTATAATTAAGTTACTTTAACTAGATTAAATAAAGATTTTTATTATTAAGTATATATCTTTAATAATTAATATAGTAATATAGCTAAAGTAATAAATCTTATTAATAAGGTAATATATAATTTTACCTTTTTAAAGAGTTAACTATATATTAAATATATAATTAATAGTATTTATAAAATATTTATATACTTTTATAAAGCCTTAAAGCTTATTATTATAATAGTTTATATTTTATATATTTATAAAGTAATTTTAGTAATTTAAAAACTTTTAAAACTTTAAGTTTTAAATAATTTTTACTAACTAATATTTAGCCTTTAGAAAAAAGTATTTATACTTTATAATAATATTTATATTAATATATTAATAGTAAAAAATATATAATATACTTTAAAAAATATAATTAATATTAAGTACTTTTATTAAAGCTAATTTTTAGTTTATAATAATAACTTTTAAAGTTATAATTTTAAAATCCTTTAGTAAATTTATAAATTTTACTATAGCTTAAGTAAATTAAGCTTTTTTATTATTATTAATAAATATAGTAATAACTTAAAAAGTCTTTTTATTAGCTATTATACTATAAATATTAAAAAGGGATATATTAAAATAATTAGTTTTATATATATTATTTATTAATATAATATTTAAAAAACTTTTAAGTAATAAAACTCTAGTTTTTAGTACTATAAATAAATAAAAAATATAACTATATTTATTTTTAAAATTATAAAAATAATAATTTTTAACTTTTAATTTATTATATAGCTATTTAATAAGTAATTAGCTATTTAGTTTATCTTAATAATATCTTTATAAAAGGTTATTAATATTATACCTAGTAGTTTAAATAATTACTAGATTTTTTTATTTTATAATTTTTAGTAAATTATTAAAAGTCTTAACTTAGTATTTTATATATTAACTATTTTAGCTTTTTTTTTTTTAATAGTATTAGTTTAGTAATAAGTAAATATATATAATAGAAAAGAATTATAATTATATATTTTAAATATATTAATATTAATACCTTTAATTATTTACTAATTTCTAATTTAAAGTAAAAGTTTAACTATAAATCTATACTTATAATTAGTACCTTAAGTATTAGTTTTTTAGTATTTTATATTATAAATATTTTTATTTACTTTATCTTTAAATTTCTTATTTTTAATATACTAAAAAATAATTCTTTTTAGTATTTTAATATTTAATTTAAAATTATAAATAAAGTAAAAATAATTACTAGATTTTTCTATATTAAAGATTATATTTTTAATATTAAAAAGTATAAAAAAAGTTTTTTTAAAAAGTAACTTTATTATTAATAATAAATTATAAAAAAATAAGGTTATAATAGCTTTAATTAGGTAAGAAATTAATATTAAGGGATTTATAGTTTTAATAGTAAAGGACTATAGTTATTATAAATAGATATAAGGAAAAGGGGTTTAGTATATAAAAAAGCAATATTAGTATCTAGCCTCGGTTAAATAGGTTAAGCTACAATTTGGGGAGGTAATTACACTACAAGGGGGGGTCGGTAATCAACCCGAAGATATATCTTGAGGGGGTTCATGGCAGACAGTCTGCTTGTACAATGTGAGGCTGACTCGAGCGGTTCTTCTATCTCCCTGATCTTCCGTCACCTTGAAAACTTCACTTAGTGGTGATCTGTCCTTGAAAGTGATATTGCGCAGTTCAACATAGGCGGTCGATAACTCGAGACTCCCATGCACACCACGTACCAAATCCATGTAGCAGTGAGTCTATGGCTCAAGTGGCCAGTTTCCGGGTCTCACAATCATGGTAACGTATCTCACTACTCAAGTAGAGAAGTTGAACGCTGTTTAACCTTGGACTGGTTTCTTGTTTGTCTGGGGTAATGATCACACCATCTTCGTCCATGGTCGTGTTTAGTGCCGGCAAATGACATCAAAGACAAGACTTATAACTGAGATCTAACAGCAAGTATTGAGGGCAGATATAAAAAGGTTTTGATCACCCCGTGTACATATTAGGATTCTGGGGGTCGTCAGGCTACTCAGTATATTCTCAAGCTCTTCAATGTTATCCACAGTCACGAGCCAAAGGCATGCAAGCAAAAGTGATGAGTCATTGTCATTCATAAGCCATGGACAACTTTACCATTGGCATCTTCTCCCATATAAACACTAGAACTAGACCAACATCAAAACTCGGGTATAGACACATCGCCTAACAACCTCTATGGCGATGTGATTCCAACACATGACAAATCTTTTACCATAGCAAAACTCCATGAAACACCGTGATACCCAGATACACAACAATTAATATGTAATAATAGCCAATTTAGTGCTGCTTCAACTCAGCGGCGGAAACGGCAGCGTCGACGGCCTCCTGCAAATCGAGATGGAAGAAAGGTCGGTTAAGACCCTGCACAGCAATGAGACGAGCGCTGGTTGGGTCTCTTGAGACACCCTTCTCGGAGCCAATGCTGTTGATTGAGTCGTCGACAGCCTCGATATCCTGCTTGATGGGGGCGCTCTTAGCCTTCTCATCGAGAGCAGCAGCAGTAGCAGCGCTGTCATCACCACCAAGGTCGGCAATGGAGAAGATAGCCTTCCAATGTCCAGTGCCGTCGTGGGTAGTGCGAGGAGTGCGGAAACCGAAGCCAGCAGCAGCGAGAGCACGCTTGGTCCATCGGTTCTCGATGTTGGCGAAGTGCCAGTCGACGACCTCGGGAGCAGCGAACTTGTCAAGTTGGTTACGAACGTCAATCAGAGCCTGGATAGAAGTGACGTCGACATTGTTGACGCTGGAGAAATCAAGGATGACGGCCTTGAGGATAGGTCGCTCATCGTTATCAACAGCCTTGATGTGGCGGGGCTCCCGGTCGTTCCAGGGACGGTCACCAAGCTTACCCAGAAGAGCAGGGTTGGTTCGTCGGCACTCCTGGAAGATGGTCTCGGTGAGGTGGTTGAGGTAGTGAGAGGCATTGGGGTAGTTGAAGCCCTCGGCAAATCGGTAGATGAAGACACCAGGGTAAGGGGTGCGGACGATAACCTTGGGGTTGGCACCGTTGCCGTGATCAAGAGGAAGGAAGCCAGCTCGGAGAGAACCCTCACCCTCGTCAACAGATCCAGGGCTGGAGGTACCATCACTGACGTTGGCCTTCATGGTTCGGACACGGACAACACCGAGGAAGCGGCCACGGGTCTTGAAGAGACGGAAGACGACGACAGCAGCGGACATGGCGATCGTAGTGTAGATACCGTTCTCGATGGAGCTGAAGATGGTGACGAGTACACCAGCGAAGAAGATAATGACCTCAAGGGGTGAGACGCGCCAGAACTGGTAGACAACCTTGGGCGGGGTGATAACATCTCCGACAGCGTGGATAATGACACCAGCAAGACCTGCGTTAGGAATGTAGAAGAAGACGGCGGTAAGGGCATAGAGAGCAAGCAAGACGACAATAGCAGTGATGACACCAGCAAAGGGAGTTCGGACACCAGCCTTAGACTTGATAGCAGTCCGGGAGAAAGATCCAGTGGCAGGATAAGCTCCAAGGAAGGGACCGAGAAGGTTGCTGACACCAATGGCGACGAGTTCTTGAGAGGGGTCGATAACATAGTTGTTGACACGGCCGAAAGACTTGGAGATGGAGATGTGTTCAATCAGGACAACAATAACGGCAGCGGGAAGCTCAGAGACGAAAGACTTGATGATGGAGGTGTTGATCTCGGGGACAGCAGCGTGAGTGAAACCTGGAAGAGTTAGTCAATTACTGGATGAATTGTCAATAGCGAAACGAGTTCACTTACCACTGGGGACGTCGCCGACAATGCTGATGCGGGGCTTGGAACGGTGATTGATGTTCATGCCAGCGCTAATACCAACGTACAGCAGAATAACAAAGGCAGTTCGCAGTGTCGAAATGAAGAAGTACAGCTTGGCGCGCTGGGGCTGCTTTTTGGCCATGGTGCTGCAGAAAATACGGATGAGGTAGAGCATGGTCAGGGCTGACAGACCAATAGCAGCGTCGAGCTTACTGCCACCCAAGTTCTTGAGTGTGTCAATGATCACACGGTAGGTTGCCTGACGGGTGTTGACACCCTTGATGCCCATGAGCTTAGGGACCTGGCCAGCGATAATGTTCACACCGGACCCAGTCATGAAAGCGCAAATGGAAGGCAGTGGGATAAACTCAACGAGCCAGCCAAGACGAGCGAGACCAAGGAAAGTGACGATTGAGCCGACGATGACTGCAAGGGCGGAGGCGACAACATGACCAGGAACGTCGGGCAGGGAATCAGCAGCCTTGAGAACGATGTTACCTGTGACCTGGGACATGACAGCGACGGGCTGAAGAGTCAGTTAAGGTTGGTCAATAAGATTAAAGCGTACTTACACCGATGGTGATGTCCTTGGATGTGGCAAAGAACCAGTAGATCAAGACACCCATGAAGGACGAGTACAATCCATATTCAACAGGAAGCTGTGCCAGCTGGGCATAGGCCATGGACTGGGGAACAACGACAGCACCGACCGTGATACCTGCGGGGAGTTGATGTCAGCATATCGAGTCTCCCCGAGAATGTAACCGCACCGGGGAGTTAACTTACCAGCGACCAAATCACCAATGAACCAGATCAAATTGTACTTGCCAACCCATGACAAGAAAGGGAAGAGGTTGTAAAAATATTCTCCAACAGCACGAGCGCTGGGTGTGATTTCTCGAAGAAATTCGCCAACTGTAGGCTCCTCCTCGATGTAAAGGTCGGCATTACTGATCGAAGGCGCCTTCTCTTCGGGTTCGGTGTGATCGGCACCGATGAACTTTTCCAAGGCCGTCTTGGCAGAATTCTTGCCGGGTTGAGACATGTTGGAACAACAATAGCAAAGTCAACTGGGAAAAAATACACAACGCTCAAAAAAAGACGATGGAAGACGGGAGGTGAAATAAGATTCTTGGGCAGGTACGCAAGAACGGGGAGATCAAAAAGGTTGATCAGCAACGGCACAACGTGGGTATTTGAGTCGTCAAGACGTGCCGTGGGTCCTGAAGTCGGATTGTCGCTCGGTTGGTCGGGGGTGTGATGCAGCGCTAGCAAGACTTTCTCCTAGTTAGGACAAGTAGTCGAGGTAGCTATGACGACTGAAGGTCTTGGGTCTTCAGGGTCAGAGGGTCGACGGAGGGAAAGGGTGAGCCAGATCGACTCGATCTGTAGGATATATATGGGGTTAAGACCCGTTGAGGGAATTGAGAAGTGGGAGTGAGGTTGAGAGAGAGATAATCGAGAAGAAAGAGGCGAGGAAGGGCCACATATAAATTAAGACTGGACTGGCTGACCACCAGCGGCGATCCGAGTCCAAGGGCGTGTCGTCTGTATTGTTGCGAAGTCAATTGCTAAGCTGTCGCTATCGTTCCGTGGACCTAGACCTGTAGCTATCCTGGTCTGGTCTGGCCTGGCCCACGCGGTAGTGTCATTTCCTCTCAATTCAGCCCTTTTTCAGGCTTCATGCAATCGTGACCACGGCCCAAGTCCAATGCCACGACGTTTCTTTTTTTGCGAGCGGGGAGATGAGAGTCTCACTGCGTGATTGAACAGGGATCGACGAACGCCAAAAACTCTGGGCGCTACAGGCAATGCCTGTATCCTTTGTAGCCTGTACATGCGGGCTGGGGTCACATTGGAGGTCTCCTCGGACCCTCGTGCGGTGTGTCATTTCCTTCACACCCCAAGCTCTCTGTCCTCTTGTCTTGTCTTGTACCGCGTCAAGCTGCAGAATTGATGGAGGCAGCGTGGGGAGTTTGCGGCAAAAGCTGTGTGTCCGGGGCTCCATTAGAACCATTGCGTGCTGACCAGGATCTGAGCATGCAATTGTCGCTATCCCAATTCAGCTCCGCCAAAACTCCACCAACATTCGTGTCGTCTCCGTGGCAAGATCACATCTCTTGAAGAAGGGAACTCTCTCAGAGTTTGCATTATGCGAGGCTTCTAATGCTTTGGGAGGAAGATTGAACGAAATAACAAGAAGTCTGTGAATATTATGCGACCTTTCATTACCACGCTCAAAGTTCATGGAAAGAGTAAAATCCCTGCTAGATCTCGCGACGATATGGTCCCCGATTGCGCCATTCGAACTAAAGCCATTAGCGGTTTAGTTCCGCTCTCTAAGCGGTAGAGTTATTCCCGTTGCGGAATAGTGGAGTTGAAGCCGTAAAAGCTTTGATGGTAAAATGAGATCTTCACTGGATTAGAAATGGTCAATGAACTCATCCCATCGAGACACGGAGAAAATCGAGCGTGAAAAATGGTGCGAATTACCATATTTATTGTGTAGCGTATGGTATTGGTATCCATTGCTTACAGTGGGTGAGGGCATTGATCAAGATCCTTCAGGGACCTTCGGGGAGTTGGGCAGGTAGCTCAGGTACCCCTGTCTATGAGGTTTACCTCGCCGTTACCAGCTGAGAGCTTTTTGTTCTATGCATACTTCTATCATCCGGCCTCTCAATCTTGTCATGGCAATCACGTCGTTTTGGTGCCCATGTGCCCTTCAGAGATAATAAATTATCGCCCTGGATGAAGACTTTTTCGCTTTTCAATCTCTTCAATGACCCAATATTCATCATGATGGCCTCATCGGCCCATACCCCAACTCCCCGTAACGCCTCGGCCCCACTCCCCTTTGCTACCGGTGCTAACGTCCCTGGAGTTACGGGACCATGAATAACCTCGATATCACATCGCGAATGCCGATATTGCTGCAGAACAAAGCCCACATTGAAGCAACAAGTCTCTCATCTCCGAGGTTTATCATGAACTTTGAAGGTCCTTAGCAGCCCTCCATGTAGTCCAGAACTGATTCTGGTGAGACTATTGCTCAACCATCACAACACCCATGCTCTACGGCCGAGGATTCAAGATGGGTCCCTATTTTCGGGGAGTCCAGTAACAAGTGCACATCCATCCTCATTTATCTGTTCGTCCATTCGTCAATTTCCAACACCCCTGGTCCAGCGCCCATCCCTTGTTGTCTTTCGAAGTGAGTGCACCCAGACAACTTTAGTTTCCCAAGGCTGCGGTTGCGCGGTCACACATCAGGTCTAGACTCGAATAAACTACAGCTACTATGAGTCAAAGAGGCTCTAGATTGACAGCTTGGCCGTGATACACGTTGCCGATCTTCCGAGTCGTGTGTGAAGCTACCAGCGCTCGATCAATAGCTTCAACTTGCAAGTCGACACACTGGCATGGTGCAATATGGCAAGTCCGAAATCTTATCTGACGCAATAGACCCTTCCATATTGCTCATATTAGTGCGTCGCATGTGTCTTTTCTCATTTCGAGGTAACGCGGGTCTCCAATCTGGGCGATCATGGCCGCGTATTAGCTTGCTTCCTTCGTTGCAACATGGACCATCGCAACACTCTCCGCATAATACTCTCGGGTCATCGCTGGGTCGTCGGTCGTTTCCCGCCTTTTCCTTACGAGATCGAAACAGATTTATCCCGCGGTCGCCGGCTGCGTCTGCTGTTTCAGCTCAAAGATGGTTCCTTTCGTCCCCCACTCACGCAGGCACGCGAGCTGGGAGTAACCTCGTTGACAGTGTTCCTCTTTGTCACTGCTGCATGTCTCATTGGATCCAACCAGAACCCATGTTCCGGGCCATCGGGGCTCACCCGACGGTCCAGCTTGCATTTGGACGAATGACTTGATCAAGAAGCCAATGTACAGCAAGGCCTCACTTCATCCCTCCCGCTCGGGATCGTAAGCCTTCCGGCTTGGTCCCCCACGAAGGACGACGTCTCCCCGGCACAAAATCCGCCAATCCATCCATATCGTTGTCTTGGCCATCTCGATAGCAATTTGCCTCAGCAAACATGGTGTTTGAGCTAACGTAGATGAGGTTCAGGGGGTTGCTATTGCGAGGCTGCCGACGGCGGTCCTTCTGCACCTTCGATGATCGAATTTGTCTATGCGTTGACGAATTTGCGACAGTTTCAGGGTGCTGCACATCGCACCTTGCGATCCAGGTCCTATGGCGAATCTTTCCAGATCTTGCGCACCATCAGGTAAGCTTATCCAGCACTATTTCTGTGTCCTCATAAATCTCGCCACAGTTGGTGGGATGAACCAGCCAGATCTACCCTTGTCGTGCGGTTGGATGGTGGTGGTCTAGTGTCGGGGAGTGTGCATTTGGATCAGTCTTAGCTCGGTGTGTTTTTGAGCGAGGTACGGTAGAATTCACTCTCATTGTACACGGTACTTGATCCCCTGCCAAGCGACGCCCACGTCTTCCTCTAGCGCAGCCGTTGCTTCTCCCGGGAATGCATCCTCCAAGCGGCGCCATCAAATGCACGCGAGCACATCCCGTTGTTCTGGGAGCTTGGCAACGCACTTAATCGGCAATACGGCACACAACCCTGCCAGCGGCTGCAAGGTTATCAAGACATAGTAGAGTTTATACGTGGGATTTGCAGTTCCAACTCCAATTCGGACGTAATTGGGTTCGGTCGTCGCTGGTCGTGGGCTTGCAAGATTCGTTCTCTCAGCTCTGATTGCTTCGTCAAGGTTCCAATTGGGCACGACATTATGAGCTGAACCTCTACCTGCCACTATTGGTTATCGTCCGTCGAATCGGGACGGGTTAAAGATCAAAGGTGGCAAGCCAGTAGGTATCTCATCTCGATAGTCAATTGCGTCGAAAGCCACGGCGATGGTGAAAGACGGCCATGCGAGTCCTTTCCATTTGTCGCGACAATGTTATTACGTCGATAGATGACAGGTCGATGTGATCGTCAGCGTGAATATCGGTCGGCTACTGGAGGTACCGTATGCTATGGGGCAACTGATCAACAATCTGGACAATCTAGATGTTCCCATGTCAGCAGAGTTCATTATGCTTAATTGCGTCGACCCACATACCACGTCCCTAGTGACATTCCATACTCGTCCATCCCGGTCATCATGTCGTGCCTCGGAGGTGCGTGGATATGGTGTAGGTGCTGCTGTCGTGGGTCGACAGTCTCGCAATGTTGATGTGAGGTTGGAAGAGGATTTTTCCCTCGCGCGGCTCAAGTCGCGTCCAAATTCAGGACCGTCATTTGTCCGTGACTTTGTTTCGGGGAGTTCACGGGGAGTCGAGACTGCCGAGTCTCTCTCGGGGAGTTGGTGATGGGTGGAGACTAGAGAATTCTGAATCTCACTGAGGTGATTGGGACTGGGCACCAGAAATAGAGACAACTGAATGGACAGCACACCAAGAGTGACAATTACACTTTCAGCCATTCTCGAGCTATTCTCGAGCTAGAGGCTCATTGACTGATTGACGACACGTTGGTGGCCGGTCGGCTGGCGGCGATCCAGTCGGCCATTGAGCCAAAGAGATGATTTTGGTGTGAGTAGCTATTGATAGCCTGGTCAGTACATATCACAAGGCCGTTTTTAGTCATTTCACGTTATCCTTTAGACGACTGATGTGACTTTTGGTGCCATCTGTGACGTCTTTGGGCTTTCTTTCCATTTGTCTCGTCACAATACTGCATCACCATTCTGCACGGTGATGGAACGACCTATGACTCCGAAAACCTCAGATCGACCACTCGCCATGCATCTAAGAAAGCGCATTAAATCTGGAGAAATGTCAGAAGAAGCCAGGCAAGATAGTGGGGATGTTAAAAGGCTATTTAGCCGTAGTCTTCTCTTGGTGTTGGCCGGATTTAGAGGCGAGGCTGTAGGGTAGTTCACTTATGAGTTATGACAGCAGTGAGTTGTAAAGATCCCATCAGCGCCCTTTTCTGTTTTTACTCGATTTTTCTAAATGAAGGCAACTATCTACGTACTCTCTAGCGTCTGCTATGGAGATGACTGCGGCCTATAAGGTTAAGCCATGAACCTATTGTGGGATTATTAGAGTGAATACTCTGAGAGGTGATGAAGACCAGCTTCAGCCCTATACCCAGCTTAGGATAAGATATTTTTACTTGAACAGATCTTTAGTAATTGGGAAGATTATGGCCATGGTAAGTAGCAAGCCGAAGCTAAAGATTTCCCGTTTGGCTACCTTTCAATTGTGTCATGCGACATGTATCATTGGAGTTCAATGATCGAAGTGACTAAGTCATGCCAACCACCCGAAAACGGAGGTAATAAGAATACACGTCTGGGTGTTTCAGCTCTCTTACACTGAACTGAAATACAATTTCGCAACTCCCAAGACAGGGAAGTGATCCCAGTGACTCATTTTCTTGCCAAAAGGCGTCACCATTGCAATTTTCCCGATAACCGACATTTACCCATGCGTGACAATGATTCACCTACGTATCTCGAACTATTTTTCTCAATGCCATTTCTCGATCTACCGAGTAACACCATCCGGGGGACCTGGAAGTCATCGAAATGGCGGATTTTGTCAAGGTCTATACGGCCGTGCCAGAGCAGCTCTTGGCTCTTTTGACTAATTACCTACCCTACTCGCTACCCCTCCTTCGTCGTCTTCAGTTTACTAAGTTTGAAAATGGCCTACGAGAGACAGCAAGAGTTATACTGGTACCGGAATCTCCACTTGAGGAAGGGGTAGACCTCCCGAAGAGATTCACTGCGGCGTATATCGACGTCGGCGGTGGCCCTGACACGCAAACGTGGATATACTCGACTCTTGAGCATCCAGATAATGCCGCCACTAACGACACGGCTATCTATGAACAGCAACTTCAGAAAATAATCGAGAAGAGTGTCGTGATAGCAAAGGCTTATGGGCATCCCCTCGTTTATGGTGAGGCTGTCTTGGTCGGAACATTGCACGACTCAGTCCGAGATCTACTCTCCAAGACAGGCCGCGTTCAAGCTCGGGAAACTGGGGCATATGACAAATGGCTCTTCAAGTACGAGGATCTGCCAAAGGATGAAATAGCTTTACCTGAGGGTATGCATTGGGGAACGGCGACAGAGGATGATTGTCGAGTTGTCATCTCCCGAACCAATATCCCGAGAACAGTGTAAGTCTGATTTTACCCGACCGGAGTACTAGCTGACGCCAGATAGGCAAGTCCTGAGACGCATGCCAAGCTTGGTAATCAAGCTCAATGACGGAACGCCTGTCTCCTGGGCTTTTCTGGGTAAGTTCCCTCGAGCCTAAATCATGCGGCTCAACTCTAATTCGACTTAGGGTTCGATGGCTCACTAATCAGCCTCCACTGCGAGGTACGTATCTTGTGACTTCAAGACACGATAAGATACTAATAATGAGCAAGGAGCCATATCGTCGACGTGGTCTTGCCAAGACGCTTGCTGCGAAGTTGTTTCGTGAAAAGTCTCTTGACTTTGCTGATGATGGTTGGTGTTCTGCTGATGTGGCACCAGACAATGACGGAAGTCGAGGAATGTGCAAGAGATTGAACGGAAAGCCGACCTGGAGGGTCTCATGGTAAGTATTCGTATCATTGTCGGGGGATTTGTGAGCTGATAATCTCAGGGTGTTACTGTTTGTTGGGGAGAAGCCGCCAAGTGAAACCAGTGGTACCAAGAATGCATGATGTGCTCTGGGAGTTCTTGAGCAAGCAAAAGACTTCTCTGGAAGAATGTTAGGTGGATGTGTGCCAGGTTCAGTGCCCAGGAACTGAACTTTCG
This sequence comes from Fusarium pininemorale, assembly GCA_002165215.1. NCBI lineage: Eukaryota > Fungi > Ascomycota > Sordariomycetes > Hypocreales > Nectriaceae > Fusarium > Fusarium pininemorale. The sequence continues at coordinate 3,434 of NFZR01000027.1, read as the reverse complement.
TTGAAAACAGGCTCGGATAGATGGTGCATATTGACGGTTGAGACAGAGCGCAGAGTATAGAGAGAAGATATCATGAGGCTAGAAGCCCACAATTTTCGCATGCTGGCTGAATTAGTCATGCTGCCACGCTCTGATGATGCATGCTACTGAATCACCATTCACCCCGGACTGTGCCCAGTCTTCTATGAGACGCATCGCTGATTATAGGATGTACACGGGGTTAAATCGAGGAACTTTTCTATAACAAGGGATTATAGCGAAGGCCCGCAATCACGTACAATATCCAGTGTTGATCTCGGATAATTTAAGACGATCGATCCGTTATCTTGGTTGGGTATTCAGGCTAAACATGTTCCATGGCAGTTGTCAGCCTCAACTGCTGAATTGCTTTAAATTCAATTAATGTGCAACCAGACTGTGTCATGTATAGGTATATTTGGGCCAGATCTACTGTGATTGACGTATGCAGTTGCATTCGGGTATTTGACTTTTGAGAATAGCCTGATATCGGGTATTATCCTTGAAACGTGGAACTTGGGCCACACGGTTCTAGCTTATGCCAAGTTTCAGGTTGAGGATACTGCCGTTTGCCGATGCTGGCAGGCTGGTATCAAAATACGGCCTCGTTTCAACTGAAATTAATTGTGGAATGCGAGGCTAAACGAGTGGATTAGAGCCGGAATAGTTGCCGTGGATTTATTGCTAGAGACGATATTCTACCTGACTGACGTTGGTTGACGATATCAAGTGCAGCGACTTCTTTGTGCCAAGATTCAATATATCTTAGCTGAAGCTTATCTCATATGCCATCTCTGATGTTCGATCCTCGGAAAAAATACTGTTTGTAGACCTGAAACTTGGAACATGACGAGGCTGAGCGGAAAGCATGAATATTCGCTTGGCATCTAGATCTAATCGGCCCACCATCAGCTCAACGCATTAAAACCACCATCTCCTGGAAACATCAAAACAATCGTCCAATGGACGGAAAAATCGAGCCTCGTTCCTCCTTCATTAAACGTCAAATCATTGTTCGATCGGGAAAACGGGCCGGCCCCACAAGTTGTTTCAGACCAAGCAACACCACATGTTTATTCGAAACAATAGTACAAAGTGATATAACAAGGGTCTATTTTTCTATATCTATACCAACAACTTCGCAACAATGGTAGAAAGAATCATCCCTCAACTCAACACTCGTTTTCTATTCTAAGACACTCTTTTTTCTCTTCAAATCATTCATCATGGTTCACTTCACTTCCGTCTTCGCTGGGCTGTCGCTCGTAGCTGGTTCTCTTGCCGCGCCCTCCAAAGAAGGTCTCTTCTCCAAGATTACCAAGCGGGCTGGTACTCCCAACAGTTCCGGTACTAACAACGGATTCTACTACTCCTGGGTATGTACAGCCAAGATGCTTTTCGGACCATAGCTGATTTTATAAGTGGAGTGATGGCGGTGCCGATGCTACTTATACCAACGGTGAGGGAGGTTCTTACTCCATGGAGTGGAAGGATGGTGGTAACGTTGTCGGTGGTAAGGGATGGTCTCCTGGAAAGGCCCGGTAAGCCCGCTGGAATCTTATATATGGCCCCTTGCTAATACCTGGTAGAACCATCTCGTACGAGGGAGAGTACAAGCCCAACGGCAACAGCTACCTCTCCGTCTACGGCTGGACCCGAAACCCCCTCGTCGAGTACTACATCGTCGAGTCCTTCGGTACCTACAACCCCTCCAGCGGTGCTACCAAGAAGGGTACCGTTGAGGCTGACGGCAGCACCTACGAGATCTTCGAGACCACTCGAACCAATGCCCCTTCGATTGATGGCACTCAGACCTTCCAGCAGTACTGGTCTGTTCGCCAACAGCACCGCTCCACTGGTAGCGTCGACACTGGTCTTCACTTCGATGCCTGGGAGAAGGCTGGCATGAAGCTTGGCACCCACGACTACCAGATCCTAGCTACTGAGGGTTACTTCAGCAGCGGATCTTCTCACATGACCGTTTCCGAAGGAGCTTCTTCCGGTGGCGGCGCCGGTGGTTCTACTGGTGGTGACGCTTCCCAGGGCGGTGATGCCTCTCAAAGTGGAAACGGTCAGCAAGGTGGCGATGGAAACTCTTCCCAGCAGCCTGGCAGTGAGAAACAACCCCAGCAGCAAGAAATTGACACTGGTGCTAACGAGTCCTGCCAATAAGTCTAAGCACAAACCTTCCAAGCAAGAGCCTGGTGTCAATGTAAGCGTTCTCCCCTTCACACCCAAACTACCTCATGAATACTGACTTCAGCAGTGCGCTTCTATTTACGGACAAAGTGGTGGCCAGAGCTGGACTGAAGCTACCTGATGTCATCGGAGCTGCAAGGGTGCCAGTGGTACTTCCAGAACTTCGACGACAGGATCACGGGTGATTTGGAGTTAGAGCTGGAGAGACTGTATTCTTTCATACCCATTAATCCTGGCTCTTTAGTTGGGAAATAGTGGCTTGTATATACTTGATGTATAAAACATATTGACATTCTAAAACAGTAGAGTGGGAGAATTCAAGGATTGTTCAGTTTCCCATTGCTATCCACACCTCATGATCACTCCTACTGATGAACCGAGTCCGTCTACCCGTGAAGTAAGTGTCGTGAGCGTCACTCATCGATGTAGCATGGTGTAGGTAGGATATGTTGAGAAGTGAGGAGGCGGTATAGGCGACTCACTGATCAGCTGTCGAGATGTGACCACGCTTCGCAAAAGAGGGAATAGCGTCCGGCCAAGGTGCGTTCTTGCTGGGCTTTGCGAGTTTCTCGGGGTTTTCAGACACTGTAGTTAAGAACTTGCTGGTGGAAAAGGTAACATGATTTCCAACGACTCCGGATGGCGTTTAGTCTGGTGTTCGCTGCTCAAGTTTACTCCCCTTGGAGCAGGGTTTAAAATTCCCATAGGTACCTAATAATAGCTTAATGCCTATTTACCTAGGTATATAGTTAGGTAAATAATATTATATATAGGTACCTATAGGTATTTTAGAAAGGTTTTATATTACCTATAATATATATAAGTATTAAAAAGTACCTATAGGTACTTATAGGTAATATTATACTCTTTTTATATTACTCTTAAAAGTAGTATTAGTATAGTATATTTATAGTAATTATTTATAGTAATTAATATAAAAAGCATATTTAGATATTTTAAAATATAATAAATTAAATATTTACTATCTATAGGAAAAGTATTACTAGTTTTTAGCTAACTGCCTAATACTAGTAGTCTAAGAATTAAGTCTTTTAATCTAGCTTCTAACTTATAATAACTACTATAAGTTAGTATAATAAGTCTTACTTAATCTAGGTCTTTTTAAAGGTATATAAAGATAGGGGTTAATAGAATTTAAGTTATAAAAAGACTAAGGTAGGCTTAATAGTATAGGTAATAGTAATTAATTTATAAAT